>CM076574.1:1258268588-1258711672 GCA_034641835.2 Pinus albicaulis | reverse complement strand
TCTCTAGCCACACCACTTTGAAACCAGCGTAGGGGTAAGAATTCACATACACCTCCAACACTAGAAGATGACATGGATGTGCACATGAAATTTCCTACCTTTAAGGGTTTGGGAGATGAGGACATGGAGCAATTCTAGTTTGTCATAGAATCGATATGGACTGTGCAGAACGTAGCTAGTGACATGGTGAAGAGGGCATAGTTTTCCCTTGCCTTTGAAGGAAGAGCTTTGGATTTGTACATGGGATACATCAGAGAGCATGCAAACTCAACCATCAAAGAGGTCAAGAATGCCTTAAAACAATAGTTCAAGAAGCCTAGGTCCTATTCTAAAATAGTGGTCGATCTAAAGGATTTCAAACAAGGGCCTTCTGAATCTATATGGGAGGTGGATCAATGGCTGAAGAAGGTGATCAGGGAAGGAGGATTTCAGTACGACGATAGACATCACACGGAGTGGTTCATTGCTATGTTACTGCCTCACCTACACATATCTATGGGTCACCAAACTTTCAAATCACTGGAAAAAGCCCTGGAGGTCGCTATGAAGTTAGAAGCTGCACCCAGAGACAATGCCTAGCTAGGAAGCCAGTAGATACAAGGACAACTAGAGACGATGCACATGGAGATATAGAACCTGCGAAAGGAGAGAGGTGTAGAGGCCAGCCTGGAAAGATGGTGCATACATTGCAGGACGAATGGTCACACCAAGGATAACTACCTACTGTTGACAGATTAAATGTAGGCTGGGGGACCTAGTCCAATGCACCCTAGTGAAGTGGCAGGACCAAATGGGCTGACACTATGGTGTGATTATTGCCACATTGCAGGGATGCACAATATGAACCACTGTCCCCGCCTTGCTGCATACATTCCAGAAGTAAAACAGCAATGGTGCAGGTTCTGCAGTTCGGTAGGACATGATGAACAAAACTACCAGATGTATGATTTGATGATCGATAACGAAATATTTATAGGGTGCATTCGGACCCATCTTCACCCAGATCGCTCTCGAGCACAAGGGGCTCCCCATCCAGGGGCAGGGGAGGCGGAAGTGGTGGAAGCACAGGTTGGGGATGAGGGAAAATCATCTGTTATAACTATGGAGAGGTAGGGAACTTTGCCAGGGACTGTCCAAACCCCACAAGATAGACCTGCCGGTATTGCAGGAAGCTGGACCATGCGATTGAAGACTGTCCAGTCTTGATAGTGAAGATGCAGGAAAATCAGTCAAAACCTACGCAGAATGTGCAAAGGGTTAAGGTCGAACTATGAGACAAATATCCAAGAGTAAATTTCGTAACACGTAGTGGGATGGCCACCGGGGGGCATGGGGAGAAAACTACAAATGAGCCTTTGATCCGACCAGAAGTTAGTAAATAGGAAGGGTTAGATCAAAAGAAGGAGAAAGAAACATTTATCGCAGCTTGCAAGGACTTTGCTGAGGCAAAGGAATCTACTTTGCAGTCGCTTGAGGACCTCAAGGAAGATGAGAAGGTCAAACCCTTTTTACAAGCATGTATTAAGTTTCTGCGCAACCTGAGGGCTGTGGGAAATCTTCAGGCATTGATAGACAGCTGCACAACATGACCTATCCTCCTTATGAAAATCAAGGATGTACATAAACCCTATAGGTATAAGAAATGCACCGGTAGGAAGATGTGGTTGAATGCATAGATTGGTGACTACGAGATGGATCAGGTTATTTTGGACCTAGGGTAGGATGTGAATGTATTACCTAAAAAAAATTGGCAATGCATGGGGGATACTAAGTTGGGATGGTCCACTATCCAGTTGTCTATGGCCAATCAACAGAAGATCATTCCATTGGGAATAATATCAAAGATCGAGGTGGATATCAGAGGGGTTAAGGTCCAAGCTGAGTTTTAAGTAATTCAAATTATCGAAGATGCAGACCCCTACCCTGTGCTCCTAGGCTTGGATTGGGCCATCGATATGGGAGGCATCATTAACCTAAAGAAGAGAAGCATGGTATTCAAGAATAACAGTACAAGGGTAATAGTACCATTAGATCCAGTGGAGGGTGAATGATACACAGAGCCAGTGTGTGATGAAGAGGATGTAGATCACATCTATAAGTTAACTGCGCAAGACGAAGACTACATCAACCCCATAGCGGAGGGGGTACTCTGCTGGGAAAAGGACAGTGAATGTTTCTCTGACTCTGATGGGGAGATGGAGAACTGGAAAAACTGATTACATGATGTCTCTGTGCTAAGAGGTCTTTGGATCACGAAGAACTTCCACTACATCTTCTCGGAGGTAAGAGATATACCTTATTTCGATGGTTTTGGTAATGTTAGGGACTTTTTGTGGGCATTTTAAGCCGAGGTTTCCCAAGAACGACGGCTATGGGCCTGTAAGCTAGCCATGCAAGGATCACCTGCACAATGGTGGGTAACGCATGAGGAGGAATTCCATGATTTGGAAGAGTGTTGGAATATTCTTATCCTACGATTTGAGGCCCTAGCTGATGTGCGAATCAAAAATTTCGTCGGACTCGAAAATCCACAAGAATATCTAGTCGCTTGGATAAAACAATGGTGCGATAGAACTGCCCAGGAGTGGGTTCATCTACTTATTCATGCCTTAGGACCACTTCCCACCGCTTGGTACTTAGATGTGGAGCTCCACCAATGCACTCGCCATTGGGAGGCTTTGAGGGATGAATGTCTGGGAACATTTGGGTTCATAGCCAGGATAGAGGTGCTGGACGCAGCTCTGTGGAACATTGACACTATAGCATGGGGTGAATCGCACCTATGTATCGCACCTTAAGTACCCAATTGGTGCCGCGGACACCAAACATGATCGAATATTGCATCCTAGCCCCAAACGAAGGTAAGAATGATCCACAAGAAGGTCTTGGCTCAGAATTGAACAGGGTGTGCATGGATACCAAACCACTCAGGCTACGAACGAATAGCATTGAGACACACCCCACATTGGAAAAATTTGGGGATACAGATATTATATATCTACCATCCCCCACAAAAAAATTGCGACTGTCCTCACTTCTCGACCACATAAGTTATTATAGAAATTTTGTTCAAAAATATGCAGTAATCATAGCACCTTCGAAATAATTGCTCATGAAGACGGCGTGGTTCTGTTGTGATGACACAAATAAAGCAAACATACCTTTTGGTTTGAATTACTCAGGGCTTAAGCTTGTGTTGGGGGAAGATGCGGAGGAGGCGCAAGTGTTTGAACCAGGCACGCCAAGAACACAGGAAGTGTGAAAACTAGCCGTTGGCACAGTAACATCTGGTAAAAAGAAAATGTTACCATTAAAAGGAGAAGGATGTTGGCATTTAATGGGGCATATTTTAAGGATTTTTTACCGCTTACCTGAACGTAAGTTCCAAGTCAAGTTTACCCTATCGTTAGATGCCCGCAGGTGCTATAAAAAGGGCTGGATAGCTCACACAAGGGTTCTGTCTCACTTGCATAACTTGTACCTGTCCTCTTTATCTCGCGTGAACCTGAGCTGTAATATTTTTTAGGTCTGCAATTTCCCTCTCATTTTGGATCAACCTCCCCTTACTGATAGTAGCCACCCAAAATCAGGATTCATTTTTCATGCTAGGATGACAACCACCAACCCAGCTGAGCCCTCGGCCCCTATTGCCCCAGAAGTTGAGGAAGTAATGGTGATCGGGTCTGAGGATGAAGAAGTGCCCACGATGACGGTCACGAGGAAGGGAAAAGAGTAGGCATAGGGCTTAGCAAAGCCCCCCAAAGCTGTGAAGTGGGCTTTAGGGAAGCCTAGGACCTCCTTGAGGCATGCCAAGTCTCTGCGAACAACACCTCAAGCTCAGGTTGCGGAGGAGGAAGCTCTGCCTGCCAATCCGATTAATTGGTTACCTCCATTCATCCACCCACACAAGCCCTCGACGCACACACCAAAGAACCTTGATGGCCTAGTTACCTCCCTCCAGATGTCGCTAACCCTGGGATAAGTCCCTGTCCTGAGCAACCCCTGTAGGACGCTCCATGAAGTTAAATTCGATGATCATGATTTGGAAAATTACAAAGCCTTCCCTGAGCTGACCCATGCACTATACTTCAACACAATTTATGCAGACGATGGGGTCACAGTCGTTCCTCAGCACTGGGTAAGCAGATTGGCCAGATCTGGGCTCTTGAACCTGCTGTGTATGCCTCACTTTGGCCATTACAACGTCATGGATTGACTGGCCCAAAAGCTGCTCACCCTAGGACACAATGGTTGCCTGTGGATTCGGAATAAGTTCCGCATAGATGTTGTATTGGTTCATAGAATCACGGGCCTTCCCATGAATGGGCCACACCCTCTGCAGTGTGTATGAAAGAAATATGAAGGGGACACCACTGAGTATGTGCGTAAGACCTACCATGTGGAGATGAATACACGAGGCTTCATCACAAAATCCATCAGTGACCCGACTATGAAGATGGGTATCATATTACTAGCCTGCAAGCTAATGTGAAAGTGCCAGGTCGCAACTGTCCCTGCCTATGTTATTCAGCTTGCCAGTCAATGTGTGAAGGGGGTTTGCCTCAATTGGGCCCAATAGTTATACGATTAGTTCTTATCCAATGTCCACGAATCCCAGGAGCAGGGTAAGACCTTCTACTGTGCCTGGCTACTATTTCTAATATCCCTAGTTTCTTGGGAAACCCCTGCAGACTTAGTCTTCCCTGAGCTCCCTCCAGATATGTGCAAAGGGGCTCGGTATGCCCATCTATGGGATTCCAGGGACATACAATGTATAGAAGATAACCAAGTATTATGGGTCCTCTTCCAGAGTAGCATGACTGTAGCCATCAATTCTTGACCTTGGTTGTCTCCCACTATATATGACAAGTACAAGAGTATCGTAACATTCTAGGTTACCATGAACAACATTTAGATCTATAGCCACAAGGATAAAACCTGGACATCACTCCCTTATATGGTAGTAGACGAGGAAATTGACAATGTGATTGTGCTATGGCCTCCCACCTGGAAGATAGGATTCAAAATAGGTGCAAGGGGCACTGCTGGTACTAGCATGATGCAAGTACCCCCACCTGTTACCACCAAGGAGACTGGAAGCACAAGGAAATATTCCGGCATAGCTGCAAAAAAGGACACACATCCACAACAGGCCACCAAAAATAACACCGGAGCCGAGACCCAGGTTGAGTCGCAGCTAAGCATGGAGGAAGTGAACGTCAGAGGTACAAAATGCACAAGCAAGCCTATCAAGGGACCACAAAATAAGCAGTGTGCCCAGCAGAAGGAACGGGATGAGATAGTTACGTTGATAGATGGAGATCTCGAACAAATCATAGATGCTATTACACTGGCCACAGAAGAAAAATGGGTCATGTTAGAGGAGCACCAGAATTTTTTGATCAGCGCTATCCAAGAAGAGTTGCGAACCTTGCAGCTAAAGACAGACACCATTCAGAACAACATGGTTTAGGGATGAATTCCCTTGGCATCTAGCCGTACAGCGCTAGCCATAGAAGAAAATCGCCTCTGTCCCTTACCTAGCATTTCCCTTATGTTCAGTACACTGGACCAAGAGATACAGCTTCAAGTAGGTGCAGGGGTGCAGCTGAAATTTTCCAAGCTACCCCACGCATCATTACAGGGTCTCCACACTACATTGTTTCAAGAGATTCACCACTGGGACTAGCAAGTACACCACCAACTTGGTATCGCTGAACAGACCACTGCACAGCAGAATGAAAAGGTACTCTTTGCTATCGCATAGCAGGAAAATCTCGAAACTCTGATCCACCAACTCTGCACAGAAGTTACGGAATAAATATCGGTCAAAGCCACTCCTTGGGCTAAAGTGGAAGGATTGGTAGCAACATTGAAGGCTTCTAGGATGGAAATGCGGGTCATTAAGACTCAGTTGAAGCAACAAATATCAGACTTACAAGCCAAGCTGTAGCTTGAAACACCCCCAAAGGTACAATCCCAGCACGCTGCACTAGTGACAGAGGCTACCAACACCATTACAGGATAGATTTCGTAGGGCGCCTAGTTACTCGAGGACGCCATGCAGCTTTGGACCAAGATCCAGCGCGATCCGGTCCTCCAGAAAATCAATCAGGACTTGCGACAGAAGGAGGAAGCTTTCGAGACATTTTTTGGCTCGAGGGGTCCTAACCCAGGTTCGGAGTTTAAGGTTTGCCAAAAAATTCCTATACTACAGGTCCTTTCAGTAGTGGCCTGCTTGCTTAGGCCAAAGTCTCACCCGAAGTAGTATGGGAGGGTTCTAGAACCAGATTTTGCACCCTGGGAGATGATCTGGATTTATGCAGGAATGCAACAAAATAAACACATAACCATAAATAAATAAATGCAGCAGTAATAACACTTCATTTCATTAATATCAAAGAACTGAAATTTGCTTACAGACAGAATGGAAATTAAACTAGCTAGGGCGCTGGTAGCTATCTCTGAGGAGAGATGTGGTGGCTACAGGCCTCTGAACTAAGTTAAAATGAGGCTCAAAGGCCTATTTATTATTGATAAACAATGGAGAACTCTAAACATCTAAAAACCTAACCCTAGGAGATGAAGCGCCAAAACTATGGGCCCTATTTGGGTAAATTGGTGTTTCAACTTCCTAGGGACGTAACTTTGGCATACTATCTCCGTTTGACGCACATGATACATCATTAGAAAGATATATCTGGGGACTAAAACTTTCACCATGAATATCCATTCCAAAACAAAATTATATTCTCTAAAGGGCGCAATACCCAAAAAACTTCATTTAGGGCCTCAAAACGGCTCCGGAAGTTCAGGACCCAAAAAATTGCTAAAAATAGTAAGTTGTGCCAAAACTAAAAAAATGAAAGAGGAAATGGTGGGGGCCCAAGTGGAATAGGCATGTGGCCACCAATATCCACCTAGATCATTCCTCCCCCCTTAGTAAGCAATGGTCCCCATTGTGTTGAGTTCTTCCATGAGATGAGGAAACTTCTGCTGAACTTGGTCCCTGGTGAACAACTTGCCTTGGTGCAGGAGTTGGCCAGCTTTGACAACTCGATACAGTTAGATGTTCTGTTGGTGAGTGATCTTTATTTTCATGTCCATGATACAATTTTTAGTGGCCTGTTCCATGCAGTATGGGTTTAACTTTTTTGGTGTGAGTTGTTCTGCAATGTCTGAGGTGTCCAGTAGAGGTGGGAAGTAAGGATGAAGGCGATCCACATTGAATATTGGGTGTAGACCAAGGAATGGTGGAATACTAAGCTCAAAGGCATTATTCCCTATAGCCTTGGTGATGTTGTACGACCCATATCGGAGTGGGTGAAGCTTGCGGTGGGGTCCAGTGTGGCGCTCCTTCTGCAAATGTAGCCATACTTTGTCGCTCACCTAGAAGTTGTGTGGCACTCGGTGTTGATCATGGCATTGCTTGTACTTGGCATTGGCTCTGTCCAATATATCATGAAATTGTTGGAGGATGTGTTGAATGCACTCGATGAAGCTACTTGCTTTGTCAAATTTAGACTGGACATGAGCTGAATTGGCCTGAGCAGCTGCAAATGGTATGGCTACGTCAATAGGACATAGTGGCTGGAATCCCAAGCCCACCTGAAAGGGGCTATGGCCGATTGAACTGTGGATAGACCGATTATAACTATGTTGTACATATGGGAGGCTCTCATCCCGTGTGTGTGGATGCTTTGAATTTTACATGCGCAAAATGTGTACAAGCATTTTGTTGACGACCTCTGTCTGGCCATCTGTTTGAGGATGGAAAGTTGTGGACTTGGTGAGCTTGGTATCCAACATTGACCAGAGGCTAGACCAAAATGTGCTGAGGAACCTGCTATCATGATCTGATATGATAGACTGTGGGATCCCAAAGTGCACCCACACTCATTCAAAGAAGAGTTTAGCAGTGGCTTCTGCTGTGATATTCTTCTTGCAGGCCGCCATGATGGCCATCTTCGAGAATCTGTCAACGACCACAAAAACATAGTAATTTCCCTACTTAGTAGAAGGCAGGCCCGACATGTAATCCATGGAGATGGATTCCCAAGGTCGACTAGGGGTAGATAGTGGAGTATATAGGCCTTGCTTCTTGATGGACGGTTTGGTAATGGCACAAGTAGTGTAGGATCTAATGTGCTTCTCAACATCCTTTTGAAGGTTCGGCCAATAGAAATACATCTATAGGATTGCTACTATTTTCTCGACCCCGAAATTCCCAGCGACTTGACTGTAATGTGCTTCCCATATCATCTTGGCATGCTCGCTTGAAGGAACACAAAGGTGTCCCAGGTGACATAAAAGTGCATCTTGGAGGTGAAAATTTGGAACTTGCGTTCCCCCCAAGAGTGCCTTGTAAGTGTGGCCGAATTTTGGGTCACTCTCATTGAGAAGCGACCAATCAGAAGTCTCATGCCCACAAGAGTTGAGCACAATTGTGAGCACCATGATTGGTGGTCGGCTGAGGCAATTTGCAAAATTATTGGTGCTACCCTTCTTGTACTTGATGTTCAATTGAAACTGTTGCAGATATGTGGACCACTTCTGATGGCGATCATTCTACAAATTTCCTTGTGTCTGTATGAACTGCAGGGGCTGGTGGTCTATGTGGATGATTGTTTCCTTCCCCAAAATGTAATGCTTCCATTGTCAACAAGCTTTCACAATGGAATACATTTCTTTGTCATAAGTGGGATACTTGCGAACTGTGTCAGACAATGTCTCACTGTGATATGCCACTGGATGTCCCTGTTGAGTAATAACTACCCGAATAGCATAGTCGGAGGCATTTGTATCGATCTCAAATGGCTGCTGCAAGTCTATTAATGTGAGCACTAGGGCAGAACAGAGGCAATTTTTCAATTCTGTGAACGCCTTCTGTTAAGGTTCCAACCAAAAAAAAAATTCTCTCCCTCCTCCCTTGGTGACTTGACTTAAGGGCCAAGTGATATGAGAGAATCCCAACACGAACCTGCGGTAGAAATTAGAAAGACCTAGAAAGCTGCGAAGCTCTGTTAGGGTGGTTGGGGCTGGCCAATCCCGAATGACTTGGATCTTGGCTGGATTCACATGCACCCCCTTTCATCAATAATGTATCCCAGATATTGAACTTGGGTCATGCCAAAAGTGCACTTCTCCAAATTGGTACACAACTTGTGTTGTCGTAGTGTTTAGAGGACTTCTCGGATGTGGTGGAGGTGCTCTTCCCAGGTCTGGCTGAAGATCAGAATGTCATCCAAGTACACCACTACAAATGAGTTGGTGAATGGCCGCAAGATGTCATCCATAATCCTCATGAAGGTTGCGGGAGCATTTTTCAACCCAAAAGGCATGACCAGCCATTCGAAAAGGCCTTCCTTGTCTTTGAAGGTAGTCTTCCACACATCGGAGGGTTCAATCAGTACCTGGTGATACCTCGACTTCAAGTCAATCTTGTTGAAATATTTTTCACCTTTGAGTTGGTCCAGAAGGTCATCAATCCATGGGATTGGGTACCTATTCTGGACAGTGATCTTGTTCAGCGCCCGATAGACAATACAAAGTCTCCACGTCCCATCCTTCTTCTGTACCAACACGATTGGGCTCCCATAGGGCGATGAACTTGGTCAGATGTGACCTTTCTACAACAGCTCCTGAATCTGCCTCTTAATTTCATCGTTATCTAGAAAAAAGCACTGATAGATCGGTCCATTGGGTAGCGGCGCACCAGGGATAAGATCAATCGAGTGCTTGACCTGATAGTGTAGAGGAACCCCTGTGGGTGAGGTGAAGATGTCCTCATACTCCTCCACAACCTTATCCATTTGTTGTTGTCGTGTAGAGGAGCCTTGTCTGAAGGTCGTGGACATAGTCTTCTTCTTGCCCTGGGGGTGGATCATCAGGAAAACAAATTTCCTGGTTTGGGAAATGAGCTTACTACATTATTTTGCAGTAACCAAAGAGATAGCGGCAGGAGGTGGTACGTCTGGTATCCTATACAACTTATTTACCAAAGTAACAATAACAGCGTGAGGCCGAGACTCATACATAGCATGACGCTTCCACAAGTATGGTTGTCCTAATAATACATCAGAAACATCAATAGGAGCAACGTCACATAATACCTCATCCGTGAAGGGCTTGATGCTATAGGGAAGGTGACACTACTGGCTGACGTGGAGATCTCGTCCTTGGTGAAGCCACCCGATGGTGTATGGATGTGGGTGAGCTATGGTCGACAAGCCCAACTGCTTCACGGCGTCTGCCAAAATGAGGTTCTTTTGGTTCCCATTGTTGAAAATGAACTATACCGGGGAGCTCTTTACCCACATCTGGGAGTGGAAGATACGTTCCTCCTCCTCCGGATCTTCCAATTCCTCCTTGTAGATCTTCGTAGTGGCAATAGTGGCATTGGGCTCTGCATCAATAATCTATTTCCCTTTTTCATTCCCCTTGTTAGGTTCTGATTCAAAGTTGGAGCATGCATCTAACTCAGAAGCCCGCATCTCGGCCACCAGTGACTGCTTGGCCCGACACTCACTTGTGTGGTGAGTGGAGCTCTTATGGAACTCACACCACTTTCCCGTGTCCTTCTTTGGCTTTGCAGTGTTGTTGTTTTCTTGTGGCTTCGACAGGTTGTATTGAGTCACCATGCCTTGGCTCTGTCCTTTTTTCTATGATTTGGGAGCACCTTTCCCTTGCTTTTGATTCGTAGATCCAAAGTCTCGCCTCTTCTATTTGAATTTCTACTCAATCTTGGCAGCATCCCAGCATGTCGTACCAAACGAGGAGATGTCGAGGAACTCCATTTCCTCCTAAATGTATCTGTGCAGAAAACTGTGATACTTTAACACCAGATGTTTCTCTGAATCTTTGATACCCAACTTGGTGCGCAAGGTATGGAACAGATTCGTCATCTCATGCACATCTTGATCCCTTTGTTGCCGTAGCATGGTCCATTGTATGTACTTGTCCTCATAGCTCCCCACAGGATAGTATTTTTCCTTGACAGTGTCTCGGAAAGAATTCCAAGTGGGTAAGACCAAGAACAGAGAGGGTTCTATCTCATCCTTTTTCTCACAGTGGGTTTCCCACCAGTCCTTGACATGGGGGGCAGCTTTGAGGAGTGAAAAAATAATCTTCTCCCTGTCAAAAAAGTCATGAACTGAGAAATATCCTTCTAATAGATTCAACCATCTATCTACGACATCTGAATCTATTTGACCCTCAAATATGGGAATGTCAAAATTTACTTGTACCTTAAAAGGAGTCGCACCTCCAGAGTGGTTGCTGAATGCAGATGCGCCGCTGGTGGGCATCCATTGAAGGATTTGGGCAAAGTTATCCATCATCGCGTTCCTTTGTTTTTTGAGGGCCTCCTCGAGAAATATTTTTATAGGATCTCCTGCTCCCTCATCTTTCTTTTCATCCCCCATGGGTGTCCGTCGTGGTTTGCGAGGCTGATCTTGCAAAGGTTCCACCAGATCAAGCCCTAACTCCTTATACCCCGACCTCTTTGGGGACATGAAAAGAAGGATCGAGGAAAATCAAACTGCTCTGATACCACTGATCTGGATTTATGCAGGAACACAATAGAATAAACACATAACCATAAATACAGAGATGCAGTGGAAATAACACTTCATTTCATTAATATCAAAGAACTGAAATTTTCTTACAGAAAAAATGGAAATAAAACTAGCTAGGGCGCTAGTAGCTATCTCTGAGGAGAGATGTGGCAGCTACAGGCCTCTGAACTAAGTTACAATGCGGTTCGAGGGCATATTTATTATTTAGAAACAATGGATAACTCTAAACATCCAAAAACCTAACCCTAGGAGATGAAGCGCCAAGACTATGGGCCCCGTTTGGGTAAATTGGTGTTTCAACTTCCCAGGGACGTAACTTTGGCATACTATCTCCGTTTGACACACATGATACATTATTAGAAAGATATATCTGAGGAATACAACTTTCACCATGAATATCCATTTCAAAATGTAATGATATTTGTTGAAGGGCACAATGCCCAAAAAACGTCGTTTAGGGCCTCAAAATGGCTCCAAAAGTTCAGGACCCGAAAAACTGCTAAAAATAGTAAGTTGTACCGAAAATGAAAAACTGAAAGAGGCAATGGTGGGGCCCCAAGTGGAATAGGTGGGTGGCCACCAATATTCACCTAGATCAGGAGAGGTCGAGTAAGTCAGGCAGAGCTACGTTCGACTTAACAATTATCAAATCACATATTACAGAACCCAGATCTATCATCTCCTCCACATCCACGTGCGTAATATCATGTATAATTGCAACAAATCACAGATATAGGAAAATAAGGCAACTATTGTAGCTATTCTTGCATCAAGTTTAATAAATAGATTCAGATCAACGGTCAATGCAACATAAACACACGACACAGTTACTTACGGAGCTCAATATAGAATTATGCATGCCATAGTAGACCCAGATTGCAGTATAAACATGTAACACCAGTATTTTCACAACTTAAATCAATGACATAGAGCATACATAAACATATATCACAGATCCAATAGATTCAGAGATTTCAACAACCTTCTGCATTAATTAATCCTTTAATTCCATTTACAATACCCAAAAAAACCCCAACCTGCGCACACAGCAGTAGGGTCCGCACATAGTAGGACTAAGGATCTCCGTGCACATAGCCAGCAGGATTCCTTTCCCCAAAAACCTAAACAGATCTACTAATTCAAAATTCATGTCAATCTTAATTCAAGTCTGTCTTACAACTCAAAAAGGTTTAACTACTTATACTATTTTAGCCTACGCATCCAATGGTCCGCAAACCATGGTTTGCGAACTCTTGGTCTACCCTTGACCCATTTACAATGCATTAGGGGCTTTAACCCACCCCAAAACCCCTGTGTTAGACTAAATATAATAAAAAATATACAAAATGGACCAATTTCGCAGCTCTTGTAGGAGACCCTGTTCCAACAAAATGTAAAATAAAAGCATAAAATAATGCTAAAATAGAATCAAAGCATCTACTTGGACACCTCCCCGACAACGACGCAAAAAAGTGGTGAGCCCTGGTATTGCACCAAGAGTGCTGCAACTCCCATAGGCTACTCTACTTTACTTTATCATCCCAGAGTTCATACAAACTTGGAGGTGACAATGCTTTATACACAACAGATGCATTTCACTCATGCCATCCTCTTCTTACTCCTACGAAAGCGTGATAATGCTAGGGCTAATTCTAGGGGATGAAGTCTATCACACTTCTTAATGAAACCTAAGATTGTAAATAAATCAAGACCATTACTCTATCAGAAAGAAATATACTAGTCTATAGCATAAGGAAACACCTAGCTCTTTGTAAGAAAGTAAATCCAAAATTAGGATAAAGAAAGAAATAGAGTTAAACTAAGTGGAATTCATAAAGTAAATTGTTGAATTAAACTTGTAGAAAAGGAAAATGATCTAAAAACACATTACTGGGCCAACTGGCTAATTAAACTCTAACTATTCCATGCTTGACTACTATATTTTAACAATGCATCTATTCATGAGCTAAATATTCTTGTAAATACTCTATTTTGCAGCAAAAGAAGGAGGCACTGAGGTGGCTTAAGAAGGTCTTGGACTCATGTATTTAGGGCTGAAGGTGTCTTGGAGGTTGTGTCAGGTCTAGGTGAGGTGAGAGATGGTTTTTGGGCTGAAGAAGTAGCTGAATGGCGCTGCTAGAGGATCTGCTACAAGGTTTCCTATAGTGCTATGGGATGTCCTGAAACACTACAGGAAACATGACGATGGTAGTTTTAGGCTAGAAATGATGAGGAAAGGGGAAATAAAGGTGGGATTAATGTGGAATTAGGTGGATGGAAGGTGGCCAACACCTTAGCCAAGCTCATAAATTCTTTCAAATCATGTCTTGCACTGTCTAGGGTAGCTCTCAGTGTTGTGGTGAAGATATCAAAAAACAGGGCTAAAGGCGATTTTTTTGAAAGTAGGTTGGTGGAGGGTGGAAACTGAAGCTATGGATGCTAGTGGAGTCCTCCTCTACTGCTCTACTCAAACCTTCAATAAAACAACCTATTCACACAATTAACATTGAAAAATCTATGATGAAAATGGTGGAAAATATTACTTGAATTTAATAATCAAACCTACATATGCATTAGAATAAAAAACCTAACTCAACATTCATAAGATTTTTATGATAAATACAAAAACCTATCTACCTGCAATAAAACTACCTATTCATGCAATTAACATTGAAAAATATATGATGAAAATGGACGAAAAGATGACTTGAATTTAATAATCAAACCTACATATGCATTAGAATAAAAAAATGTAACTCAACATTCGTGACATTTTTATGATAAATACAAAAACCTATCTATCCTTCCCAAGAAATCATCAACTGAAAGATTTTTTGGGTATGTGGTGAAGATCTTCCCTCCTCAAGCTCTAATGAAAGAGGTGAGAGAGGGAGGATTTGACACACAACTTTGGAGTTTTATATGCTACTGTACCATGATCTACAAGAGCCTAACTACAACAACATGAAATGGAAGCAAACTAAACACATCAAAATGAAATGTGAGAAAACTAACTACAACGCATGAAATACACTAGCTACAATGGCATGGAAAGTAGACATAAATACACAAGAGAGATTGAGTCCAATGGATTGGGCCCTAATATACAAGCTCAACTCTCTAAAACTAAATTAGTGAAGGATAAACTGAATACTCATTTTATTGCAGAACAATCTCATTACATAGCCATGAAAGTCACAAAATTCTGTTACAAGAGCTAAGAGTCTCCTATCTATCTCTAAAATTCGAATCCTAATGAGCTCTTTCTTTGCCCTATTTAACCTAAAGGGTAACTACCAACAACTCCCTAAAAATTAGGTGATTTTTCCCCTTTGACTATAGATTAAGTGGAGCTTTGGTTCACTTGGTCTTCCACTTGCTTGGTTGCCTTTGATTTCGAGTTGTTGGAGGGAATATCAAGGATCATTTGGCTACCTTTAGGAGTTAAGGAGGTGGTCAAGCCCCCTATAATCTCTCCTTTCTATATACTCTAAGCTTTTATTGCACAATATTCAACAAAAATGGCATATCTTCATGATTATCCTACATTTAAACCATATTAGGCATTTGAAGTATGAAAAGCCTTAATCACCATCTACAGTAAGAAAAATATGACCACAATGCAATTAAATGTGAGAAAGAGAGACTAATAAGGCTAAAAGGGTGACAATTAACCCCTCCACATATACCTATTGATGGTTCTCATCACATATTGTGGCCGAAGGTAAATTATTGATTATACTATTATATGTTGATGATTTAATTCTAACAGGTGATGAGAAGCTGATAAAATCTTGCAAAGATGATTTGGAAAGAGGATTCAAGATGAAATACATGGGACTCTTGAATTATTTACTTGGGTTTGAAATTTGGCAAAGATATGGGGAATTATTTGTATCTCAGAGAAAGTATTCCAACAAGATACTGAAGAATTTTCACATGGAGAGCAACAAACCCATGGAGACTCCTCCAGAAAGGAATTTGAGGAAGGAAGATGCTACTTCAGGAGAAGTGGTAGAATATACCATTTACAGACAAATTTTGGGTTCACTTATGTACTTGGTGAATACATGAATGAACATGTGTAATGTGGTTAACAAGCTTAGTCAATAAATGGTCAATCTAACCAAGCTCTATTGGAAGGTAGCCAAAAATGTGTTGATATAACTCAGAAGAACCACTCAATTTGGTATTTGGTAAAATAGGACAAAGGGAGTGAAGCTCGAAGGATTCACAGATGGATATTGGGAAGGGATTCCATCCCACAAGAAGAGCACATTAGGAGGAATCTTCAGTATTGGGTTAGCAATAGTTTCCTGGTACAATAGGAAGTAGAGATCAGTTGCACTCAGTTCAATAGAAGAAGAGTACATGGTTGTTATTCAAGTATCTTGTGAGGCTATCTGGATGAGGAATATCCTTGTTAGGTTTTTTTTTCAACATATGTATCCTATAGTGATTTATTGTGACAACCATAGTGGCATCAAAATCTCGGCTAACACATTTTTTCATGATAGGTCCAATGATATCGACATCTGGTACCACCATCTAAGATATTGTGTGTAGAGGAAAATCATGATGCTATAGTACATTTCTATAGAGGAACATGATGCATACATATTGAATAAGGCACTATCAAGAGGTAATTTCGAGTTCCATAGAGGTAGGATCGAGGTATCAGATAATCTCTTTCTTGTTGAGAAGGAGTGTTGAAAATGGCACCAATAACGATTATAATTTAATTTTCGCTTGAATTATATTAGAATAAAATTGTAATTCCACATCTCATGACAACTTGTATGAGTTAAATAATTTATTTTGACTTAGTTGGTTCAGTTAATTCGAGTTGAGGGTATAACTTGAGTCATGTAGAGTGGTTCCTACATTTTAGGAGTCCTGGTTGAGTTTATTTTGAGTTGTAATTAATTAACTCAGTCTATCCGAGTTAAAGTCAATTTAATTAGTTCCAATTGATGGAGGAACTATAGAAAGGTCAAAGGGTGGAACTTGAACTTGAACCACGTGTAGTGATCAGTCAGATAACTGGTAAATGATCCATATATAACTCATGCATGTCAGATCAAAGAAAGGCCCAGTTGAGATTGGAGTTTAAGGGCAGCGTACTATTAGTTGTATAATCATCCAAATTGTACAGGTGGTGCATGAATTCAAAGTAAGGACATATATGTATTGAAAAATTCATATTGGGAATTTCCTTAATTAATAGGGGCTAATTACCTAAGGAAAAAATGCAAGGAAATAGGGATCTAGGCAGACAGAAAATTGGTTAGGTATTAGCCTAGGCTTTTCTATGAAGTAGTGAGACAAATAGAGATAGTGCAAAGGTTTCCCTAGTCGGAGAAAAGCATTGTGATATTCTCATATTTTTATACTCATGCAATAAATAGATATGAGAGTTTCTGGTTGAGGCTTTCCCCAGGAAATCATTGTGTAATATGTGATTGAAATTATTTCTCTTGTAATCTTTGTGATTTTACGATTGTAATTCGTTTCCACAATTGGTAGAGTAGATTCAAGTCTATTGTTTTAGCATACTACAATTATTATTTTAAATCTATGTGGATTTTCTACATCATCATGGGGCAAGAAGAAACAAACTTGTTCTTTGTAAAATTCTAGTACATTTTGGGAAACTAAAGATCATTGCTTCAAACATGAACGCTAGATTTCTTAGTGAATTTTGGACTAAAGTGTGGTTGAATATGAACAAAAAATTAAAGAGGTTTACAACATTCCATCTACATATAGATGGTAAAAAAGGTATTCAAAATGAATTTGGTACAACTTTTGAGGGTTTATAATTATAAGCATCCGAAGACCAAGGATGAAAATTTTGTTTATATACAAAAAAACAGCAAAGTGTCCACACTTTAACTAGTACACCACCATTTGAGACTTGGTTTGGATATTTTCCACCTTTAAATTTTGATGTAGTATATGCATAGTAAGGAGGAGTGTGGGAGGTTCTCACATGGATGCTTTAAGAGTTGATTTTTTTTTTTGAGAAGATCACATAGAAACATTTTCAGGTATAAGAGTAACTATAGATGTCAGAGGAGAAATACAAAGTAAATCATGATTAAAAAAATATAGAGAGGTAATTTAGAGAGGGAGAAAGAGTATGGTTACAGTTGAATAGGGAGAGGCTACAAGGTCCTTGATCAAAAGTTCATAAATTTTTGTCAAAATTCAAAGTTACAAGATTGGGTTGAAACTAGGATGGTTGCGTAGATCTCGTCTTCTTGATTTCGGCGCCGCAAATGGTTCGAAAAAACAATGTCGTATGAGGGAGATATCGCGTTCTGATCAAAATACCAAATAGGTAAATTTTCAACAGTTTGACCAGGGTTGACTGGGATGCCCAGTCAGCAAGGTGGAGATACAGTAAGCAAAAAAAAATATTCCAAAGAATATTCCTTTTCACCGGGCCAATCACATGGTGCCACGTGGCCAGCCCTGAGGCTGCCACGTGTCCCTAAAGTGGTAGTGTAAAATTTTGGTTGGAGGCCGCAGGAATTGACCCTAGGACCTCCCATTGGGCACACACAGGTCTTACCGTCCACATTTCATGTTAGTTCCTAACATCTATGGGAGGCAGTTTATATTTATGTTGTGTTGAAATCCTATTTGGGGGTTGGAACCATCGGCAGTCCCAACCCACCAGCGGTTCCGTCGTGTTATGTCACATGGCGATAAAATATAACATCAAACTCCAAACGTCGCGGTCTATACGAAACCTCTGATAGTCTCTGCCAAAAATTTCAACACTTGCCACATGAAATAATGTTAAATGTTAACTCTGCATGATTTATACAATGGTCTTCGCTAACCACTAGTTCAACCAGGATCCAACAAAATCCAACCACAGTTAACTCCACAGGTTTCGCCAAACGGTCACCATAACCGCAGGTTTGGGGTGAATGTGCCCAACTGCCCCAACCATTAAGTTTAATGCCACATTTAAATACAACAACATTTTTTTTCAGTGTGCCATTTTGGGTGGGAGTTACTATTTTAACTTCAGTTAAGTGGAGTTTTTCTAGGTGTAACTGGGAAAAAGAGTAGGATACTCAATTTTCGCCCATTTTGAGTGAATGAAGAGTCCTTTTTTTTACTAATTGGAGCATTCTGGAGCCATTGGTGTAGAGAAAATAGCCATTAAAGCACTGTAACTACATGTATTTTCAATTTTTTTAGCATAATGAAATATGGGCATGCCATTGGGAGCTGGACCAACAGATGTAGCTCAAGAGGGGTGAACTGCTTCATCATGCTTGTTGTGTAAATTTCATGTGGTGATTTATTTCTATGTTTTACACTATTTTTCAGTGTTATTTAAGCTTTTTTTATGCTTCTAATTCACCTAAAATCATCTACAATTCATGCACAAACACCTCAATCCTTAAGCAAACTAATGAACTAATTATGCACATGTTTATAAACTGAAAAGACACTTAGCACAAAAAAACTAATACAATCATCTTCAGATCAGATTGGTATCAGAGGTAGGTTTTATTCTCTGGTGTTGTTTAGTGAAAATAATTGTTTAATTGTTTCCAAGTTTTTAGATGCTTACTAGGCTCAAGCTCAAGAGAGGAGAAGGAAAATTGGTGGAAGCAGAAGGGTCTCAGGATGAGACAAAGCAAAGGAGAGCAATATTTCCACAATCTCCACCACCTAGTTCACCTCCTAAGGAAGTAGAAGTTACATTAATAATTCCTCAAGAGGAAGTAAAAATCCATGAAGAATTTGATCCCAAAGAGGAAGAAAGAGTGTTCTAGAAATCATTCCTTGACATGACTCAGATGGTTAAAATCCTTTGTCAAGAAAGGAATGGGAGACTAGAAGGAGAAGGATCTAAACTTCACAAGGAAGGACAAGGTTCTTTAGGAGGTCACAATGATGAATATAATTCAAATAAGGGAAATGGAAGAAATGGAGGCAATGGAGAGCCATCATCCTCACCCTCATCATAATCATCCTCTACTTCTTCTTCAATACATCAGCCACGCAAGTCAAAGAACACTGGTAAAATTCCTTTATTAAAACTTGATGTTAACTTTGAATTTCCAATGTTTAATGGTGAAGTCAATGTAGGAAAGCTTCATAATTGGATTAGGAAATTGGAGGTCTATTTGAGAATCTACAACCTTCAAGATGACGATACCAAAATTCAATTAGCTTCATTGAGAATGGAAGGTGCATCACTTGTTTGGTGGGAAGCCAAGACAAAGGAGTAAATCAAGAAAAATGGTAAGATTATTCTAACATGGTCAAATTTCATTACTACTATTAAAAACCAGTTTTATCCATTAGCTCATATGTAGAAAGCCATAATGAACTGGAAAAACTTTAGGCAATTAAAGGGAAAAAATGTGCAAGAATACACCCAATAATTTAGCAGAAGAGCTCTCTTATTAGGGGTAGATTTGCAGAGCCAAGATACTTTGCTCAAGTACATAGGAGGCTTACATAGCTACCTGGAACATACTATTCTCATGTTTAACCCCACCAGTCTAGATGAAGTATGTGTTTAGGTGACACATCTAGAAGCTAGAGGGAAGAAAATTTCTGAAGAGGGTAGAAAGAAACCTTTTAAGGGAAAATCCAAAGAGAAGACCTAAAAAGGTAAAAACAAAAAGAATGCATCTGTTAAGAAAGAGGGATAAAAAGTGGTTTGTAAAAATTGTTCCAAAGAAGGCCATGATGAAACTCATTGTTGGAAATTACATCCTAAAATGAGGCCAAAGAAACCCAATAACAAAGGGAAGCAGGAAATTGTAGCTACAACTCAACATGACTTAGGATCTGATTCACGTGATGAATCTAAGATTAGAGCCATGGGATTACAGAACATGAAGGGAAAATAAATTGAAACTAAACCCAGTTCCAGTACATCAAACTGTCACATACATACTCCAAATGACGAAGAAATAATAGAACTGTTTCATGTGAGGTTCATATCCAAACATACCAATATTGACACATTGTTTGACAGTGGGTCACAAAAAAAATTAATCTCTGAAGAATTGGTCAATAAACTTAACCTTGAGACCATACCACATCCAAAACCATATCCATTAGGTTGGATTTGTAAGGATTCAAGTTTAAAGGTTTCAAATAAATGTATATTGCGGTTTGCAATCATTGCAAATTTTGTTGACACAGTTAAATTAGATGTGGTTCCACTTGACATAACAAGTATTGTGTTGGGGATTCATCAATTTTATAACAGGAAAGTGATCTTCCATTGTCATGAGAAAAAATATCATTTATTCAAATATGGCAAGGAGTTCATTGTTATAGCACATTGCAAGAAGACAAACATTGCTATGGTAAATGCTGGACAGGTAAAAAGGCTAGTAAATTCAAGTAATAATTTTGTTCTTCTTATAATTAAGCCTAAAGCTAATGTTAATCATGAATCATTTGAGGGATGTGATCCTAATTTGAAATCAGATTTATATGATGTAGTTAATGCACATCATGAGATGTTTCATGAGCCAACAAGATTGCCTCCAAAAAGAGAGATTCAACATGAGATTTAGTTGCAGTAAGATTGTCCTCTTCCAAACATCTTTATGTATTTCATGTCGATAATGGATAATTCTGAAATAAAGAGGTGAATCAAAGAGATGTTGGACAAAGGAATCATAAGGCCAAGCACTTCGCCATGCGGTTCACCCATAGTCTTGATTCCAAAGAAAGATGGGACTTGGCCCATGTGTGTAGATTTTTGAGCTTTGAACAAGATTACGATAAATAATCGTTACCCAATCGCAAGAATAGATGATTTGCTTGATCAACTAAAAGAATTTTTTTTTTCACTAAGTTAGATTTACGAAGTTGATATCATCAAGTAAGAATTGCAGAAAGTGATATATGGAAAACTGCATTCAAAACCAAACAAGGACTTTTTGAGTGGCTAGTTATGCCATTTGGTTTGTGTAATGCACCAACAACTTTCATGCGTCTTATGGATAGTGTTTTGCATCCATTCCTTGATGAATTTGTGATTGTGTACTTAGATGACATATTAATTTTCATCAAAAAAAGAGAATATCATGTCTTACATGTGAATAGAGTGCTTAATACTTTGAAGAAAGAGAAATTGTTTCTTAAGATGTCAAAGTGTGAGTTTGGAAAGAATTCTTTGGTCTATTTGGGACATATTGTAGGAGGAGAAGAATTGAGGATTGATTCTTCTAAAGTGGAAGCCATTTTGAATTGGCCCACACCCAAAACAGTAATTGAGGTAAGAATTTTCTTAGGTGCATCTCAATATTGGAGAAAGTTTATTGCTAAATTTTCTTCCATCGCAGCTGCTATGCATGCAGTGATAAGTGTGAAGAAAGGCTTCCAATGGGGAGGAAAAAAAAAACAAGCTTTCAAAGCTTTAAAAGAAAAGATCAGTTCAGCTCCAGTCCTTGCATTACCAAATTTGAGATACCCATTCGAGATTCAAACCGATGCTAGTGATTATGCCATGGGCGCAGTACTTTTGTAGCATGGTAAGCCTATCGCTTATCATTCTGAAACTTTTAATGGTGCTGTGACTAATTATCGTACATATGAAAAAGAACTATATGCATTGGTACAAAGTTTCAAGAAGTGGAAACACTACTTGATGGGTAGAGATACTATTGTACATACCGATCACCAACCATTACAGTACTTACAGTCACAAAAAAAATTGCAGCATTCAAGACATTTCAGGTGGATGGGATTTCTTCAACAGTTTCACTTGGTTATAAGGTACAAGAAAGGTATTTTCAATAAAGTTGCAGATATTCTTTCAAGACCAATCATTAGTGCTTCTACTTTACTCAAAAATGATTCTGTTGTTCATGAGAGTTACATAAAACAATATGCACATGACATTGATTTTCAAGATGTGTATGCTAGTTTGAGTGAAGGGAATCAAGTTGAAGAAAAAGATTATCACATGCATAACAATTTTCTATTTCATTTGGGAAAGTTGTGTGTTCCACAAGGAGAGAGGCTAAGTGTCATGAGAGAAGCTCATTCATCTCTTATTTATGGACACTTTGGGGTAAGAAAAATAGTGGTGCATCTACAGAGGTATTGCTATTGGCCTCACATGATAGATAGTGTGTCGCATTTTATAAGAGGTTGTTCTGTGTGTGCAACAAGTAAGCCTAGTAATAGGAAGCTTGGGTTTTACACGCCACTACCAGTACCATCAAGGTCATGGGAGAGTGTCTCCATGGAATTTTTTGGAGGTCTACCTATGTCAACAAAATATCATGATTATCTTTATGTAGTTGTGGATAGATTCAGTAAAATGTGTATACTTATGCCATGTAAGAAAACCATTACTGCTAAACAAATTGCTGAAATTTATTTTCAACATGTATGGGTTCAATATGGATTGCCAATTTCTATTTTTAGTGACAAGGATTCCAGGTTCATTGGGAATTTTCGGTCAAATCTATGGAGAATGATGGACAAAAAGTTGAAAAAGAGTACTGCTTTTCATCCACAAATAGATGGAAAAACCGAGGTGGTGAATAGAACCATTGTGCATCTATTGAGAGGATATTGCAGTAAACATCCTAAGTTGTGGGATGAACAACTACATTACATTCAACACTATTACAACTGTGAAAAGCACTCTTCAACACAAACATCACCTTTTGAAGTATGATTTGGGTATTTTCCAAAATCGCCATTACACCTCATCTTTGGGAAGGATGTTGCAATTTATGGCTATAGTGACATTGATAAGGCTCGAAATTTCATGGAGAAAATTCATATTATACATCAACAAGTTCAAGAAAAACTTGATAAAAGTCAAAGAAAATACAAAGAGAGGCATGAAAAACATCAAGTTGATCACAAGTTTCAAGAGGGAGATGAGGTATGGTTGCACATTAGCAAAGAAAGGATGTAAGGGGAAGGTAAAAATCTCAAACCCATTCGCTATGGTCCATTCAAGATCATAAATCAAGTTGGTAATAATTCATTTGAACTTGACTTGCTTTCTTATATGTAAATGTATTCAGTCATTAATGCTGAAAACTTACGTTTGTATGAGCCACCTTTGATTGATGATCCAGGAAGTGATTTTCAACTACCTTCTATTGAATATTTCTCTCTAGAATTTATGGATGACCTTAAAGAAGATACAATTCTTGACAAGAGGACAAGATAATCCAAGAGAGGAAGTGTTGACTACCTTTGAGTTGGGCTCAAACGCACTAAACCAAGAAAGGTAAAATGGATGGAGGTTGGAAAGGTGAGGGAGTTGTACCCTCATCTACTGAATAGGTAATTAAGTATTTTGGGGTCCAAAAGCTTCCCAATGGGGAGGAGTGATCAAGAGTTGATAAATTTTGTTGAAAATTCAAACTGACAGGATTAGGTTGAAATGAGGATGGTTGTGTAGATCTCATCTTCCTGATTTCGGTGCCGTGAACGGTTTGAAAAACCGATGTCGTATAAGGGAGATATGATGTTCTGATCGAAATGCCAAATAGGAAATTTTTGACAGTTTGACTAGGGTTGACTGGGATGCCCAGTCAGCAAGGTGGAGGTACAGTTAGCAAAGAAGAATATTTCAAAGAATATTCCTTTTCACCGAGCCAATCATGGGATGACAAGTTTCGTTGTATAATTTGTTGAAAGTACAGTTTGGAGGGCCAATCACAAGGTGCCACGTGGCCAACCATGAGGCTGCCATGTGTCCTTGAAGTGGTAGTGTAAAATTTTGGTTGGAGGCTATAGGAATCGACCCCTAGACCTCTTGTCAGGTGCACACAGGTCTTACCATCTGCATTGCACATTGGTTCTTAACATCTATTGGAGGCGGTTTATATTTATGTTGTATTGAAATCCTATTTGGGGTTGGAATCGCCGGAGGTCCCAACCCGCCAACAGTTTCGTCATGTTATGTCACATGGAAATAAAATATAACATCAAACTCCAAATGTCGCGGTCTATATGAAACCTCCAACATTCTCCTCTAGAAGTTTCAACACTTGGAACATGGCATAATGTTAAACGTTAAGTCCATGTTGTTTATACAACGGTCTCCACTAACCACGAGTTCAACCATGATCCACCATGACCATGGGTTTGGGGTGCATGTGCCTAACTGCCCCAACTGTTAAGTTTAATACGACAGTTAAATATGGCGACAATTTTGGCCAGTGTGCCATTTTGGGCGGGAGTTACTATTTTAACTCCATTTAAGTGGAGTTCTCCACTTTTAGTGGAGTTTTTCTACGTGTAACTGGGAAAAAGAGTAGGAGACTCAATTTTCGCCCATTTTGAGTGAATGAAGAGTCGTTTTTTTCACTAATTGGAGCATTCTGGAGCCATTGGTGCAGAGAAAGCATCAATTAGATCACTGTAACTACATGTATCTGCAAAATTTTGAGCATAATGAAAGATGGTATGCCATTGGGGGTTGGACAAGCAGATGTAGCCCAGGAGGGGTGAGCTTCTTCATCATGCCTGTTTTTATCACTCAGATTGAACCTCACGCTGAGAGAGGCAATCCTGAGGTAACCTCAAACCATGCTTAGCCAAGTAGCTAGCCCTACTAGGCTAGGAGAGGGCTCTATCCATATAGATCACATCCAAAATGACTGAGGAAATAATATTTTAGGCTAGGTATAGTAGCTCAAGGTTTTTTATTTTGATTGTGTAGGGTTTTGCTCACTGAATAGGGATTAGGTCAAGGGGAATAGATCAGGGCCAAGAGGATGAAATTGGAGTCAGTTTGATGGGGAAATGTAGGTAAAATATTTAACATTCAAAAGAGGATTAAATGAGATGAAAATACTAGTGAGGAGCTAGGGAAAGCATCTGGAATGTATTTTCCCTAAACTGAAAAGAATGAACACATTATACTAATTTTCCCAAAACAGAGCATAAATAAATATAGATTATGTATTTCAACTTGAAATCAAGTATATTATAGATATGAACTGGTTTATGAATTAACAATGCATTCAAAAAAATTAATAACATAGAGGAAACTATGTCTAAAACTCATACCACATGGATCTCAAGAAAATAGATGCAATTTTTCATTAATGTCCAAGGCAAGATGATACTTGATCAATACAATATCTCAAATTGATGCCAACCATTAAAATGAATGAAAAACTACACCGTATAGACCTAAAAACTACTTCCTCTCATCCTTAGGGGTCGAATCCATGAGATGAGGCGGTTGTTACATCAAAAGCTGAACTGAAAGCTAGAGTCTAGAATGAGTAAAGTGACTCATTCCTATCTTTAAGAACTGATACATTTGACTTCAACTAGTGACTTAATTAATGTATCTACCTTAGGTAAAAGTAAAATATGAAATTTACATTGGTAACTTTTTCATTTACCCAAGTAAAAAGTGAAACAGAAGTGAAACTTCAAAATTTGATGAAACTGGTGAAAATGTAAATTTCCTGGTAAAAGCGCAGTGCCATGATAGAAAAATTGACCTGTTTTTTAAGCCACTTCTGGAGGCCTTCCCTTGTCCAAATCAGCTCCATGATAGCTCATTGGGAAGGTTTCTGAGTCTAGTTTCCAAATATGCCTTCAGGTTTTAAAATGGTGTCTATATTACCTCTCACAAACCTATTATCCCAAGACTGGTAAACGCACAACGCCAAGGCAAAAACAAGGGTAGAAACATGTTTTTTTGGTGGTTTTTTGCCTCTTTGAGGGACCATTTCTACTCCAAATATCTTGAAACTTGCTGAGGTTTATGTAATCATCATTATGAACATGAGGATGATGAAAAGTTTCCATTTGAGTGTCCCAAAGAATATCACAATGCCAGTGGAGATGAATGTTTAGAAACATTTGTGTGTGCTAAACTGTTCAAAAATCAAAATTTATACAATGCCACATGTGAAAAAATTGTGAATTTGCTTGCTGATTTAGGGGTTATAGGTATGGAGAGACACCTTATAAATAATTTTCAATTTCTCCTTCTCCTTTGGCTCGGTCAAAGCCCGAATCTTTGCATGGGCACGTTTGAGCTTGGCCCTTGCAATCCTATTTCTCATGGCATAGTGTTTCACCATATTGCTCTGAATGTTAATGTATTTCTTTACCCTCTCTAACAGGCCCTCTAGATGCAAATTGGCTCTCTCAAGCCAATACTCTCTGTCTCTGCTAATCTCTATGGCAAGCAACTCACTTGGAGTAAGTTGCTCTGCCAATTCGGCCTCTTTCTACCTTTCCCGAGCTAAAGCCCTCTTTAGCCCAATTTTCCTCGGTCTCCATCATGAAAGCTAATATTATTCATCATCAATCTCATCAAATCTGCCCAAGGTCTCCTCCAGCAAGGCCTTGGCCTTTCCTACCTCTCTCTGAGCTCTACTTGTCTTGACTTCACTGAAGGTTTGCTTAGTCTTCAGCTGCTGATTTTCTAGCTCAAGAAAGACAATCACGTACTATGCTCTATCAAGATTAGCTTGAAGCTCACTAATATTGGCCTCCTTGCCTCTGACCACTACAATAGTGGCTTTATCTGCATCCTCCTCATCAATCTCAATCAACTGAAACTCCTTCTTAGATTCATGTTTGTCCTCCTTCTCAATAATGATAAGCTCTGTAGCCTTTTCCTTGCCCTTGTCTACCTGTTTTGCTAATGAAGAAGGCATGGCCCCTTTCACACCATGTGAAGCAAACACATGCCTGTGGCCTCTCTGATATGTCAAGGGAAATGGCTCAATATAATTCATTTTAGTGCAAGTTGCCTCAATGTCCCTTGAATCAGTGCTTGATGCTCTAGTATCATGATGTGATGGTGAAGGGTTATAGAAAGGTGATGAGTTAGGATCAACATGAGATGAATGGATGTGAGTGGGTGGTGATATATTAACAATGGAATGTGATGGAGAAGTGGATACAGGAGGATGGGATGATGAAGGGATATCTTGCTCATGATGGCTAGGTGGGGTAGTGAAAACCTCATTTACAATGAATGCATCCCATGAAATGTTTTTCTGCTGAAGCTGATGCATGAACACCATTTTTATGAGTGAATGATGAAATATACTCTGAATTTCATGATTTTAATACCTCTTTTGCACAATGTAATCCATCTTGTCAATGCTGCAGAAAATATAGTAAGGTATGTGTAGCATTATAACTCTAGTGAAATGCATGAGGAGTTGAATATGATATGAGAAGAGTCAAAAAAACCTCCCCTCACAAGTGAAGCATTTCATGATTATCCTCATCATTGGAACATATCGGTTAAGGAGATGAGAGAAAGGGAAAATTGACTTCTTGTGATCCTTGTACCTGGGTTTGAGGTACGGTTCATAATAGCTCATATCCAAGTTTGCTTGTTTCAACCACCTCCCTCCCACACTAGGGATCCCTGTAGCAGCTACAATAGAATTGGTGGACATATCAAAGGTGACACCAGCAAGAGTGACCTGTTTGTGATGTAGATTAGTGATGAGAAATCTTGTTAACCCCGGGTGATTTTGAATTTGTTGCACTCTCTCACAAAACTCAAAATAGCCCACATGTTTGAAATAAGACACAATGAGAGGAGATGCCATAAGTTCTCTTGTAGTGATTGGTTCAAACCTATTAATTTTTTCTCCTTTATGGTCATTTCTTCTTGGCATTTGTGCCTCACCAATACCACTCTCTTCTTCTTCAGACATTTTAAAATCTGACTTATGAAACCCTAGCGTACAAATGGAATGAGAGGAAGGGGAAGGGGATGAGATGGATAGCTTGAACAGGTGAAGGGAATGAGTGAAGGGAATCAAGTGAATAAACAAAATAGGTCAATGAAAACCCTAGGTGAATGAAATTTACCCTTCCTGTGACTGATATATGCTTAAGGAAGGTGAACAAGGTGTATAAACAATGATCATAAATTAAAATTAGGGTTTCATTTCAAAAAATTAAAGAGTCACCAAATAACTTAGAAATAAGGCAATGAGGGTGTAAATACTATTTTGAAAATCCTTAGAGGAATTAGGCAAAGTTTGAAGTTTGTTTGAAGTGATTTGAAGTGTTACAATCCTCATCAAACTTGACTGTGTAGGCGCGCAGCGCTGTTGTGTGAGGGCGCAGTGCCTATCCAAACGCGTAGCACCACTGTCTGAGCGCACAACTCCTTTTAAATTTACACTGATTTCTCTTGGTAAGGGTGAATCGCCACTGGGAAGGCACACAGTGCTGGTTCAAACGCATAGCACCAACCTTCTCAACATGCAACATATGTGTATTTGGCCCAATTTCGCTAAAAAAACTTAGAAATTTTTCCTTACTAAATACTCCTGATGCTTTGAAGGGTAACAATAGGTTGTTTGAAATTATTGATTGGCTTTATAGGCATGTGGATTTAAATTTAACTTGAATACCCACTTTTCTAATGTTGAGGTCTTTTTTCCTTTATCACTAATATTATTTTGCTATCTGACTTTAGGCATTGCAGGCTTTGATCAACATGAAGTGTGGCTCTTTTGCATCCACTTTGGGCTGGACATAATTACTTTGATATATTTGGGATGAAATTATTACATATAGTAGCACAAAATTACATTTGAAAAAATAAAAATAAATTACATATTTGACTTTTCTATCAAAATATTGATTTTGATATAAAAGTCATTAAACTGAAAAAAGTACAACTTTATAAGTATAATATTTACATCATGATGATTTGAAAACCAATTTTCTTAATCAGTCCCTCTCATATATGTGCTGACCATATCTGAATGAAGAAGTGACCTTGAGAAATGAAAAACCCTAATGACCTAATGGGACTGCTTTTTGACCTGACTTTTGCATGTGATTTTGATTTAAAGACTTTCAAGTGAAAAGAGCATTTCCATAAGTGTTATTATGCTCAAGGGGACATGGGAATGATTCAAAAGTGTGAATCTTAGAGGTAAAGTGGAGCTTATTGACAAGGACAACCACCAGTGGAACAATTTAATTCATGACCTAATGGAATGATGAAAAATTTATTCAGTATGGGACATCTAAGATACACAGGAAAATGTGTTTTTATCCCTGGTGGCAGTATGCCTAATATTGACACTAATATTGGCTCCAGCTGGGGATGGTATCTCCTTGGAGGTGCCAAGAACATTGTATAACAAGTGCCTATTTCATTTGGGCAATGGAGTCAATAGCTAAAAACCAAACTGAATATTGAAAGAAACTTGAAACAATAAACTAACTCAAAACTGACTCAAGACTGACTAAAACAAAAATAAAAAATTGAACTTGCCCTACTTATTAATTGCAGTACATAATGAAGGCTTAAGAGCTTCAAATCCCGATGAAAACCACCTGTATTTTTGAAATCATATGTAAAATCAGGCAATATCAAAATGCCAGTGTAAACGATTAAGCAAATGCCTCCTTTATTGATTCTCCCAATCAGATTCTCTGAACAACAATAAATATTTACAATTGGGCAACCAAAAACACAGCTAACAATGATCTCCATCATCATTGAATACTATTACCTGCACTATTGACTACAATAGATTTTCCACTGGATCTTGAAAAACATGAAAATTTACCTCTTGTTGATCTATAATAAACAAGGTAGCTTTTTCTCTTGAATCCGATCTCTTTTCATAATGTACCTCAAAAAAAGTGTGTTCCTGGTCTTCAAAAAATTATGAACAAGTAGGTGAGTAGATTTATTCTTTAAAAAAAAATTCAAAGCATGAGACATTGGAAGAAAAATCTGAATGAGAGTCCTCAATGCTCTGGTCCTCTGCAATTTGAATATATTGTTGATCAGCTTCATATGACATGGCAACCAGATTGTCATGTTTGTTATCACGCTCATCACTCATAAGAGAAAAAACTTCAGATTGTTCTTGAAACGCAAAACTGAAATTTCTATCCTCTACGACAGATTCATCCAAAGAAAAATTTTCACTTACTTGAACAAAGATCTCATCTTGTTTTTCATAAAGGGAATGGATTACCTCCTTGTGAAGACGTTGTTCTGATGGGTGGAGAACACTTAGGTCTATAACTATGTTTTCTTCATTCGAAGTGACCTTAACAATAGAGCTCTCCTTCATGGGATCCAAAAAAACATACTCTTCATCATTATAATTTGAATCTAGATCTTTAGCTAGCTTGAATTTACATTAATCTGAAATTGGAACTTGATTTTCCCGCATATCATATTTTGCTGCAATCAGATCTGAAACAAGACCTCATCTTCCATCATTTTCAACTGTACAAAGATCTTCAGCCTACTGCAAAATTTCCTAAGCATATTGATAAGTATCCTCTAAGATTTCTTTATGCTGCTGAAATGGATTTTCATATAGGGCTTCCATGATCTCATCGTCCATGAATTCATCATCTCCATCAAGATCTCAAGATTTTCAATAAAACTATCAAAATGTTTACAACAGTTCTCAACTAATATTAAGGATGGACAAGATTCTTTATACCTTTCAAAGAATATGGTATGAAAATCCTTTAAACATTAAATACAAGAAGGTGACAAAATTTCCTACGAAGATCAAGCTTCATCTTCCAGAGTGGCCATGAATATCTTCATCAAGTAGTCTTCGGGAAAATCCGTCTTTAATATACGTACATGCATGCGAAATCTCACCAAATGAAGAGAAGCATCATTACCTTTCACATTTTTGAACATAGGAAAATTCCTTTGCCAATATACCTTAGGAATTTTATTTGGAAAACCTGGAATGTGATCTCGGCTCATGGGAGCATACCTTCTTGCAATAGTTTCCATCTTGAAAATGCTTGATGCTACTGATCTTTATGTAGTAGAGTCGCCATAAGGTGTTGATTTTTTGGATCTTTCAGTGAATGGAGTCATCAGGTGAATGGTTCAACCTTCATATGCATCTGTCTGATGTCCACCGTCAACAATCAGATCTCAACTTTGATGATATTTCCTAGGGAATATATAATCTTACGTTTTCTTCCCCAGTATGGTCGCCAAAATGTTATCACTTGGATTGAACCTCAGGCTGAGAGAGGCAATCCTGAGGTAACCTCAAACCACACTTAGCCAAGTAGCTAGACCTACTAGGCTAGGAGAGGCCTCTCTCCATATATATCACGTCCAAGATGACTAAGGAAAGAATATTTTAGGCTAGGTATAGTAGCTCAGGGTTTTTGGTTTTGATTGTGTAGGGTTTTGCTCACTGAATAGGGATTAGGTCAAGGGGAATATATTAGGGCCAAGAACACGAAATTGCAATATGTTTTATGGGGCAAGGTAGGTAAAATATTTAACATTCAAAATAGGATTAGCTGAGATGAAAATACTGGTGAGAAGCTAGGGAAAGCATCTGGAATGTATTTTCCCTAAACTGAAGAGAATGAACACCTTATACTAATTTTCCCAAAACAGAGCATAAATAAATATGGATTCTGTCTTTCAACTTGAAATCAAGTATATTATAGATATGGAATGGTTTATGAATTAAAAATACATTCAAACAAATTGATAACACAGAGGAATTTATGTCTAAAACTCATACCACATGGATCCCAAGAAAATAGCTGCAATTTTTCATTAATGTCCAATCCAAGATGATACTTGATCAATAAAATATCTGAAACTGATGCCAACCATTACAATGACTGAAAAAATACACCTTATAGACGTAAAAACTACTTCCTCTCATCCTCAGGAGTTGAATCCATGAGGTGAGGGAGTTGTTACATCAAAAGCTGCATTGAAAGCTAGAGTCTAGGATGAGTAAAGTGACTCATTCCTATCTTTAATAATTGATACATTTGACGTCAACTAATGACTTACTTAATGGATATACCTTAGGTAAAAGTAAAATATGACATTTAAATTGGTAAATTTTTCATTTACCCAAGTAAAAAGTGAAATAGAAGTGAAACTTCAAAATTTGATGAAACTGGTGAAAATGTAAATTTCCTTGTAAAAGCGCAGCGCCATGATAGAAAAATTGACCTGTTTTGTAAGCCACTTTTGGAGGCCTTTGTCTTGTTAAAATCAGCTCCATGATAGATCAATATAAACATCTCTAAGTCTAGTTTCCAAATATGCGTCCATTTTTCAAAATTGTGTCCATCTACCCTGTCAAAAACTTGTTCTCCCAAGACTGGTAAAAGCGCAGCGCCAAGGCAAAAACAAGGGCATAAATATATTTTTTTGGTGGTTTTTTGCCTCTTTGAGGGACCAATTCTACTCCAAATCTACTAAAACTTGCTGAGGTTGATGTAATCATCATTATGAACATGAGGATGCTGACCATTTTCCATTTGGATGTCCCAAAAAAGAGCGCAGCGCCAATGGTGCTGCACGTTTAGGAACTTTTCTGTGTGCTAAACTATCCAAAAACCAAAATTTGTAGTATAATTCCACATGTGAAAAAATTGTGAATTTTCTTATTGATTTAGGGGTTAGAGGAATGGAGAGACACCTTAGCAGGAATTTTCAATTTCTCCTTCTCCTTTGGCTCGGTCAAAGCTCGAATCTTTGCATGGGCTCGTTTGAGCTTGACCCTTGATATCCTACTTCTCATGGCTTAGTGTTTCACCATCTTCCTCTGAATGTCAATGTATTTCTTTGCCCTCTCTAGCAGGACCTCTAGATGCAAATTGGATCTCTCAAACCAAGACTCTCTATCTCTGCTAATCTCTATGGCATGCAGCTCTCTTGAAGTAATCTCCTTTTCCAATTCGGCCTCTTTCTGCCTTTCCTGAGCTAAATCCCTATTTAGCCCAATTTTCCTCAGTCTCCATCTCAGAAGTTGATATTATTCATCATCACTCTCATCAAATCTGCCCAAGGTATCCTCTAGCAAGGCCTTGGCCTTTCCTGCCCCTCTTTGAGCTCTGATTTTCTTGACTTCACTCATTGTTTGCTTAGTCTTTAGCTGTTGATTTTCTAGCTCAATAAAGTCAATCACATACTATGCTATATTAAGATTAGATTGAAGCTCACTAATCTTGGACTCCTTGCTTTTGATCACTGCACTAGTGGCTCTATTCTCATTCTCATCATCAATCTCAATCAACTGAAACTCCTTCCCAGTTTCATGTTTGTCCTCCTGCTCAACAATGATAGGCTCTATAGCCTTTTCCTTGCCCTTTTCTACCTGTTTTACTGATGAAGAAGGAATGGAAACTTTCACACCATGTGAAGCAAACACATGCCTGTGGCCTCTCTGATATATCAAGGGAAATGGCTCAATATCAGTCATTTTAGTGCAAGTTGCCTCAATGTCCCTTTCACTGCTTGATTCTCCGATATCATGATGTGATGGTGAAGGGTTATGGAAAGGTGTTGAGGTAGGATCAACATGAGGTGAATGGATGTGAGTGGGTGGTGATATATGAATAGTGGGATGTGATGGAGAAGTGGATATGGGAGGATGATATGATGAAGGGATACCATGCTCATGATGGCTAGGTGGGCTAGTGAAAACCTCATTTGAAATGAATGCATCCCATGAAATTTTTTTCTACTGAAGCTAATGCATGACCACCATTTTGATGAGTGAATGATAAAATAGACTTTGCATTTGATGATTTTAATCCCTCTTTTGCCCAAAGTAAGCCATCTTGTCAATGTTGTAGAAAACATAGTAAGGTATGTGTAGCATTCTAACTCTAGTGAAATGCACGAGGAGTCGGATATGATATGAGTAGATTCGAGAAAACCTCCCCTCGCAAGTGAAGTATTTCATGACTATCCTCATCATTGGAAAATACCAGTCAAGGAGATGAGAGAAAGGGAAAATTGACTTCTTGTGATCTTTTTACCTAGGTTTGAGGTACGGCTCATAATAGCTCATATCCATGTTTTCTTGTTTAAACCACCTTTCTCCCACACTAGGGATCCCTGTAGAAGTTGCAATAGCATTTGTGGACATATCAAAGGTGATGCCAACAAGAGTGACCTGTTTTTCATGTAGATTAGTGATGAACAATCTTGTTAACCCTGGGTGATTATGAATTTGTTGCACTCTCTCACAAAACTCAAAACAACCCACATGTTTGAAGCAAGACAAAGTGAGAGGAGAAGCCATAAGTTCTCTTGTAGTGATTGGTTCAAACCTGTTAATTTTCCCCCCTTTATGGTCATTTCTTCTTGGCATTTGTGCCTCACTAATACCACTATGTTCTTCTTCAGACATTTTAAACTCTGACTTATGAAACCCTAAGGTACATATGGAATGAGATGAAGGGGAAGGGGATGAGATTTCTAGCTTGAACAGGTGAAGGGATTGAGTGAAGGGAAAGAAGTGAATGAAAAAACTAGGTCAATGAAAACCCTAGGTGAATGAAATTTATTGTGCCTATGATTGACATATGCTTAAGGAAAGTGAACAAGGTATATAAACAATGATCATAAATTAAAATTAGTGTTTCATTTCAAAACATTAAAGAGTCACCAAATAGCTTAGAAACAAGGCAATGAGGGTGTACTTACTGTTTAGAACATCCTTAGATGAATTAGGCAAAGTTTGAAGTTTTTTTGAAGTGGTTTGAAGTGGTACAACCCTCAACAAACTTGACTATGTAGGTGCACAACACTACTGTGTGAGGAAAGATCACATACCTCTATGTGCTCTTGGAGGAAGAGTGAAAGACTTATCAAAGTAGAGGAGACTCCTGCTTCGGACCCCGGGAAGGCCTATTCAACATTAAGGCTAAGGTTGTAAGGTTCTTCTGTTATTTTAAGATTAATACAATCAAGTTTTGTTTTTTCTCAATAAATTGTCGTTCGATTGTTTATTTCAATAAGTTGTCGTTTGATCGTTTATTTCATAGAGTCCTTGATCACTATGATAGGTATGTTTTATAATTATTTGTTATACAGGTGCTATTTAATATTTTTTTGTTTGTGATTGAAGGTCGACAAAAGACGACACTTTCTTGCGACGAAAGAACTCTTGTTGCGACGGAAGGATTATTGTTGCTATGAAAGAACTCTTGTTGCGACGGAAGAACTCTTGTTGCAACGAAAGGATTATTGATGCGACGGAAGCACTATGATTGCAAATAAGCATTTGGATCTAAGGTAGGATCGACACCTTTATAGCATTTATTTGTAAAACTAATATATTTAGAGAAAGACAAACTTAGTTGTTCATTTGTTGCTAGATTGTCTTCTGACACTAGGGAGATCGATCTTGTCTACAATATCGATTTAGAGACCATAGGTGTGAATGGTGAATTGTTAATTTTAGTTTTAAATTTTTAGCAAAATTCACTGAAGTTGAATATAATGACAACTGTTCCGGAATTTACCAACCAAGGAACCCCTCTTAATGAGAATCCTAGTACTTTTCCTTGCATTGGAAATGTTGGTCCTCCTTATATGGCTACTTTGTCATTACCTGGATTTACAATATATTTACTGATATGGTTATTTTCAACTTCATTGGCCCTGAATACTCCAATTTTTCTACCTCAACCGGATGCTTCACCTCAACAGAGTTCACCATCTCAACATCACCAACCTTCTGTTGACCCTTTACCTTCTTCGCCTAATATTTCCTCCATTTCTTCCTCTTCTCTTGGTAAAAGCCTTGACGCTAGTAACCATGTGGCTAAGAAGAAGAAGAAAGGGAAGAAGAAGAAGAAGAAGAAGCAAGATAAGAAATAAGTCAACCAACCAACCATGGCTATAAATGTTAGTAGTGTTGAGGAAACCTCCAACATGCATTGTAAACCCAAATACCCTTGCAGGCTTTGTAAGGGTGACCACTTTCTTATCAATTGTCCCAGTATTCCAAAGGTCTTGGAAGTATGGTCAGAAAAATCTCATCCAATTTCCGTTGATTTATCAACCAGTGATAGTCAGGTTCCTGGGAAAAAGGGTAAAGTTAGGTGTCCTTGTAAGTTATGCAAAATAAGTCATCAAACTCACATTTTCCCTCACATGGATGAAGCCTCAAAATTGTTGGAAAACCTTACTATTCCACAGCAATAATTTCAAACTGGTTACCGTAAACTTTCTCCCAACCTACAGTCAACTGACGGAGTGATTGATCTAATTTCAAGTAAGTCGATCCCACTCTTCCATTGGAGAGTGAAACTCATATCACTCAAGTTAATGATCCATTATTTGATCAAGTGGTCAATTCGATTTCACATTTGGTCGATCCCATTCTCCCTGTAGAGAGTGAACTTCATACCACTCAGGTTCTTCTTGTTACATCAAATTCTTCTATGCTAGGGGGCATTTCACCTGTTTCTACAGAACCCCCTCCAAGTACTAAGGTCTTTTCCTTTGATTGGAATATACTGACAGAGCCTCATCTTCCTTCCTCCATCCCTTTCCAATTCATTGTGAAGTTTGGTGGTAGGGACATACACCGCACACAGGTAGTTTAAGGTGCTTCTATTAGTATTTTATCCTCAAATTCTTGGAAAGCTTTGGGTTCCCCTCAACTTGTGCCTATTATGCAGAATCTGAAAGCTTTTAACAGAACCATTAGTGAACCTTTAGATATCCTTCCTAAGTTTTATATTACTTTGGAAGGTAAAATTGTCTGTATTTATCTTATGGTAGTTCGAGGCCCCTTGGATTTCAATTTACTCCTTGGGCGAGACTATGTTTATGCAATGAAAGCTGTCGTATCGACACACTTTCACGTGATGTATTTCCCTCACAATTTCAATATTGTGACTGTAGACCAGCTTTCGTTCCCTAGTCTTGATTCGACTACCAATAATCTGAAATCCCTGAATGTTCCTCATACACAAGTGGTATCTATCCTGCCATGGGTTAATTATGTGGCAACTAGTCCCATGTTTTCAGTTACCGATGTAAGTGAGCCTCTCACTATTTGCTCGTCTTCCTTTGAATTAGATCCGGTAATTGACATGGAAAACTCTATGGGATTATTTGAACGCGATGTTCTTATCCTTTTTTAATCCCTTGACATGTGTTCCTTCTAGAGAAATATTCTTCCTTCTGATGAAGACCTCTTGGAAGCCATGATCAAGGTGTTTCCATTGACATGTGTTTCTTCCAGTTGGAAGCCATGATCAAGTTTGCGAGGATAGTTCCTTTTACTGTGTCAACCTCGTTAAAAAATGAACCAGTGAGTGTGAGGAAGGTTCCTTTTACTGTGTCAACCTCATTAAAAAATGAATAATTTAGTTCCGAGGATAGTTCCTGTTACTGAGTCAACCTCGTTAAAAAATGAATCAAGTATGAGGATAGTTCTTTTGCTGTGTCAACCTCATTAAAAAATGAATCAGTAGGTAGATTGTAGCAAGTAGATTGATATATTAGAAATAAGTAGTTTCTGAGGATGGTTCTTGTTACTGATTCAACCTCGTAAAAAAATGAATCAGGTATGAGGAAAGTTCCTTTTACTGTGTCAACCTCGTTAAAAATGAATCAGTGTATCAAGAGGAAAGTTCCTTTTACTGTGTCAATCTCCTTAAAAAATGAAACGCGTTTCCATGAGCATAGTTCTTTCCTATGTCAAGCTCGTTAAAAAAATAAACAAATCCTCCCCTAATTGAGTCGAGTCTTTGACTAGTCTTGTAAATGTTAAGTCATATATTTAGGTTAGTTATTTCAGTTTTTGCATAATTTTTTTATAGTTTTAGGTCAGGTCTTTCATATGATCTTGTAAATGAACCTTCATTCCATCCAGCTATTAATTACCAACAGTGTACTTATTTGAATGAAATGAAGCTGGGGGGGCATGCGCTCTTGCAGTTACGCTTAGGGGGCATAAAGCACAATTTTATCTCTTTTTCAAGCTTGTGTAAAAATGAAACCACTCTGAAGCATAGTTTTTCTCTGTTTCAAGGTTTTGTAAAATGAAACCTATCTTGAGTCAATTTTGGTTATTTTCAAGACTCATTAAAATTCATGAAAATATCGAGATTATTTTGCTATCTTTCATTCTCGTAAAACACATGAAAATGCCGAGTTCTTTCCCTCTTTTCTTGCTTGTTAATTAAATTGAAAGTCGGCCACAGGAGTATATTTTTATCCCTTTTTCAAACTTGTTAAAACTTGTGAAAAAGTGAAAACCATGAGTACATTTTTATCCCTTTTTAGAACTCGTTAAAACTTACGAAAAGTGAAAATGAAGAGCATACTTTTATCACTTTTTCAGACTCTTTCAAAAGTTTACAAAAAAGCGAAAACTTGGAGTCCTCTTTTAAGCTCTTTTCAGACTCTCGAAAATTGAAAAGATTGTCGAGCACTTGATTATTCAAACTCATTAAAATAAATGAATGATCATCCTTTCAGTATAAGTTTACCCCTTTTACGAACTGAAATGGACTATTTACGAAAAAGGTATACGTTTACTAAGTATGGTCAATAGAGTTCTCTCCCACATTATTTTATCCTTTTTCGGGCTTGAGAGACTAAATTTATGAAAAATTACACCCATGGAGTCTTCTTAATTTTTTTCTTCTGACTCCCTAAAATTGAAAAAAAACTGAGTTTCTCCTATACTGGACTCGTTAAAATTTAACCGTAAAGGACTTGTTCAATTTCAAACAGGAACGAACCACTCCTTCTTAGGGTTCAAATCTTAAACTAAGTTGGACTCATCCGAACGATGAGCTTATAAACAAGCAAATTTTAACCTCCTCAAGCTTGTCAAAAATAAAGAGGTACTTGCTAGAAATGGTGGGGAAAAGAGAGAAAAATGAACCTGTTTGTTACATTTTGATTATTTGGAAAACCGTTAACCACTCTTGAGCACGAAACTTTTGTTCACCTAGGTTGGAAAATCCTTTACCTAACAGTTAATCAAACCATATTGAATGTCTTCATCTGGTTTCTGGGTATTAGCTTTGGGTCAATTATCACCAAACCATCTGTAGTGTCGTTATGTGCTCAAGAGGATAGTTCAAACAAACCATTCATTTGCAAAATATTTTTCTTCCATTTTGACCATCCCTGAGTCAGTCCTTGCCAATATATTTCTTCAAAACTTGATCTATGATTTCGTGTTGTGGGCTTGCCTACAACGGATCACTTTCTATCAATGAAAGCTCTTTATCTAGGAAGTTGATCCAGAAATCGTCAGTACCTTGAAATCTGCTTGCCTCAATGGTAGGTTTCTCGCCTTCGATGATAGGTTGCATCATTTACCTTTGATCGAATGATTCTGTGACATGTTCGACTTCAACTCATTCATTCACATTTCATGAATTGTACTGAGTAATTTGAGAGTCATTAACATTACTAGTGGTTACTCTCACACTTGTTAATAGTTTACATTATTGACTGGTAATCAAGTGGTTTCTAACATGTTCGACTTCGACACATTCATTCACATGGATAGAATCGTACTAGTTTGAGAAGCGGAAATCAAAACCCTGGATCTAGTTTCCACCATCCAAGCTACGAGGAATTTTGGTTATTCATTTATACAGTGGACTATTCATAAACAGATGGCTGCGTCCATACTGTGTCTACACATGTCTATACTGTTGATGTATTGAAAATCATTCCTGTATCAGAACAGTTTAAATCAGTTTTCTAGTTAGTTTTGATCTGAGTATGGGAATGCCTACCACAGCGATTATATGATTACATATGTATATTTTGCATTGAATGTTTTTATAGGTTCTGACTGGGGTTTCCACAGGATGATCCTTGAAATGATAAATTACTTCACTCTTCATATATGATAGACTTCATCTTCATCTATTCCAGACTTCGCACTTTAGGGGGTAATCTGTTGCACCAAAAATTGTCACCTTGACTTTCTTCTGACTGTATGAGCTCATTGTCACTCATACTTACCTCCTCTGCAAGTCTTACAACCTATACTCCTTATTTCAAGCCTTAAAACAGGAGAAAAAACCCTAAAATCTCAAAAACCCTAGGGTACGCAGGTAACATGAAGCCTGCCTACGTTCCTAGCTTGGGTATGTAGGTAATACACTAATTACCTACGTTCCAGAATGTAGTTTTCCCTTGTAATTCCTGTGTACCCTTCTCAAAGTCAAAAAAGTGAGAAACTAAAGTGAAAAAGTTGAATTTTGGTCAATTCTAGAAGGTTCTAGATGATATTTTTTGGGGATGAGTACACTTTGATAAGGTTCATGCATCCCTCACCTTAAGGAACTAATCCCTTGATGTGAGGATCCTATCCCTTTGAAGGAGGATTCTATCCCTTCAAAGTTGGAACCCTAACTTCCTCATCTGCTCTATAAAAGGAGACATTGGGTAGCCTCAAAGGGAGTTCAAGCTTTATGTGTGATTGAGTTGAAGTGCTGTTGAGATTTAGACTTATTTCTGCTGAGCTTTTGAGAGGAAAGATAACATACCTCTATGTGCTCTAAGAGGAAGAGTGAAAGACTTATCAAAGTAGAGGATACTTCTGCTTCAGACCCCGGGAAGGCCTGTTCAACATCAAGGCTAAGGTTCTAAGGTTCTTCTGTTATTTTAAGATTAATACAATCAAGTTTTTTTTTTCTCAATAAATTGTCGTTTGATTGTTTATTTCAATAAGTTTTCGTTTGATCATTTATTTCATAGATTCCTTGATCACTATGATAGGTATGTTTTATAATTATTTTTTATACAGGTGCTATTTAATATTTGTTTGTTTGTGATTACAGGTCGACAAAAGACGACACTTTGTTGCGACAAAAGATGACACTTTGTTGCGTTGAAAGAACTCTTGTTGTGACGGAAGGATTATTGTTGCGACGAAAGAACTCTTGTTGCGATGGAAGAACTCTTGTTGCGATGGAAGGATTATTGATGTGACGGAAGCACTACGACTGCAAATAAGAATTTGGATCTAAGGTAGGATCGACACCTTTATAGAATTTATTTGTAAAACGAATATATTTAGAGAAAGACAAACTTAGTTGTTCGTTTGTTGGTAGATTGTCTTTTGACACTAGGGAGATCGATCTTGTCCGCAAGATCGATTTATCCGGCCAACAATGTGAAGGCAGATTTTCAAGGCTCTATTCCTATCACATTTGGATATTGATGCATTTCACTAGGGTAAGGATGCTTAACATGCCATATTATCTTTTCTAGAGCATAGAGAAGATGACATACATTGCCCAGAAGAAGGAATATGAACATAAAATGAGAAGCCTATTCCATTATTCCCTCATAAAAATGATAGTCCTACACCATCTCAATCAAATGAACATTGCATGGAACACCTTCATCGCCAATGATATTTTCATTGAGCCATACATTCAACATCCACAAAATTTCCCTTCATCATCTCATCCCATGAATCACTCATCATCATTAGATTAGTCCCCTTCACCTCTTTCATCTCCATATCATGTTGATCCTTCATCTCCATCTCATCATGATCCTTTATCTCCATCTAATCATGATTTTGGGTTAGCTAGCAGGATTTATGACATTGAGCCTAAGTGGGCTAGTATGGTTGAGGTTGAGCCATTTCCAGAAACCTACCAGAGAGGCTATAGGCATGTGTTTGCTTCACTTGGAGTGGAAGGGGCCATGCTTTATACATAAACAATGGATTCGACCCCTGAGGATGAGTGAAGCTTGTTTTGATGTCTATTTAGCCCCTTTCTTCACTCTAGTGAAGGGTTGGAATCAATTTCTATGTTTTCTAGTTGATGAAGGAAACTTTTGTACTCAGTTTTGCTAGCTAATAAGGAGGAGTTGCAGCTATTTTATGGGATACTTGTGGTATTGATGTCTATCATTGTCTTTTCTTGAGTATCATATGTTAGAATGTATTGTGTTTATGTTCACTTTATTTCTATGTTATGATCTCTTACAAGTTTGATAATTAGAATACATGTTTGCACATGGTCTGTTTTGGGTAATTAATCATAGTTTATCCATTTTCATCCGTCTACGAAGAATAAATCTCCTATGCTCTTCCTAGCTTTATTTCAGTTTCAAAACCATTCCATCAAAATCCTATTCAAGTGATAATCCTTGTACCTATCTTTCCCCATTTATCCCTACAACCCTATCTCATTTTCCATTACCTAGCTTTCCTTGACCTAATTTCTTCATCCAGTGATAACCCAACCAAAATCAAATTAAAAAAATCCCATGCACTCAATATCTAGCCTAAAAACCATAATTTCTCCAGCCCTCTTGGCTGTGATCCTTTTGGAGAGATCCCTCTCCGACTTGATAGGGCTAGCTATCAAGCCAAAATCTTAGTCTGTGGTTACCTCTGTTGGGATTCCTTCTTCAAACTTAGGAATTTTGCGGAGTTCTAATAGGTACTACCTGAGTCAATCAACACTATTACCTTTTTCTTCTTGATATGTCCTTTTATCTTGAGAGTTTGAGGAGTGGTAATTCCTACCAATGCATTACAAGATATTTTCAGACTCATTTTTTATTTCTCTAGGTTTGGTTCTTGGTGTATATCCTCTTCTTTTGAAGTTTCTTGTTCATTTTCTTCCTCCTCTTCAAAATCTATGTAAAATAATTTCTTCGCAGCACACTTATGAACTTTAGTGTATTTTCTTTCACAACTATAGCAAAGCCCCTTTTCTCCCTTTTCTTCCAATTGTTGTGGTGTCAACCTTGTAGGTTGTGGAAGTCTAGGAGTAGCAACACTTTCCTTGTCGCCATAATTTTACTTTCAATTTTTATTACAAACCTGAATGCCTTCTCCAATGAATCAGGTTCCCAAAGGCGAACCTCATGTTGGATGTTATCCTGTAAATTCCCTATGAAGACATTAATCATGTGTTCCTCTAGAATATCAGTTACCCTTATATTCAATTTTTGGAAGTCCTCAATGTGCTCCACCATTGTACCCTTTTGTTTGAGATTTATCAATTGGCAAAAGAAGGTGTTGCTCTTTGTATCCTCATAATATGCTATCATTTCCTATGTAAAATTTGACCAAGTGACAATTTTTGTATGATATCAAAGCCATCAATACCATACAAATGTATTTTGTTCTAAATGTAAAGTTGCAATGCATACCTTTTATGTGTTTTACACATTATGGAGATAAAAATATTGCTCCATCTGTAGTATCCATGTTACGGGATCCTTGCCATCAAACTTTCTCATATCCATATTTGGAATATGGTGGGTCTTACATCCAACATTAGAGTTTATAAAATCGAAATTAACATTTATTTTTTTGTCATCATGAGTTTCCTTTACTACCTTTTCACCATTAGGAATCATTTCTTATATCAACTTTGTCAAACCTTCCTTCAAACCTTCCATTTCTTCTTTTAGATCATTCTTCATATCTTCCATGTTAGCTTCCATGTCTTCCATATTAGTTTCTATGCCATTCTTCAAACCATCCATCTTAGCTTCCACGCCTTTCTTCAAACCATCCATACTAGCTTCCACACCTTTCTTCAAACCATCCATCTTAACTTCCACACCTTTCTTCAAAACTTCCATTTCATTTTTTGTTTCTCTTTGCGAAAGTGAAATTTGATGGACTTTCTCTTGTACTTTTGATATATTTCTTCCTCTTCATGAGTCATAGTATAGTTTTATGAGGGCTTAATGGCTATTGAATTATTCTTAGGGAGCATTTTAGAACCCAATACTGATATCTATGCTTCAATATTCCCTTGGAATCACTTCAAACTTAATTTTCAAACAAGACTTATGCAATTTGAAAAAAAAATACACAACTTTTTCTTCCTTTGGAGGGGTTCGATATTGAAATTAAATTATCTCTGTGATTTAACATCTTCAATATCTGAAATTTAGTCTTGTAGTAGCCCTATGAATCTTATTTCTAATGCCACAGGTCTAACCTAATTTGGATTCTTCAAGAAAAAATTATGCTAAATCTCCCACAATGACCTAATTATGGACTAGTTTAGTAGAGATAACTTGTATGGTGTGCCACGTGTCACAATTTCCTCCTTCAACTCTAAAATTGATACAAAAGAAGCTACATTCCATGTAATGTTGACTACTTTTAACAGAATTCCAATCTGATGCTCAAAGAGATATTAATGATGATTTTACCAAGGTAACCTCTTTTAGATGAAATTCGGGAGCCTGGAAAAATCCTAAATTCCACAAATCATATGTCCAAAAATATTGCGAACCAAGATCTGAAATTTTGACATGAAGTTCCTTAGGATTTATTCAAAATGGGTTTTTATTATCATCATTTGAACCTTCTTATAAAAAAAAAAATAGTGAACATGCCACAATGACTTGTTTGAAGCAGCGAAACCCTAAAATCCAAAGCTCTAATACCAAATGTTAGGAAACTAGCTCCAAAAATAGAAGAAAAGAGATATAAACGCCTTAGAAATAAGCCACTTCGAGGGGGAAACCTCCTTTACATTACATAAATGAATAATTCTTGGATGATCAAATAAAAAAAACTTCTTTTTAATATATAGGAGTCCATGGGGTCACAATACAATCCTAGCCGACCTAACAATAATAACGTAAGGGCACAATAATAAAAATTTGGGGGTTACAAGGGTACAACAATAACAATAAGGGGGATACACTAATAAAAATAAGGGACTACACTATGTTAGCCATCAGTATTTTTTTACATGTTAGTGATGACTATATCCACAACTGAGTTCTCTAGAAGCTGAATTCCATATGTCAATCTGTCATCTAGAAAACCCTCATAAAACTTTTTTCGCCCTTCTACTTTTCAGTCCGCCCATGTCAAAGTCAAAACTCCTTATCACTATCCTATCTAGCTTCAGCCCTACTGGTCTGCTAATCAGATTTAAAAGGAAAATCCAAATCTGTTTCAAAAGTTTCCCTTATGTTAGGAAGTGGTGCTTTAAGACATTTTACCCTTGGCGATCATCAAAAAGCCAAAAAGCCTCCATCTGTTACAGACCAACCGTAACTGACCTCCCATTCTGCAAATGAAATTGACAAACAGCTCTAAGTCGCGCCACTTATATCCCTAAGTCTCGCACCCGCATAAACCCCAATTCCAAGTCGACTATTAGAAGTCGTGCTGTGTTGTTTGCGGATTCGCAAGAAAGAACAGAAATACAACTGGCCCTGTGAGGAAGGCTTTGAATCACAGTTAGAAGAACAATCGTCGTAACAGCATGAACTCAGATGAAGTCGTTAAAGCAAGAAGTCACTCATCCGGACCTTACAGTTCTTTCCAGCATGAAAATCACAGTAAGAAAAGGACACCACTGTTTCAGCAAACTGGTAGATTTGCATGGCCCAGAACCTCCTTCATTTACAAGCAGAGGGTTAGGGCGCCTCCTTCATCCACAAGCAGAGGGCGCAGGCCAGTATTGACTTTAAAGATTGCAAAAGTCCAGGTTTTCCTTTTACTGAACAGTGAAACAATATCTCCAGGTTGTATGAATGTGACTGATGATCATAACAGAAATAAAGTTTGAAATATGCTAGCTCAAAGGAAAAAAGAGTCTGGTCTGATAAAGGAGGTCATTTCAAGCTTTCAAATCATATAAATTGTTGAAATTTAGAAAGGCATGTCATTAGTAAACATTCCAATCATAAGCAGCCTGCTTGACACAAGATCAAATTGAAGAGGTGCTAACAAAACATGCCATTACACAGGGATAAAGAAAGTTCTTGGTTTCTCAAAAGGCACTGACCTCCATAGTCACAGAGACTATTTTTCAAGTAATTTGTCATAAGTTGACTAAAGCAAATAATGATTTTTCAGTCACCCTGAGAGAAGTGCAGGGAGACAGTGTCACTTTGGCTAGGGTTTCTTCTGAAACACAGTGATGATTGCAAGTAGAGATGCTAGTATTGATGTTTTTCAAGTGGTTTACTTTCCATCACATCCAGGGAAAAGCTGTGTCAAACAGATTTGTCAAGCAACCTTCGGATACTTTCCTGATGAAGAGCCTCCTCCATGTATGAGCAGATGGCCAAAGCCTTGGATATTGTTGAAGACTGATTAGTCAGAAAGGTGCAGTGGAAGGATACAAAGGAAGAAAGCAAAAATTCTTTACACCAGGTAAAAGATAGTGTTTATGATTCAAAAGTATTGGTTTTCCTATTCAAATGAAAATGTCTGTCAAACTGTACCTATAGTGGACAAAAGGAAAATTATGTTTAGTTTCTCCAAAAGAGGTCTGCTCCTATAACAAAGAACCAAGATGCCTTGTTGATATATTCTGAGCAGAGGAGAGGCGCCCTTTTTAGACAGAGAATGATAAACAGAGGTGAATGCAACTGTAGTTTTGCACTTTTAGTCAAGATTAGTTTCACAGTGGGCATCATTAACTCCAAAGAATTAAGAGAAAAGTGTTAGTTTATATTGAAAAAATGGAAAGGACCTCTGTCAAAATGTCAAAAGACACCCCCTGCAACATAAAGTATCCTCTATGGATGTCCTCTTTTCATACAAAGCGCCATAAGTATAGAAGGGGTTTTTAAGGTGACAGTTTAGCTTTTTCCTCAGCAAAAGGCACTGCAAAGTAAGATAGACAGTGGTTCATAGCATACATAAAATACTTTGACATGTTTTGAGCAGAGTAAAGGTGTTAGAATAATGAACAAGATATAGGCAGGTTCATTATTAAATGGTCAAAGGTACCTTGCTGGTACATTTTGAGCAGAGTAAAGGTGTTAGAAGAATCGCCCTTCTTGATAGACAGAGGATGAAAGAGTTTACATGAATGCCACTGAAGGAGTGTACCCATAGTCAAAAATAGGCTCAAATATCTCATCTCATCAAATACAAAGGGATAGTAAAATTGCCATGGCTGTTGAATCATAATACCTCTGCCACAACAAAATTAGGGTTAAGGAGCGCCCGGGAAGTTTGATTCAAAATTATTTTCTGACCAAAAAGAGATGAATTTTACAAAAGTGAGAGAGGTTTTTGTCCCTCATAGGTTCAAGAAGAAAAACCTTCTTCAGTTTCTACACAGGTATCATGGTTTGTGAGAAACGTGAAAAATTCAGATGTCACGGGAGAATTTCTGCACCAGGATTCATCATTTTGACCAGTGATGGGACAGTCAGATTTTGAACAACCAAATTGACTCCAAATGAAAAAATTCAAATTTTTATGAAAAATAGACTTCCATAGCTTTCCTATGAGCCATCTCGGGCCAAATTCCAACAAAAGGAAGGCATCCAAAAGTAGCCTACAATCAACGCTATGTTTTTCTGCACCAGCATACACCTTTTTTGACCAGTGATGGGACAGTCAGTTTTTGAAGGATCAAATGGACACCAAATGAAAAAATTAAAGTTTCTCTGGAAATTAGACCTCCACATCTTTCCAACGAGCCATCTCGTGCCCCACTCCGACACCGGGAAGTCATTCAAAAATGACCTACAAACAGCTCGATGCATTTCTGCACCAGGATTCACCAGTTTTGACCAGTGTTGGGAAAATAAATTTTTGAAGGATCAAATGGAAACCAAATAAAAAAATTCAAGTTGTTCTGGAAATTATACTTCCACAGCTTTCCAACGAGCCATCTCGCGCCCAATTCCGACACCGGGAAGGCCTTCAAAATGGACTGCAAACTTGCGCGACACTCCTGGAAAAGTGCGCGACGCGCCTGTGCACAAATTTTACAAAGGGATACACTGCTGCGCGACGCACCTGTAGCAGCCCGCGGCACTCCTGTAGAAATGGTCAAAAAATTTGCCTAGAAACCTAAAAAAAAACTCTTTCTAGAGCTGCTCAACTCCTAAAAAAGAATCATCATCGGTTTCAAGGTATTCAATGTGCCCGTTTGCTTTGTTAAGATCACCAAGAGAGGGTGGATAGTTTGGTCTAAAGAAAAATCAAGACTTATGGTGTTGACTAGTGGTGAAGCTTTAAAGAAGGTTAAATTTGCATTGATATGAATAACCACTGAAATTTCCCTCAAAACTAGGATGAAACGGAGGCAGAAATTGTCAAAACTAAGTTAAAAAGATAAGCCTCTCCTTTCAAAATGACAAAGACAAGTATGACATTCAAGAATCAGGAATATAAAAGATATTGGGGTGACATTTCAGTTTCTTTTTCAACAAAGGGCACTGAAAATGAATCTACAAGTTCATAAGATGCAAGAAAAACCTTGGCACTATTCCTTCAGGTTCTGGAACTCGTTAAGAGCAAAGTAGGCATGCCACTGTCACAAAGGTATGGCACTCGCCCTATGAACACAAGTCAAGATACTCTGCTGTTATGTTTGGAATAGAGGTAAAACAGTACATTCTAAGTTAGTTTGCAGAAGTTTTATCTCCTTTGAAGCATCAAAGGCAGGAACTATCAGTTTAGGGTTCAAAGAGTGAACTCACCTCCGTGCAAAATGGCAAAGATATTTCATGAATCATCGACCCTCATCAAGTAATGATTAGCCTTCAAAGTGGTCTGCTCATAGTAAAAGAAAAGTCACAAGCATAAAACCTCCAAAACAGTCACCCACTGTTTTTTCAAATTAGCTTGGTCAAGTTTGGGAATGTTTTATTCTTTAAAGAAAAATGCAAATGATGAAAAGTCCACATGCTATTTCAAACCATCGTTTTTCTGTCAAAAAGTAGATTTACAAGAGACCCCCGCCAAAGCAAACCAAGGATGATATTTTGTGTTTTCATCCTTTTAAATCAAATTACTAGACAGGGCAATGAAGCTTTAAGGGTCATGGTGTAAGTCAAATATGTTGAGTGCTATTTTTTGAAACAGATTGTAGTGTGTTGATAATGAAGTGATAATTCAAGTGTCAATGAGCCCATAGTTGCCCGAAAAAATGATAAGACATCATACTCCTGTTCTAATGATGTTTGTCAAGCATGAGGAACAATATAGCTCTCTAAGCATAACATACAGACTCTGTCAGCTGTGCGCACTAGTGAAGACATTTGTTGAGGAGAATTGATTTCCTTGTTGAAAGGTTTGGGCCTGCATAACTTTGTTTTCTCAATACTGTCTTAGTAAAAGTAATATATCTGGATAAATACCAAAGGACCTTATAGACTGCCCTCAACACAGTTTTGAAAGGTGGGAACAATGTTCTAAGGGAGAAACAAAGTAGGTGAAAAGTGAAGCAGTAGTCCTACATGAAAAAGGCAGTATTTTTTGTTCAAGAAAGGGTTTATCGTTGTTGAATGCTCCTGGATTCTATGTGGCCAATCAAAAGCAAAATGAACTCTGTCACTTATTAAACGCAGTGGCTTTGACTGTGTAGATATCTTTTGATTAATTGTGTTTACATTGTTAAATATATTGGATGGGTTGTGTACAAGAGGGTAGTGCTTTGCTCAAAGAAAAGTCCATTAGTTTTATAACTGTTGCAAGAACTTTGCTACCACCTCAGAAACTTTTTAAACTCTGCCAACTTGTCCTATGAGCAGTAAAATATGACTGTGTAAATACACTAAGGTTGACCGTGTTCATATTGTTGATTTTATTGGATTAAGTGGCACACAAAGAGAAAGGGCAGTGTTTTGAAGAGGAGCACAGTGAGGCAGCGCAGCAAGGTAAAGGAGAACACATTGATGATATGCAGCACAATGATAAAGAGCAGCGCCATGAAGAAACTCAGAACAGTAATGGAAAAGAAGGCTAAAAGGAAGCGCCCGGAAAAAAAAGAGAAGAAAATCACATCAGCGCTTGACATTCTGGCCTCAACTTCGAAGCATGTTACTAGGGACCCTTGAGGGTCATGCATGCCAATTTTGGGCCTTTTTCGGCAACTTTTTGTTTTTTGGCATTTTTTGGGTTTTTGGCCGAAAACTCATAAATTTGCCATTTCAGTTTGATGAGTTGTCAAGGGAGGAGGATGATACCGATGGATGCCATAATTCCATGAGCAGGTCTCCAGCGATTTTCAGAGCATTTGAAGATCATTGGCCCCCTCAAATTGGCGAAAAATACCCTCTTTTTGCACATTCTGCCCGCCATATCAGCAGTCTGCTATTTTCTGGGTTTTTGCACACAGGTACAGTTTTGAGGGACTTCCAGAGATCATATTGAGGTGATTTCAGTTGCACCGGAAAGCAGACACAGAGAGCTTTCCAACGGGCCATCATGAGCCTCATTTCGACACCGGGAAGGCTGCCATTTGCCTTCAGCAAGTCAGGGGACCTTTTTCAGGCATAAATATGAAGTATTTTTGTAATTTTTGAACCTCAAAAATCTGCTTTTCCCAAATGTGCGTTAAGCTATTTTTATCCTTGGGAAATGATGTAAAGTCAATATAATTTCCATTTTAGCATTTTTTTAGATATTTTATGGGATATTTTGTGCCTTGGGCTTTGCAAAGCCTCAAGGACAAATTTAGATATTTTGACTTGGCCAATGGGATAGCTAGTTGCTCCATGAGGTTTTCCTCCCTCAAGCCTATTTATTCCATGGGTTTTATTGTAAATCAGGGGCTGAACTTGAGAGAAGAATTAATACATTGGTCATATGAGCTTTGAAGAATACACTTGAGTTATGATTTTTGGACTGCCTCTTGGATGCTTTTGAGGAGTGATGAAGGTTTGGTGATGGATTCCATGACATGGTAGAATGGTATAGTTTTTCTTACTATGTTTTTTGTCTTCTAGTTTTCATTCATAATCCATGCTTCTTGCTGCTATAGATCAGTAGATATTATTTTTGAGATATGCCCATGGAGGCACCTCAAAATTCCTGAATCTTCATAGCTTGATGTTTTCTTCTTCCTTTGTTATGCTAAAGAATTCTTAACTGCTCTTTAGTAACCTAAGGATAATGTTTGCTAGTTTTATTTACAATTTCTATGCATGTTGAGTAGGATGTATGGTGTGCCCTGCCTACCTATAAGCTATCCATAGTTCTGTCCATAAAACTTTCTCTTTGACTGATTTGTTGATCATCTTGTTGAACCAAGGAGGCCTAGTCCCGATCTAGCCCTTTGCCTAAAACTATGAAACCTTATTTGTCCAAGTGCCCAATGACTTAGAGACTATGTTTAGGCGTTCCGGCATAGTTTATGAGTTGTTAGTTTGTCTCATGTGTTTTCCCCAAAGTCTGATAGCCATTTCCCGAAGTTAGAGGGTCTTATACCTCTATGTATGGTTGGAATGTTTGATTTCTATGTATTAATTAGCTCATAGTTACATTTAACATGATTAATGGCTTGCTATAAAATGTTTATGTCTGCTATCAACTAGTTACACTTGAAATCCCTTTGTCTTTCACCAACTTGTTGTCCATTTAACCCATTTTTCCCCAAGATCCCTTCTACCGTGAATCAAATCGGCCCTACAGCAGCCTCACATCATCACCTCATAGCTTCCTTGACCTGTTTGACCCCATAGCCCAATTTATCTACATATTGTTATCCAGTTTATGTATTTGATCAGTTTCATCCCTCACAAACTTAAAAAACCAAAAAACTAAAAACATACTTCATAACTAGCCTAATATCAGAACACCGCAAGTAAAACACACCGACATCTTTTACACATATAGAGAGAGCCCTCTCTGAGTCCAGGAAGGCTAGGTCCTTGCGCTCCAAAGCTTGGTTTGATGTTACATCGTCATTTGGCTAGCCAATCGGCCAAATCACGGGACCCTAACATAATGGCGATCACGGTGGGACACTGAGTGATTAAAAAACTTAGTTTCCCTCATCTTTAAAGACTTTTTGAGATTACTAGCTGATTGACTTATCCCACCGCTCTCTAACATAATGGCGATCACGGTGGGACTTATTGAGTACATGAAAGTCTAGCAAACTTTTATAGGCTCCTTAGTCCTTCAACTTTTAACTTAAACCATCAGCCTATAGAATCATTTAGTGTAAACTCTCTGTTTCACCATCTTAGCAAAGTGATGAATCAGGTTTATAACACTCTTACATCCTAGGCTGCACATAAAACTCAGAAAAAACCCCAAAACACTCCTTTAGATTGGCTTTTGACAGTATTGGTGGTGGACCATACACATATACCTCAAAACAATAGACATTCCACCTGGCGACTCCACTAACTTCTAGTAGACCTTACTATTTTACCAAACTCTAGGCTACTATCTGATAGACCTATCCCATCGCTCACTAACATAGCAGGAGATGGTGGGACACTGAGTACATAATAGTCCAGCAAACTCTTATAGACTCTTTGGTCCTTTAGGTACCATAAACAAGCAAGCAGTCCCTAGACCCATTTTTTAGAGTAAACTCTTTTTGTTCTCATCACCCTAGCAAAGTGTTGAAACAAGTCTAGGATACTTTAACAAACCATAGGCTGCACATAAAACTCAGAAAATCCAAAAACATTCTCAGATTAGTTACTGGTGGTGGACCATAGCTATCTTAACAAAAACAACCCATTTCCACCTGGCGACTCCACTAATCCATCCCTTTTATTTTTGACCATCCTTCACCCTAGTAAAGCTTTAGAAAGACCACTCATCCAGAAACATTCACCAATACCATTCTCTCTAAACTCTGGATCTGAAATCTGGCTTCACGAAGAATCAACACCAGATCCCATCCAGACCCAAATCCCCCTATCATAGTAGATGACCCAGAGAAGATTCTGTGGCAAGCTTCCGAAACTGATCATCTAGCTACTGGTAGATCCACCCGTAGAACAAGATCTGTACCTAAACATCGCACCATCCTACTAGATTCACCTTTGGAACTAGAGTCATCACAAACTCTTCCCAGAAGAAAATCATATAGTAAGATAAAATTTGACGATCTTGAACCCCTAAACCCACCACAGAGTTTTAGTAGAGAAGCTTCACCTACCACTCCTCCTGATTTCCAACTTCTTTATCAATTTGGCTCCTATCATCCCAGATCTGCTCAAAACCAGATCACTAGTCCAAGTTCATCCGCCACACCTGGTCAAACCACCACTATTCAAACCACTTCATTTCAGCCTACTAGTCCTCATCTTGTACATCATCCATTAGCTCCAGTCATGGTAGCCTGGTACGCACCTTTGGTGTTGCCACCGCCTTTGGCTCCTCTCCCAAATAAATATCAAGACAAAATCCCACACTTTACCAGAGAAGACACCACCACAGCTCAACAGCATGTAAGTAGGATTAGCGATGCTTTTGAATACATGGAAGTACAAGACGAGACCGTCAGAATGAGAATATTCGCACAAAGTCTTGGTGGTGAACCCAAAACATGGTTCAAAATCTTAACTCCAAACAGCATCCACAATATCCCAGAACTATATCAAGTCTTCAGAAATAGGTGGGAAATCCGAAGAAACCCCATTCAGATCCTGTCAGAATATAACAACCTAAAACGGGAAAATGGGGAAAGTGTCCAGGCTTACTGCACTAGGTTCAACAGTGTATATAGCTCCCTCCCACCTCATTTCAAACCCCCACTTGGTTTAATCTTGGAAAAATTCCCCGAGGGTTTTGATCCAGACATGACATATCATCTGAGAGACAAGGATCCCCCTACCCTAGAGGAAATGCAACAAATAGCCATAAAAACAGAAGCCAACTTAGCAGAAAAAAGAGCCAGGACTAGATTAGAAGGAAAAGTCCCATATAGAGATAAGGTCTCCACTTCATCGCCTTCCCTAGATCCTAGAATAGATGGCTTGATAAAATCCATGACAAAGATGTGCAAAAAAATGAGTGAAAAAGCGCTTCCTAGGGACAACCAACCAAACCCTCAAAACCAGAAACAAGGCTTTAGAAAAGATCAGTCTTAAAATAAACCAAGAGGAAATGATCAGTAGATCAGACCATCCTTTAGTGAGAATTATGTTGATGAAGAGAATAAGGACACCGCACCCATTGATGAAAATCATTGGAAACTCATAGGTTCTGATAACAAGAGTAAGGTTTACCTCACAGCAGAAGAGCAAGAGTTATGCTCCCCAAGTCAGGACGAAACCGACTATGAAGATCTCGAAGATCCTGCCATAGATTTTCAGAATTCCATTATAGAAGCTCATAGGCAGTATAACCTTAGAAGCAGAAAAAACCAAGACCACTCCAAGAAGAGTAGCCCTGACACTGCTAAAACCTCTGACACCATCCTTAAAAAAGCCATGGATAGCAACAAAATTATGGCTAAGAAAATTGACCAAAACAAAGATAAAGCTATTCAAACAAGTCTTAGCTCGGATACTCCTAGTACCTCCACAAAGACTCCCGAGGTGACTATGTCAAAAAAGGTCTCAAACCAGAATCAACAAATTAAGAGCATAGAAAAGGTCATGTCCGAAAAAGCTGAAACAAATCTGCCCAAACCACAAACTCCTTTTAGTTTCGAAGGGGAAGTTTCCGAAATAAAAATTACCATACCCCTTACTGAGCTAATAACTGTAGATAGGTATAGATCTCAAATTTTCAAAGTTTTTGACATAGGGAGCAAGGCAAATACTTTAAATCTAACTGAAAACAAACCCGAGCTCTTATCCGGCCCGAAAATAGAAGGTCAATATCAAGAAGGATCTATTTCCCCTTCCTACGTAAGCCTCAACATACGGGACAAGATATTACATAATGCCATGTTAGATTCTGGTGCCTCCCATAACCTCATGCCTAAAGAAGTCATGGAAAACCTAAGACTAGAAGTAACTCAACCCTACAAAAACCTGTATTCCTTTGACTCAAGTCAGGACAAATGTTTAGGCCTAATAAAGAACCTAGAGGAATGCTCTAAAGACACTATCAGCCATTTTGAAATCACAGATTCTGAAATGGAAGAAGAATCAAAACCTTTAGGATCTATACCCTTATGCTTTAAATCATTCCAGACTTTGAAAGAAAATTTGCATCCCAAAGATCTCTCAGCAATTATTCAGGAAAACCCTGCTCAAGTTAACTCTCACCTAAATCAAGCAGAGCTGATTGAAGAGGAATTCAAATCTAAGATAGAAGATAAAGCAAAACCTGTAGGATCTCTACCTTTATGCTAGGAGTCATTTGAGTTCATAAAAGCAAATTGGCCCCCTGAACATCTATCAGAAAAAACTCATGAATTACATGATAACTATCCTCAACATCACAAAGAATTGGTTGAAGATAAAAACAAGCCAGAAATGAAAGAGAACCCACAGGATCTCTCTAAGGACATGAGTGATGATTCATCATCTCTCATAGGTGAAGCCCAAAAAGACATTCATCCTTTAAATCAGATTTCCCAAGAGAAAGAGGATTGTTGTGGAGAGAGGAAAATGCCTCCCTTTTTAACTAAAGAGGAAATAGATCAACTTATAAACATACAAACAGCCTCTGAATCTTCACATAACCACAACTTTTCTAATCTTTCTCCTGTTTATCTTGCATATCATAAGTCAAAAAGTAAATTTGTAAATCAATTTGAAGAAAAGAAATCTGATATTCCAATATGCATGGTTGATGAGATTAATTATAATGATGATTTTCCAAGGTTTGATCAATATTTTGATTATGATGATGATTTCCAAACAGAAGCTAACTTTGCAGAAAACTCAGTTTTTGATTTTTGGGAGGAAGCTCAGTTTCATAAATTTGAGAAAAGTAAGCAGCCATTACCGGTCATCTATGACACTCATGAGGAGAACCTGGAGAGTTTAGAAGTAAGTGAAGAGTCTCGGACTCTTTGCTCTACTTCACTTCAGCCCGTCAGAGATAACATGCACATGATTGGAAATCAACAGTTTTTCAGCTTTGATAATGAGTTTGAGGAAGATGATGAAATCCTCGAGCAGGTTGTAAATGAGAAGCCTTTTCCTGAAATAGTTGAAGAAATAATTTTGGACATGGAATCTTCCTTAACTCCAGATTTGCAGCCACCAAGTTCCATTGAGTTACAAATTGCAGATGAAGAAGTAGAGGTTAATAAACACATGGGAGTTGTCACATTGTCCTTTCAAGATAATTTATTGTCAAAGTGTATCCTTGTTCATCAACCTGATGACCTTCACACAGTTTTTAGTCCACTTAATCAGAACACATCAGCTTGGAAAGAAAACTACACTGCGATACATGATGAGTCTGACAGTTCGAGTGATCATGAGGAAGAGTTGCTTTACCAGGGGGGTCCCAAATATAGCCAAGTGGAAGAAAGAGTAGTCCTGAATGAAGCCTATATATCAAATCCTCTAGATCAGGTATTATTCCAAGATCTATTTGTTGTTTTCCTGGAGAAATCTGTAGGGGTAGTGGGTTCTATCATAAACAAGTTGCTACCAAGAATGAGAAAAAACTTAAGCTCTACTGTCCAGAAACAAACCAAATGGGAGTGGCCTTTTCATTATTTCTGCATCATGAAAGAACTAAACCAGAATCACCCATGTGAGCATCTACTTGACTGGTTGCATTGGAAAACAGAGTTCACCAAACAAATGTCTATTGTGCACAGATTAGATCAAGATAGAAAGACAACAATAGAAAATAAGCTTAGCCTGTGAGCACCTTTTTTCATTTGTAGTTTGTTTGAAGAGAAAGTGAAAAAGCAGAAAATACAAAAAACAGTGAAAAGTAGAAAAAGAGGGCAGTTTCTAAAAAGCAGTGGTAAAGCCCCATGTTCCAAAAAAAAACAGTCCTTCGGAAAGCGCGCAAGTCTAAATGCCGCTACTAGTACTTTAATGTCTTGTTCAGCTATCTAGCCTAATCATAGCTGAGCATGTTTAAATTTATTTGCTGATAAGTTAGTGAGTGTCAAGATAGTCAACATTGTGTAAGATTGACTTATCACAGAGCTTAGATTAGGGAGAGATTCTGGTTCCACATGCCTAAAACAGAACCAAAGAGAGAAGCGAGGGATGAAAAATATATTGTACATCTTAAGCTCGCTTGTCTAGTTTCCTTTTATTGCAGAATAACATTTGTGTGCAGCTTGTCTTTTATGCCGCAAATGCATGACAAATCAGACTGCTTAATCCTGATTTGATCATTTTTAAATTTCATGTTGTAGATTAGAGAATGAAATCCTGTCAAACTGCTTAATCTTGACAGTCGATCTAGCTTTAGGTAGAGAAATGAAGGAGTTCATCAGTTTAATTTGAACTCCCGGTAGATATAAGAGTAGAAATAAATAGGTTCATTTTGCAAAAAGAAATATATGCATTTTCAAAAGGCTGCTAGTTCAAATGCGCCAAAGAGAAGAAAAAATATTAGGAAAAATAGTGGGGTAGGTAGAAATATCATTGATGTTAACCATGCTGTCATTTTTCAGAAATAACATCAAGAAAAGGGTAAATTTTGCCCCAATGGATAAGGCACTGGTCTTCATAAGCCAAAGATCTGAATTCTGGACACCTCCTGACGAGGAGCTGCCCTCCCCAAATGGAGCCACTGTTAGCCATCAGTATTTTTTACATGCTAGTGATGACTATATCCACAGCTGAGTTCTCTAGAAGCTGAATTCCATATGTCAATCTGTCATCTAGAAAACCCTCATAAAACTTTTTTCGCCCTTCTACTTTTCAGTCTGCCCATGTCAAAGTCAAAACTCCTTATCACTATCCTATCTAGCTTCAGCCCTACTGGTCTGCCCATCAGCTTTAAAAGGCAAATCCAAATTTGTTTCAAAAGTTTCCCTTATGTTAGGAAGTGGCGCTTTAAGACATTTTACCCTTGGCGATCATCAAAAAGCCAAAAAGCCTCCATCTGTTACAGACCAACCGTAACTGACCTCCCATTCTGCAAATGAAATTGACAAACAGCTCTAAGTCGCGCCACTTATATCCCTAAGTCTCAGCACTGCATAAACCCCAATCTCAAGCTGACTATTAGGTGTTTCACAATGTTTTATGGATTCTGCAAAGAACAGGAAATATAACTTCATCTCAAGAGGAAGTGCTTGAATCTGCAGTTAGAAGAACAGCTGCTTCTAAATGTAGCATGAACCTGGATGAAGCTGCAAAGCAAGAAGTCACTCATCCGGACCTTACAGTTCTTTCCAGCATGAAAATCACAATAAGAAAAGGACACCACTGTTTCAGCAAACTGGTAAATTTGCATGGCCCAGAACCTCCTTCATTTACAAGCAGAGGGTTAGGGCGCCTCCTTCATCCACAAGCAGAGGGCGCAGGCCAGTATTGACTTTAAAGATTGCAAAAGTCCAGGTTTGCCTTTTACTGAAGAGTGAAACAATATCTCCAGGTTGTATGAATGTGACTAATGATCATAACAGGAATAAAGTTTGAAATATGCTAGCTCAAAGGAAAAAAGAGTCTGGTCTGATAAAGGAGGTCATTTCAAGCTTTCAAATCATATAAATTGTTGAACTTTAGAAAGGCATGTCATTAGTAAACATTCCAATCATAAGTAGCCTGCTTGACACAAGATCAAATTGAAGAGGTGCTGACAAAACATGCCATTACACAGGCAGAAAGAAAGTTCTTGGTTTCTCAAAAGGCACTGACCTCCATAGTCACAGAGACTATTTTTCAAGTAATTTGTCATAAGTTTACTAAAGCAAATAATGATTTTTCAGTCACCCTCAGAGCAGTGCAGGGAGACAGTGTCACTTTGGCTAGGGTTTCTTCTGAAACACAGTGATGATTGCAAGTAGAGATGCTAGTATTGATGTTTTTCAAGTGGTTTACTTTCCATCACATCCAGGGAAAAGCTGTGTCAAACAGATTTGTCAAGCAACCTTCAGATACTTTACCTGATGAAGAACCTCCTCCATGTATGAGCAGATGGCCAAAGCCTTGGATATTGTTGAAGACTGATTATTCAGAAAGGTGCAGTGGAAGGATACAAAGGAAGAAAGCAAAAAGTCTTTACACCAGGTAAAAAATAGTGTTTATGATTCAAAAGTATTGGTTTTCCTATTCAAATGAAAATGTCTGTCAAACTGTACCTATAGTGGACAAAAGGAAAATTATGTTTATATATGTGAAAAGAGGTCCGCTTCCGCGCCGTAGAACCAAGATGCCTTTGTTGATATATTGTTGCAGGAGAGGCGCCTTTTTAGACAGACATAAACAGAGGCAGAATGCAACCGTATTTTTCTCGTTAATTTTAGTCAAAATTAGTTTCACAAAGGCATCATTAACTCCAAAGAATTAAGAGAAAAGGTTAGTTTATATTGCAAAATGGAAAGCCTTGGCTGGGAAATGAAGCCAAAAGACACCGAACATAAAGTATCCTCATGTCCTCTTTCATACAAAGCGCTACAAGTATTAAGGGGTTTTTAAGGTGATGCTTAGCTTTTCCTTTAAAGAAAAGGCACTGAAAAGTAAGGTACACAGTGGTTCATAGCATACATAAAACACTTTGACATGTTTTCAGTTTCTGGAGAGGAGTTCAAAACAAGATATAGGCAGGTTCATTATTAAATGGTCAAAGGTACCTTGCTGGTACATTTTGAGCAGAGTAAAGGTGTTAGAAGAATCGCCCTTCTTGATAGACAGAGGATGAAAGAGTCTACATGAAGGCCACTGAAGGAGTGTACCCATAGTCAAAAATAGGCTCAAATATCTCATCTCAGCAAATACAAAGGGATAGTAAAATTGCCATGGCTGTTGAATCATAATACCTCTGCCACAACAAAATTAGGGTTAAGGAGCGCCCGGGCAGTTTGATTCAAAATGCTTTTCTGACCAAAAAGAGATGAAATTTACAAAAGTGAGAGAGGTTTTTGTCCCTCATAGGTTCAAGAAGAAAAAACTTCTTCAGTTTCTACACAGGTATCATGGTTTGTGAGAAACGTGAAAAATTCAGATGTCACGGGAGAATTTCTGCACCAGGATTCATCATTTTGACCAGTGATGGGACAGTCAGATTTTGAACAACCAAATTGACTCCAAATGAAAAAATTCAAATTTTTATGGAAAATAGACTTCCATATCTTTCCGATGAGCCATCTCGGGCCAAATTCCGACAAAAGGAAGGCATCCAAAAGTAGCCTACAATCAACACTATGTTTTTCTGCACCAGCATACACCTTTTTTGACCAGTGATGGGACGGTCAGTTTTTGAAGGATCAAATGGACACCAAATGAAAAAATTCAAGTTTTTCTGGAAAGTAGACCTCCACATCTTTCCAACGAGCTATCTCGTGCCCAATTCCGACACCGGGAAGTCATTCAAAAATGACCTACAAACAGCTCGATGCATTTCTGCACCAGGATTCACCAGTTTTGACCAGTGTTGGGAAAATAAATTTTTGAAGGATCAAATGGAAACCAAATGAAAACATTCAAGTTTTTATGGAAAGTAGACTTCCACAGCTTTCCAACGAGCCATCTCGCGCCCAATTCCGACACCAGGAAGGCCTTCAAAATGGACTGCAAACTTGCGCGACACTCCTAGAAAAGTGCGCGACGCGCCTGTGCACAAATTTTACAAAGGGATACACTGCTGCGCGACGCGCCGTAGCAGCCCGCGGCACTCCTGTAGAAATGGTCAAAAAATTTTCCTAGAAACCTTAAAAAAAACTCTTTCTAAAGCTGCTCAACTCCTCAAAAAGAATCATCATCGGTTTCAAGGTATTCAATGTGCCCGTTTGCTTTGTTAAGATCACCAAGAGAGGGTGGATAGTTTGGTCTAAAGAAAAATCAATACTTATGGTGTTGACTAGTGGTGAAGCTTTAAAGAAGGTTAAATTTGCATTGATATGAATAACTACTGAAATTTCCCTCAAAACTAGGATGAAATGGAGGCAGAAATTGTCAAAACTAAGTTAAAAAGATAAGCCTCTCCTTTCAAAATGACAAAGACAAAGGCCAGTCTACAACGAATATAAAAGATATTAGTGACATTTCTGTGCCTTCTTTTTTAAATTGAAATGAATCTACAAGTTCATAAGATGCAAGAAAAACCTTGGCACTATTCCTTCAGGTTCTGGAACTCGTTAAAGAGCAAAGTAGGCATGCCACTGTCACAAAGGTATGGCACTCGCCCTATGAACACAAGTCAAGATACTCTATCATGTTTGGGGTAGAGGAAACAAAGACATTCTAAGTTAGCTCAGAGAGTTTTATCTCCTTTGAAGCATCATGGAACTATCGCTTAGGGTCAAGAGGAACTCACCTCTCATAAAATGGCAAAGAGCCATGAATCATCGGCATTCCTCATCAAGTAATGATTAGCCTTCAAAGTGGTTCCATTTACAGAAAGAAAAGTCATACATAAACCTCCAAAACAACACCACCTGCTTTTTCAAATTAGCTTGGTCAAGTTTTGGAATGTTTTATTCTTTAAAGAAAAATGCAAATGATGAAAAGTCCACATGCTATTTCAAACCATCGTTTTTCTGTCAAAAAGGAGATTTACAAGAGACCCCCACCAAAGCAAACCAAGGATGATCTTTTGTGTTTACATCCTTTTAAATCAAATTACTAGACAGGGCAATGAAGCTTTAAGGGTCCTGGTGTAAGTCAAATATGTTGAGTGCTATTTTTTGAAACAGATTGTAGTGTGTTGATAATGAAGTGATAATTCAAGTGTCGATGAGCCCATAGTTGCCCGAAAAAATGATAAGACATCATACTCTTGTTCTAATGATGTTTGTCAAGCATGAGGAACATTCTAGCTGTCTAAGCACAACATACAGACTCCGTCAGCTGTGCGCACTAGTGAAGACATTTTTTGAGGAGAATTGATTTCCTTGTTGAAAGGTTTGGGCCTGCATAACTTTGTTTTCTCAATACTGTCTTAGTAAAAGTAATATATCTGGATAAATACCAAAGGACCTTATAGACTGCCCTCAACACAGTTTTGAAAGGTGGGAACAGTGTTCTAAGGGAGAAACAAATTAGGTGAAAAGTGAAGCAGTAGTCCTACATGAAAAAGGCAGTATTTTTTGTTCAAGAAAGGGTTTATCGTTGTTGAATGCTCCTGGATTCTATATGGCCAATCAAAAGCAAAATGAACTCTATCACTTATTAAACACAGTGGCTTTGACTGTGTAGATATCTTTTGATTAATTGTGTTTACATTGTTAAATATATTGGATGGGCTGTGTACAAGAGGGTAGTGTTTTCTTTGCTCAAAGAAAAGTCCATTAGTTTTATAACTGTTGCAAGAAATTTGCTACCACCTCAGAAACTTTTTAAACTCTGCCAACTTGTCCTATGAGCAGTAAAATCTGACTGTGTAAATACACTAAGGTTGGCTGTGTTCATATTGTTGAGTTTATTGGATTAAGTGGCACACAAAGAGAAAGGGAAGTGTTTTGAAGAGGAGCACAAGAGCAAGGGTACGACAGGAGAACACCAGAATGATAAGGCAAGACAATGATAAAGACATGAGCAAGCACACAAGAAACCCAAAATAGTAATGGAAAGAAGGCTAAAGGAAGCGCCCGACACGAAAAGAGAATAAAAGCACATCAGCACCTGACATTCTGTCTCTCAACTTAGAAGTTGTTGTTATTAGAGACTCTTTTGAGGTCATGGCGTATTCAGTTTTTTTCGGCAACTTTTTGTTTTTTGGCATATTTTACAAGCACGAAAACTACAAATTTGCCATTTCATTGATATTTTTCAAGGGAGGAGGATGATACCTATGGATGCCATCCATCCATGAGCAGTTCCCCTGGGTCATTACTTTCACAGCTCAAGACTGTCTCCCTCTTCAAATTGGCTAAAACACCCTTTTTGCACACAGAAGCCTACTATCAGCAAATGCTGCTTTCTGGCTGTGTGCCAGTACAGTTTTGAGGGACTTCCCGAGATCAGATTGAGGTGATTTCACTTGCGCCAGAAAGAAGACACAGAGAGCTTTCCAATGGGCCATCATGAGCCTCATTTCGACATCAGGAAGGCTGCCATTTGCATCCAGCAAGTTAGGGGACCTTTTTCAGGCATAAATATGAAGTATTTTTGTAATTTTTGAACCTCAAAAATCTGCTTTTCCCAAATGTGCGTTAAGCTATTTTTATCCTTGGGAAATGATGTAAAGTCAATATAATTTCCGTTTTAGCAGTTTTTTAGATATTTTATGGGATATTTTGTGCCTTGGGCTTTGCAAAGCCTCAAGGACAAGTTTAGATATTTTGACTTGGCCAATGGGATAGCTAGTTGCTCCATGAGGTTTTCCTTCCTCAAGCCTATTTATTCCATGGGTTTTCATTGTAAATCAGAGGCTGAACTTGAGAGAAGAATTAATACATTGGTCATATGAGCTTTGAAGAATACACTTGTGTTATGATTTTTGGACTGCCTCTTGGATGCTTTTGAGGAGTGATGAAGGATTGGTGATGGATTCCATGACATGGTAGAATGGTATAGTTTTTCTTGCTATGTTTTGTCTTCTAGTTTTCATTCATATTCCATGCTTCTTGCTGCTATAGATCAGTAGAGATTAGTTTTGAGATATGCCCATGGAGGCACCTCAAAATTCCTGAATCTTCATAGCTTGATGTTTACTTCTTCCTTTGTTATGCTAAAGAATTCTTAACTGCTCTTTAGTAACCTAAGGATAATGTTTGCTAGTTTTATTTACAAGTTCTATGCATGTTGAGTAGAATGTATGGTGTGCCCTGCCTACCTATAAGCTGTCCATAGTTCTGTCCATAAAACTTTCTCTTTGACTGATTTGTTGATCATCTTGTTGAACCAAAGAGGCCTAGTCCCGATCTAGCCCTTTGCCTAAAACTATGAAATCTTGTTTGTCAAAGTTCCCAATGACTTAGAGACTATGTTTAGGCGTTCCGGCGTAGTTTATGAGTTGTTAGTTTGTCTTATGTGTTTTCCCCAAAGTCTGATAGCCATTTCCCGAAGTTAGAGGGTCTTATACCTCTATGTATGGCTGGAATGTTTGATTTCTATGTTTTAAATTAGCTCATAGTTGCATTTAGCATGATTAATGGCTTGCTATAACATGTTTATGTCTGCTATAAACTAGTTACACTTGAAATCCCTTGTCTTTCACCAAATTGTTGTCCATTTAACCCATTTTTCCCCAAGATCCCTTCTACTGTGAATCAAATCGGCCCTACAGCAGCCTCACATCATCACCTCATAGCTTCCTTGACCTGTTTGACCCCATAGCCCAATTTATCTACATCTTGTTATCTAGTTTATGTATTTGATCAATTTCATCCCTCAGAAACTTAAAAAACCAAAAAAAGAAAAACATACTTCATAACTAGCCTAATATCAGAACACCGCAAGTAAACACACCGACATCTTTTACACATATAGAGAGAGCCCTCTCTGAGTCCAGGAAGGCTAGGTCCTTGGGCTCCAAAGCTTGGTTTGATGTTACATCATCATTTGGCTAGCCAATCAGCCAAATCACGGGACCCTAACACACTAGTAATATAGGGACCTAACAAGTTGCCTCACAAATCTGGATCACTTTTTTAAGATCCCATGTTGTGCTAGAGGTGGATGTTGCTATAGGATAAAATCATGCATTTGTCTCAATATCTTACCACTCTCTTAAATATTCCTTTTCAATTTGATGTTCTTGAAGTCTTAGCTGTAAAGGAGGATTAAATTTGGGTCCAATCCATTAGGTCTCACGTTTCTGAATTATTCTTTTATATAAGGGGGTTTTCACTAGTGTGGCCTACAACTTTTCAGGGGAATGATATTCCCTGATATTCATGTTGTAGGGCAGCCTTTTCCATCTCCTCCAGAAGGTATATGGAATTTATTCTCCAAATACTCTGAAGTTATATTGAAAGTGGAGGATGGAATCTACCTATATTTTTTCATAAATATTCACCATTTCAGGATCCTCTATTAGGATTTCATGGGTAAGTGAGGATGGTTGGATGAGGATGCTATGGTATGATCCAAAGTGGTTCCTTGAGATTTGTGTCCAAGGAAATTTTTAATTTCTTTTTCCCTAATATATTAATGTCTTAGCCAATATGCTAGGGCCATATTCTCCATATCTCACAAATATGGATCTGGGTCCCATATGGTCATATTAGAAAGAACATGGTTGTGCATGTAAAACTCAAAAATCCTACCCTCTTCTTCTATCCAAAACTAAAGAAAAAAGTCAATAAATTCTCTAACATACTATAGAGGGAGAGATCCTCTTTGTGAAATAATTTTAATATAAAATTGGGACCACTGCTCCTTTAAGAACAAGGAGTAAGTTTTGGCTGGTTGCTTACAATTCACTGCTTCCATGAAAAGGTGCACCATGATGCATAGATTGGTTTTAGGGGTTTCAACCTGAGATTATTTTTCCTGCAACAGTCTTTGGTTTTGAGACAATTGGTAATTTATCTCTTGGTTTTATCTTTTTAGGTGATCCCTTTCATTTGTTTCTTAATATCTGAGGAGTGCCATCCCTTCTCTCATCATTTTCATTTCTTCTTCCATTCTTCTAGCATCAACAACTTCCTTCAATTGTTCAATTTTATTCACATGTGAGTTATAAAATTTTATTCTTCAACTTCCAGGAATAATATTGGTGGTAGGTGTATAAGAATTACTTAATCTATATTAATATAAGAATAACAATTAGTGGATGTTATTAGAGCTGGTTGATATATTGTTTTTTCAATATCTTGTAGCTTTATTTTCTTATCATGTAGTCCGAAATGCTATTCTTTTAGCTCTATTGTTTACTCCTGTAGCCATACAATATAAACACTTGGCCCCTCTGGTTGTGTTTGCAACTTTTATTCCTCGGGGGGTATGAGTGCCACTATTATTTGCACCTCTGATTTCATTGGTTTCTGCCCTCATTTCTTAGGGCCAAAAGTTTCTTCAATGGTTATAGGAGTGGGAGATGGAGGATTAGGCTTTATATGAAACCATATTCTAGTACTATTTCTCCTAAACATGAGGTTTTCTAGGTCGACTTATCTTGGGTTTCTTTGGAGTTCTTAGAGCTACCAATATAACAACAATCTTCCTCCTTTAAATGTTCGCCCCCTCGTATGTGTACCATAGGGTTTTTTGTTCCCTCCTTATACTTTTTATATGTCATCATTTTCTTAATGTTCTCATTGGGATCTATTTTATTTTTTTGGAACTCTATCTCTGGGGCTTCTATTTCAGTTTGGGTTCCTATCTCTGTTAATTGTAACTTAGCCAATTTTTCTGTAGCCAATTCCATTTTTGTTGGTGCCTCTGATAAATTTGTCTAATGTTTTGATGACTTTTTTTCTACCTATGATTCTACCTCTATTTATGCCTCTTATAACTCAACCAAATTTTTCTTAGGTTCATCATGGGTTTATAGAAAATATTTTATATCCATGTCAATAAAATCTGTCCAAGGAATGGGGTTTTGAAGGTGTTCCAGTGCATCCATTGCTATTAACCTAATGAGCCCATGATGGTACAAGTAATTATGTTTCACCTCTTTTACTTTTGTTCTTATCTCTTTCATGGATTGAAGGAAAACATGTGGGATGCTAAAGCCTTTCATGGAAATGTATGTTAGCTTGGAATATAAGTTGGTATAGGAGCCCAAATTGGTAGGAATAAACAATTCTTAATATATTTTCACAAGAAATGTATTTAAGGATATGATATGCAACCTCGTCCCATGGGTGTGGTAGTATTTCCCTATTGATCCCATTCTTATCTTCTTTAGGATGCTCATACGGGATCAAGAATCATATTTTTCACTAATTTCTTCATTTCTCTCTTCCTTACTCCATTTAATACCCTTAGAAGGGGTAGTGACTTTGATAATTAGGTATTCATTAAGATATATGATAAACAAAAAAATTAACTAGAGTGGCTATTTCAAGGCCTTTAGAATGTTACAGGTTCAAAGAAAATTCTAAGGAAACCTCATTCATCATAACCTCTTAATTTCTCAAAGAACCCTAGCCAATTATAGTTTTCTAAGATATTCTAACCTCATGGTATGCCACAATTATTCACAAATTTAGCAAAGAATTTTTCAAATGTGTACTAGTTCTATGATGCTACAGGAATTTTTAAATAATGTTTCATGTAAAACATGAATTAATAAGCTTGGATTGTTATTGAGTTAAGCACACTTCTTATCAGTGGTTGATGAGATGGGGCTCAACACACAATGGGTGAGTTGGCCCCAATGTAATCCTAGTCATCATTTCACTCCACGTATTTTGACATTAGTAAGTGATAATGGATTACCTTTCAAATAATTACCAACTTTGTATTATTCTCTTCCATTTGTGGGTGACATGGAGAATAGGTAAATTCCTCTACCACATTTTTTCAAGATCATTGCTAGATTAATTTGGCTATAAATCTCTCTAACCTTTTCACTTTTAAATTTTTTTCATGTTTGTGATAATTTTGAAGGGTGAAATTAGGAGATTCATACATGATGCCTTACCTTTGATGCTTCTTGAATCAAGGGATGTTGATGCTTTTGTGGATAAATGTTATTCTTCTACAGGTGACTTTGATGGATTTGTTGCCAGTAGTGGCCTACAAGAGATACAATAGCTAATTAGGGTGTTTTTATTAAGTAGAGAGTTGTTTCTAAAGCTACTCCTCAAGCTCTGGGAGTTCGTTTCATGCAGTGATTTTCTTTAATAGTGTTGGAGACTTGGGCTTGTAGTGTTTCTAAATGTTGTTATAGGCCTGTGTAGTATCCTATAGTAGTCATAGAAACTCTTAATCAACACCATTTTATTCTTTTGACCCATTAAAGAGTCTTGATAATTCAAAGAGAGATTGGTGGTGAGGTTGAATATGTTGTTGATGGTGACTGAGATGGAAAAGATGAGTATTTTGAGATGACATAGACAGAAAATGATGAACATTGGAGGAAAAACTAAGGGGCGATACATGTTGGTAGAATGGATGGGTATTGGGAAGAATTTGGTTATTTTTCCTTAATTTTATGTATAGGGAATATTCAATTTGAATCCTTTTACCAAACCCATGAGATCTTGTACCATTACAATACTTTCCTGTAGCAACTCTGAGAAGTGGGCTGAAATGCTTAAAAAATACTTGGGAATGATGAGATGTTGTGGATTTTAGTTAATGAGGGAAAATGTTGTAGGGGTGCTTCCTAAGCCTTATAAGATTACATGGCTTAATTTTACAGTTCAAATGTGTATTATTACCTATTTTATCTTCCTTGCTAAAGTGCCTATGTGATACTTGAACACACCTAAAGTTGACATGAAACATTTTCTTCATTTTTTTGTTTTAAAAAATTTTCTCCATTTTTTCTCATTTTTAATATTTTTCTTTTTTCTCGAGGCCCATTAGTTGCTTCACATAGGTTTTAATCAAGTATGTTTTCCCTAATTTCCTCAAAAGAGGTTCTCACTTGGGTATTGTAATATTCCTAAATTAGCATGCAGCTAATTGGAATATTAATTTTTCTCTTGACAATTAGTTAGATGAATAAATGGGTATGGAGGCCCATAAATATATTTAGTAGGCATAATCCCTCTTAATGTGAAAATGGATCATATTCATAGTTGGAAAATCACCCTCATGTGTGAACAGGGGCTAATTCGTGTGGACAAGGTCAAGTTTGACCAAGTCAACAGTGCAGGTATGGGAGGGATGGATCATCAATATAGACAGCACAGTGTGAATGGGAGGAAGATTCCATGATGGTGGAAACCATAATGAGTGGGACCCAAGGTGAGAAGTCTCAAATTTGTTTATACGGAGGGTAAGGCAACCATATTGAGGCATGTTATTGATTATTGATTTTATGGTCTACATGAATATTTGCATTCTTCAGCTGTTTAGTTGAGATTGTTGTGTTGTTTAGCATCGGGTGTTCCCGAGCGGGAATCCCATCTCCTTTCTTGAGAAGCCTCTTGGAAGAGAATTGTACCATCATTTCCAGACTCAGGCTAAATTCCAAGCTTCATTCTTCAGCTACAACGTAGTTTCTGCAGAGTATTGTGTTGTGTTACAGGGTGTTGCAGTGGAGGGTTGAGAAACCCACTTCCGAAGCTTGTTTTTCATAGGAGGAAGGATTCCTCCTCTTAGGAGATCAACCAAGAGGATTCTTGAGCATATTTCACATATTGGCACCAGGCCAACATAGTCCCCATCATCTATAGCACCATTTCCTTCTTTGACTGCATTATTTCAGTTAGCATTTGCAGTTGAGGTTGCAGTGCTTGATTTGGAGTGTGAGATCTTTAGTGTTGGGATCAGCCTTTCACTTGAAAGATGTATTGGAGGAGATATATTCAAGGAAAATTTTAAGGATGGAAGTTTATCTTAAAGTTTAGAAACCTTGGTGAATCTTACTAGTCACCAATATGTAAATTGTAAAACTTTTGATGATATTTTTGTAAAAATATTTATTTTTCTAATTATTTTTTATTAGTATATATAAAATTATGGTGAATTTTAGGGTAAAATAATTTTATATTATAAAATTTGGGCGAATCAATTTTCATAAAAATGGAAATTGGCGAATATTTTTTTTGGAAAATACATGGAAAATTAGCCCACCTACGAATATTAGCCCCTAAAATTTTCCCTGGATATATTCATTTATACATCATCTTTAGCCATCTCCATCCATTTATTTAGTTGCATCTGCTATTCGCTGCAAGGGCTGCATTCCAGCATTTTGGTATTTTTGCATATTTCAGGAAACCCTTCTCGGGTTGTCCTGAAAATGTGTTTGGGAGCATAGATCTCTCCTCCTGGCACTTTATGAGCCATACATTAGCAGATCTATATTATTGTACATTTTGAGTAGCAGTGTACCATCTAAAACTGCGTTGTACTTGTTCTTGGGAATTCTACTATGTAGCAGCATTTCATATTTGGCATATGTATTCCTAGGAGGCTTGCTTGCCTTGATTATTTGAGTTGTGCCCACTTCTATTGTACTTATTTGCTATTGATTTACATAATAAAATGGCTCCATGTTTTTCATGCATTTTGGTGTAATGTTATTCACTTCTATTTCCAGTTTTATGCACTATAATTCTGCTTTTCCCATTTGGGAATATTATAGTGGTATCAGAGCATAATCTTGGCTCAGCTTGTGGATCTCAGCCATTATGCTATCAGGAGAATAAGAATAAGGAGAAAGAGATAAAAATGAGGGAAATAATGAATTTAATCACATCTCTTTTCATATCTAAGAGGGACCTCACCAAGGAGGTCAAGCAAAGAAAAGTGGAGAAAAGCAATGAAACCACACTAGGGTTTCAAGATGAGGAAGGTCCATGTACTTCCTATCAACAAAAGAAAGATCCAGTATCGCATAGAGATCCAAAGAAACATACTATGCCCTTTCCTTTTGAAGAAGAAGACAAGATGCATGGAGATGGAGGGCACTTAGATCATCAGATTCTAAGTGAGTATCTTGCAGAATAAAAATCTCAAACAAGGGCTTTCAAGGAGAATCTAACTTTCCCACAGTTCATTCAGCTCAAAGAAGAAAGGAGACCTTGCTGCAATAGATTTTTATTATCTACTTTTGATGGGTCATCCACATGCACAACAAGAGCTTGGGGAATGAAGTTGGATGCATTTTTCCTGCTACATCACGTAGTAGAGAAAGAATTTGTTGAGATTGCAACACTGCATCTTGAGGGTGAAGCAAAAATTTGGTGGTTAATCCATTTGAGTCATGCAAGAGTGACTACATATGCAGATTTTACTCAAATGTTGATCATGAGATTTGACAAGAAGAAATCAAAGGATAAGTTTCCACCACCACTTGCTGTAGGAGCACTTGCATCAGGAGGAAGGACACTTGAAACTTTGCAAAGTGGTCTTGATCTTTTGACATTTACAGTCCCGTGTACTATTCTGGAGATGCATGAGGAGGAGGAGACTTGTACCAGTGCTGATGTATCCATAGAAGAGAAGCCATCATCATCAGCAATTGGGGAAGTCATCACACTGAAGGAAGGAACCCTTGTAGTTGTACAAGATGTTCCCAAGATTTACCAAGGTATGAATATGTTTCTACTTTATGTTATTTCAACAAATCTTATGGAGGGTTGTGGGAATATGCCATTGCATGACCAAGGGTCAAAGTACCTTGCTAATTTGGAGCAGCAGACTATCACTGCGCTAAGTAGCCTTGAGTTGTTCAAAGAGGGGATAAACCATCATCTTGGTTATTCATTATTGATATGCACACAACTCCTGGGGCTGGAGTGTGGATTCCTAGAGGATAGGATGAGCATTTTCCTAAAAAATCCAATCCAGAACTATATGTTTAGCATTGAGCATGAGTATGAGACAACATATACACCATTATGGAGATTAACATCGCTTTCAATGAGCATCAGTGATGAGTTGGGGGCCCCACTAATATTGAGACATTCTTATGACCAACACACTTTTGTAGCAGTGGATAGGTAGATGGGTGATGGGGGGAATCTTATGATGGATGACATCCTCCATGAATACTTCTTAATGAGAACTTCACATTTTAATGAGACGTTATTGCCTACGTTTTATGTGGATCCTTATGGATCCAAATTGGTCATTGATGAGTGGTATTCATTTGGAAATCTCCAAGATATTGCATTTCAACATCCCATGAAATGCAAAGACAGAAATTTGAGTTGGGAAGGTGGTATTCTCCATTTGAAGGATGCCTATTTTGAGCATGATGGTAGGAGACACCCAAATTTGGATGAAAGGGTGTGGATGGTTAGCAAGAGGTTGGTGAGTCACCTGAATATCTATGACACAGGGCAGTAGGAGGCATGGCTACGTTGGCTACTCTTGAGAGAGTTTAGCCATCATGTGACATATCCTTCTTCTAAGGGTAAGTTGGTGGGTGTAACTTGGCATGGCACTTGCATCATATGGTAGCAAGGAGTTTGGGTGCATTGTGTTGATATGTTATTCGTCATGTCAATCATCATATTTTCACCTCATAATTTGTATGATGGAGGTGTGAGGGGGCAGCAAGAGCTATTGTTGTTTTGGCTACTCTTGGGAGAGTATGAGAATAATTTCTCCCATACTTCGCATGATATTTCAAGATAAAGGGATGGCACAATCAAAGTGAAAATAGGCTACCCTTCAACATTGGAGGATCAGGAGGTACTTCCACATAGGAAGGATAATCCCACACATAGCAGCATGATGGTGGATGAATTTGGCATATGACATGTCAAATAATGGATTCATGGAGTGGAAAGAGCCTTATCACTAAGGCCAACGTTGTTGTCACTTGGGAGTATGTATCTATTGATGGGGTATTCCAAGGGGAGTATGTATCCCTTCATTTTGCAAACCTTTATGAGGATATTCTCATGGGAGGGCTCATCTATGGACCTCACTATTAGCCTACTCACTATGCATGGTAAGAAATGTATTTATGTACTTATTTATCATTTCATAAAGTATTTTCATCTTCTCACCATCTATGTACAGTACATTGCTCCACAAGAGGGAAAGATTATCTTTAGGTTTCATGGTCATTCTAGGACCAACATTTGTGATGGATATAACCATTCTTTGCATGACCTTGGGCAAGTGTGGTGTTATTCTTATTATGTTTAGCTGATATATAATTCCATTTACTACCTCATAGTAGATGAGAAAACATGCACAACTAGCAACTTGTTGGGAGACAACTTGCCACATGATGTTCTAAAATAGTAGTTGGTAAAACAACGTTGTATCCACTGGAGAAACCATGTGTATCATCCAAAATTGCACATAAACCTCAACGTTTTTCTTATTTGGATACCATATGGTGATGATGTACCATTCACTTTGTATGGGATGGTTTGGGCCAACATGATTCATGACTCTAGAGAGAGGATCTTTGAAGATCTATTCTTCTTCTTACCTCTTAAGGGAAACATTATTACAGCCCAAAATTAGAAGCTACTCTACACTTATCATAATTGGAGGGAGAGACAGCATGGGGTAGGCCATTTTTTCTACCATGTTCAGTTATGAAACCCACATACATTGTAGGAGCCAAAGGTGGAGGAGATTTTTCATGAGTTACCATTTTGGAGGGTGGCTCATTTTTTATGGATGATAGCTTAAGGATGGGAGATTCAAATGGGAATGATAGTTCCCAACATATTTTAGATTCCATGCCTCAATAAAGCCTCTAGAAAACACATTTTTTCCTCCATGGGTGTTTTACTTCTACATGATGATAACTATTTGGGATGGTTACCAAAAGCTAACTTGTGTACTCGGGAGGGGAAACTTGGAGATTTATTGATGAGACAACATCTTATTCCTTGGAGGATTTTATCATATGAGGATGCTACAGGAGGTGGAGAGGAGGCTCTTCAATTATATCCTTGCAATTTCTTGAGGATAAGAAACGTTTGGGAGGGGAGGATTGTAATATTCCTAAATTAGCATGCAGCTAATTGGAATATTATTTTTTCTCTTGATAATTAATTAGATGAATAAATGGGTAGGGAGGCCCATAAATCTCTTTAGTAGGCATAAAATCCCTCTTAATGTGAAAAGGGTTCATATTCATAGCTGGAAAAATCACCCTCATGTGTGAATAGGGGCTAATGCATGTGGACAAGGTCAATTTTGACCAAGTCAACAATGCTAGTATGGGAGGGATGGATCATCAATAGAGATATCATAGTGTGAATGGGAGGAAGATTCCATGATGGTGGAAACCCTAATGAGTGGGGCCCAAGGTGAGAAGGCTCACATTTGTTTATAAGGAGGGAAAGGTAGCCATAGTGAGGCATGTTATTGATTATTGATTTTATGGTCTGCATGACTATTTTCATTCTTCAGTTGTTTAGCTGAGATTGCTGTGTTGTTTAGCATCGGGTGTTCCCGAGCGGGAATCTAATCTCCTTTCTTGAGAAGCCTCTTGAAGGAGAATTGTACCATCATTTCCACACTCAGGATTAAGGCCAAGCTTCAGTCTTCAGCTACAACATAGTTTCTGCAGAGTATTATGTTGTGTTGCAAGGTGTTGCAGTGGAGGGTTGAGAAACCCACTTCTCGAGCTAGTTTTTCACAAGAGGAAGGTTTCCTCCCCTTTCAAGATCATATAGGAGGATTCTTGAGCATATTTCACATCTTGGCACTAGTCCAACATAGTCCCCATCATATACAACGCATTTTCCCTCTTTGATTGCGTTATTTCAGTGAGCATCTGCAATGGAGGTTTCAGTGCTTGATTTGGAGGGTGAGATCTTCAGTGTTGGGATAAGCCTTTCACTTGAAATATATATTGGAGGAGATATATTCTTCCAGACATCATCTTCAACCATATCCATCCAATTATTTAGTTGTAGTTGCTATTCAGTCCTAGGGATGCATTCCGACATTTTGGTATTTTTGCATATTTTAGGAAACCCTTCTCGGGTTGTCTTGAAAATGTGCTTGGGAGCATAGATCTCTAATCTCAGCACTTTATGATCCATACATTAGAAAATATATATTATTGTACATTTCCAATAGCAGTGTACTATTAGGAATCTATAATGTACCTTTTTGACCATACATTTTGCTATCATTCCACTCTTTTCCAGTCCATATTTAAAGCTTATATTATCACTTTCATCCATTCTTCTAAAGGTATATAACATTCTTCTCTTTACTATATGTTTAATTTGTTTTACATATAATTTTACATTACTTTCATATTTAATCATTAATTGAAAATATATAGTTGATGAGATAGTTTGAAGACTGTAGTTAATTCATCATGGCTATCTGAAGACCGCATTACTGAAACAGTCAAATAGTACACAAATCCCGTTGTTGAAATAGCCCATGATTTGTGATTCTGAAGTTGTATTTCAAGCACGACAGCAACAAGAAAAGACTAGGGAGCTATTACACTGGCTGTAACAACTGTACCTTGGAGCCAGTACCACTGTAACCATTGTAACAACATTTTTCTATGGAAGAACAGAATATTATGTTTCAGTATAGAAGATCAGATCGGGTTAAGAATAGGATATTCTATGATGTAACCAATTGTGTAATAGATGTATCCTCTTTAAAAAGAGGAGACATCAACATTAGAGGGGGAGTACGGAAGGTTTATTTTGAAAGAGAATTATAGAGAAGGAATATGAATCTTTTGTAATATGTTACATTTGACAGATGAATAAAAGCTTGTTCTGAGCATTTCGTTTTAATTCCTTCTCCTAGGGAATCTTGTGAGAAGGAAAGGTCCCACCTTCTTCACAAGATTTACCCATTACTTTCTGTAGTGTGTATATCGTTGTTTTCATTTACACCTTGTTAAACTTTGTTTGCAGAAATCATTTATGCAGTATTTGAACTCTGCTATCTATTGTTGAAACTCTATTTCCATTAATTGTTGCATTGTTTTCATACAATTAATTCCTAGGTAATTGTGGATTATTTTAATTGTTAATCTTGTTTACAAAATGAGTTTGTGAAAGCGTGGTAATCAAAAATAGGTGCTAAAGATTCATACTTGGGGAATAGGGTCATGTTCTCTGTTATAGCATAATTGGTCTTTTCTTCTGCAGATTGGTTTCCTTTCCTAGATTGTTATCTTTTTAATGTAATCCAGGATTCTTTTGGTGATATTCTGCAATAGAAGGATTGTCTTTGCTGTAACTCAATTAGAACTTCATTTTTTTCGAAGCAAGGTGTGATTAGTGTAATTTTTACTACAAATTTTCATTGTTTTTGAAATTGAGCATATACAGTGTGTGATTTCCTTTAAAATAAACAAACTTCCCTGGGTTAACAATTTATGTAGCACTTGATTGTTTAAATCAATAAGAAATTAAAGTGACCAACATTTTGGTGCCGTTACCAGGGAAGGCAATTATAAGTTTCAAAAGCATTGATGTTTTTCTTGCAGATGTGCAGATTGTATGAGAGGACGTGGAGCCCCCAAGAAAACTAACCCTACAGGTGGCAAGGGCAAAGGAAAGGGAGTAACAAAGACCTTTATTGACGAGATCGTATCAAAAGCTAAATCTTCTTAGAGGCTAAGCTCTCGAAGGCCAAAGCCTCAACATTTCCCTCAATCGAACTACGAAACGGAAGAAATTGTGAGCCCTAAAAATGTTGTAGAGCCAGTGGAAAGTGTTGAAGGGCCAGTAGAAAGCATTGAAGGACCAACAGAAAACATTGAGAAGCCAGCAAAAAACGTTGAAGAGCCAGCAGAAAAAATTTAGGAGCTAGTAGAAAATATTGAGGATCAAGAAAGTGCAATAGGAGACCAAGCAATGGAGGGGAACAATGAAGGATTCTTCAACTGAGGACAAGTAGATCCCAAAGGAGAGGGAAAAGATGAGAATTCTCTCTCTACCTTGGGATTTCCTATTGGTGATCTTCCTAGAGGAGCAACTCCCATGAAGAATATCCCACTTTCATCCTTACCTAACTTCCATGGTTTATCTTCTGAAGATCTTGATGAGTTTCTTTTCGAGTTTGATATATTATGTAGAATTTAGGATTACATTACTAATGCCCCAAAACTGAAGCTATTTCCAGCAACATTAAAAGGAAATGCATTAATATGGTTCATGAGTCTTGGAGGCCATGTAATCACAACATGGGAACAAATGAAACAAATTTTTTTTCTTAAATATCAAGACTACTACCGGACAAGAGAAAAAAGAGAAGAACTATTTAAGATGGTACAAAAGGAGGACGAGAATCTGGAGGACTTTGTGGAAAGACTACAATACAAATTACAGAGATCCAATCATCTCGATGTAAGTAAGGATATTCTTAAAACAATATTACTGAAAGGGGTGAGGGATGACTGTCTAGATATGCTAAATATGCTTGGTAAAGGGGACATATCTAAAGAATCATATGATGAAATTGTTAACCTCTGTAAAATATGTTCAAGAGGAGCTGCAAGGAATAGATCAAATAGCAGGGATACCACATATTCAAGAGTTCAAAAATCAGCTAGTGGAGGAGCAACAAGAGCTGAAATAGGTAATTTACTTGAGGAATTTAAAACTGAAATGTTAAGTTCTTTCGCTTCATATATTGACACCTTGCAGGTTAAGAAGAAACGAGCCGAAGCAGAAGCAGCCTTGATTGTATTTTTTTCCAAATGCAGAGATAAACACCCACTAAGGGAATGCCCATTGGACAAGGTGCCAATTTGCACTCTTTGTGAGAAGGATCATGAAACGCAACAATGTCCTTCTTTACCAGGAATAAAATTAGCATTGCAACCAACTGAAGAAGAAGCTGAAGCAGTCTATCTGTTGAAACAGAGAAGGCAATGGCAACCACGAGGACAAGGTATGAACTCTAATATGCCGTTTACATCTTCTAATCGTTGGAACAATTATCCTTCTTTTAGTCAAGCAAATAACCCTCCCTTTAATCAAATGCAATACCCGCCCTTCAATCAAATGAATTACCCACCCATGCAACAAACAAACCCTCCCTTTGTAGACCCTGCAATGTGGACTCCTTGGCCTCCACAACAACAATCTTACTTTAACCAATGGAATCCGAATTGGAGGGGTAAAAAACTCCCGTTTCCAAATAAATTTCCTCAATTTCAGAAACCACTTCCTCTACCATCAGGTGATCCACCGAATAATCAAATGATGAGACCCCAGCTACCTGTACAACCAAATAATAACCCTAAGATAAGCCAAGATTAAACAGTTTGGCAAATCTAATTCACAATCCTATCAGCAGAAAATTTAAATCTAATTAGTCAAGATTAGACAGTTTGACTAACTAGAAGTGTTTTATTCAGTAGTGGCATTTGAGCTTTGCACACTTTCAGATTTGTTTCTCTTTTTTGGTATGGGGCTATACCTTTATTGTCTTTTACAATCTTCCCTCTTTTATTTTTCTTTTTTATTGTTTTTTTATTTTTTCCTTTATGAGACTGAATAAAGAAAATGGTACTTATAATGGGAATGAAAGCTTTAAAATCGAACTCGGTAGTAGTAATGCTTAAGGACCCTGCCATTGACAGGACTCCTAAACAGATCTGTGCCACCTAACTCTTGTAGAAAAAAGGCATTTGGACCAATGGTGGACTGAATGATGTAAGGACCTTGCCACAAACTGTCAAATTTTCCATGTTTACCCTTATCCTGTCTTTTGGAATCCCATTTGAGTACCTTATCTCCAATGTTGAAAACACAAGCCTTTTTTCTCTTGTCAAACAACTTCTTTATGTTTTCTTGCACCTTCTGAGCCCTATTGTAAACCTCTTCCCTTGTCTGTTGGAGATGTATTGTCTAACTAATCCTCCTAATAATGCTGTCCTCTTCTGACTGTATTTCAGGGATTAATTTTATTACTGGCACACCTAGGCTGGTAGGAAACACTGCATCTGCTCCATAAACAAGCTGGTAAGTGGACATTTCAAGGGACTTTTTTGTGATCAATCTGTCTGCCCACAGAGCATGCACCAACTTGTTATGCCATGATTTTTTATTCTCTTCAAGCAGCTTCTTGATGATGGTCACCAAAATTTTATTTGATGATTCTGTTAGCCCATTACCTTGAGGGTAGTAAGTAGTAGAATGACCAAGTGTAATCTGATACATGTGACAAAAATCAATCATATTTTTGGAACAAAAAGCAGCAGCATTATCAGTAATAATCTTCCTAGGGCATCCGAATTTAGACAAGATATGGTCTTCAAGGAATTTTATAATGACAGAATCTGTGGCATTCCTAGAAGGGATGGCTTCAATCCATTTTGTGAAGTAGTCAGTGGCTGTGAGAATCCATTTTTGTTGGGTAGAATAACCAGGATGGATTTCCGCTATGAAATCTAGGCCCTACTATTGAAAAGGAGCTTCAACAGTGATAGGTTGTAATGGTAAGGAAGAAGTTTTCTTTTGCCTTCAAAAATTTGGCATTTGTGAAAGGCAACTATCATTTTATGGACATCCTGGAAGAGGTTGGGCCAGTAATAGCCAGCTCTAAGGATTTTATTGGCTGTGGTTTCCCAGTAAAGATGAACTCCACACTCTCCTTCATGGAATTCATGTTTGATCATTTCTGCATCAACTTCAGGCAAACATTTAAGCAATAAACCATCATCATTTTTCCAATATAAACATTCATTTAAAATGCAATAGTTCCTAGCTTTCAACTTTAAAAACCTTGCCTTTGTTTTTGATAAATCAGGAGGAGCATTAAGATTTGTAAGCACATACAAGATATCAGTGTACCAAGGTGAGTTTTGAAACTGCTCTTCGACAGTGGGAGAAGGTAATTCTTCCTGTTCATCCAAAGCATCTACCATGTTAATGTCAAGGGCTTGTAGATTAGATTTAGCCATTAATTGAGCTAAGCCCTGACCTTTAATAAGTTTGGTGGGTCTGATTTCCAAATCATATTCTAATATAGCAGCAATCCATTTGCCTCTCTTTCCATCTAGGTCTTGTGACAAGATGTCTTTTACCACTATATTACGTACATAGGCAATGATGTGGGAATGTAGAATATACACCCTGAAGTCCATTAAGGCCTTTACCGAACCATAGGCCTATTTTTCCATTATGTTATATTTCAAGGGTGCATCCCTTAAAGCCTTGCTGAAAAAAGCAATGGGTTGTTCGTGTCCCTCTGGGTTTTTTGCAAAGGAGAAAATAAGGAACTCTTTTGAAAAGTCTGGGCTGATTAGGATTGGTGCTCGGGTGAGTGCATGTTTTACCAATTCGAAGGATTTTTTGGTTTCTACAGTCCACTTCACTCCTACTTCTTTCTTGAGCATATTAGTCATGTTTCTAAGGAGCTATGCTAAGTTGGGAATAAATATCCTCAAGAAGTTAATCTTTTCAATAAAGGACTGCAATTCTTTTATGTTCCTTGGTTGGCTAATCTGCAGTATTCCCTCAACTCTATTTGGATCTATTTTAATCCCTTCTTCTGATATGATATGGCCAAGGATTTTACCTTCCTGAAGGCCAAACACTGTCTCTTTGGGATTTAAATATAAGCCAAACCTTCTGCACTTTTCAAGGACCTTTCTTAAATGTTTCAGGTGCTCTTCATCAGATTTGGAATAAACTGTTATGTCATCAAGTTAAATTACAAGGAAGTGCCCTATCTCCTCTGAAAATGCAATGTCCATGGCCCTTTGGAAAGTGGCCCCAACGTTCATTAATCCAAAAGGCATTTTCACATACATGAAAGCGCCCCAAGGAGTGGTGAAAACTGTCTTGAGTTGGTCTTTTGGGAGTACTAAAACCTGCTTGTACCCTGAAAAACCATCTAACAGAGAAATCCTCTTCGAACTAACTACCCTTTGTAGAATGTGTTCCATATTGGGTAAAGGGTAATTGTATTTTAGGGAGGCTCTGTTAAGGTTTCTGAAATCAATGCACAATCTGATTTCTCATGTCTTTTTCCTCATGGCTACAAGGTTAGAAACCCAGTCTGAAACCCTCACAGGCACAATGATTCCTGCCTCATACATTTTCTTGATTTCCTTTTCTACTAGAGGCAGTTGTATTCGATTAATTCTATGCAGTTTTTTCTTAAAGGGTTTTTGGTTTTCTTTCAAAGGGATCGTGTGCTGGATGATTTCTGTATCGTAGGATTTTAAGTCTTCATAGCTCTAGAAAAACACATCAAAAAACTCTTTAAACAGGTCTACGTATTTCTTTTTCATGTCTGGAGGCAAGGACCTAGCTAATTTAATCATTTTAGGCTGATCCGCGGTGCCTATGTTGCATTCCTCGACCTCAGACTCTGTGTATTCTACGGTGGGATTCTTTGCTATGTCGTTAAAATCAAAGAGGTCTTCTAATAGTGCTAGCCCCCTAGGTATGTTCTTGTCCTTTGACGACAATACCTCAATGCCTTCATTTTCTGTGTCCTTGTATTCTTCAATATGAGTTTCAAGTTTTTTAGTTAACATGTTGATTTCTATGGGACCAGACGGTTTTTCTTTTTTAGGGGACTTTTTGTTTAGGAAATTTTTATTGAATTTAGAATCCAAATCAGATAACTCAAATTCGTTCCTGCCTAACAGAAAATCCTCTATCTGTTTGTCACCCTCAAAGACCTGCCAATATTTTTCATTATCTGGCACAACTGGTCTAAACTTAATTTGAGTTGTAGAGTCTTTGGCTTCAAATGGCGTTAAGCATGTTCTAGCCGCAAAAGCTAAATTGTGGGCGGCAATATTTCTTTTTCTTGGAACAAAAATCAATTTGGACTCGTCAAAAGTTTTTAAAAGGTCCATTACATCGTTTCGGTAAGCTCTAAGTCTGGGACGATTTGTGTTATATTCCCCATTGACTTGCTTAATGACTAGTTCTGAATCCCCATACACATTAATTCTTGTGGCTCCTAACTTTTTCAATAGATGTAAGCCTAAGAGAAGGGATTCATATTCTGCTATGTTATTGGAACACTAAAAGTTTAATTTGAAAGAAATGCTTTCTGTGTGGTTGTTTTCAGTGTTGGTAATCCAGACACCTGCACCAGCATTGTTCTTAGTGCATGAACCATCAAAATACATACTCCACAGAGGATTTTTTTCGATTTCGTCTTGGTTATTGTCTTCTTCAACCAACGTGCTCAAGGGTTGTTGTGAAATCTCGGCACTTAGTTGTATTTGTTTCATCTCCTCAGTTTTTTTACTGTGTTGAAGGTTGTTCTCTTGATTTTCAAGTTTTAAGATCAATGGACACATGACTCGTAGCTCAAGACCTTTGTTTGGTTTGCTAATGTCTTCAAATGCGGCGAACTATTTTGACACTTCTGAGTTGTGTTTCTCTTCCTCCCTATCGACCATTAATCCTGTTAAAGTGACTTGTTCACTAAGTGTTTCATCATTATGTTCTATAATGAGGTCCACAACATGTTTTTCTGGGTCTCGTTCCTCAGGATTTTCATGGATTTGAGTGTGAGGGGCAGTCTATTGTTTTCCATCTTAGCTTTGTTCACTCTAGTCTATTGTTTCAATGCGTTGTTCCAAAATTTCTCTCTTGTTTTCTTCCATATCTAGAACTGCATTTATTTCTAGATTTGGGGCCTCTAACTGTTTATCTCAGTCACTGTGTTCTGGCTTTGACTATTTTGTGGATTCATTATTGTAAAAGATAAACGAATACAGGTCAGTATAAACAGAATAAATGGGAGAATTTTCATGATTTTCTAGGCTACTGACCATGAATTTCATGTGTGAATCTCTATACAGTCTTCTGAGCTGGCTAAAAACATGGATAGTGGCATATGTCCCATCCATCTATATGGTACCTTGCAGCTTGGCACCCCATGATCTTGACAAAAACATGTCATACTTAGGAGGCACATCAGCCACCACAACGTCCATCACCATGCACTTGGCTGGGATTTGGGTCAAACTCACACAAAGGTCTTTGATCAGGCCAAGGCACTTCACTCTGTTAGAATCAAAAGAATATAAATCCTTGTAAGCTCTGGTTATTTCTAATCCTAGCCTTTCCATTATCACCTTTGGCATAAGGTTGTGCGAGGCTCCAGAGTCATGCATAGCATTATGCAGGATCTTGTCATGAACATTTAAACTCACATAAAAGGGAGGTACAAGTCCCTCTTGATATATACCTTCAATCTTAGGATTAAAAATGAGCTCTGGCTGGTCATCATTAAGATTGACTATGTCACTATTATCCTCAATATTTAAAGCCTTCAAAATTTGGGTCCTATATACATTTTGGGCAGCTAACTCAGTCAGGGGAACAGAGATTCTGATCTTTGAAATTTCCTGCTCTAGGCTGAAAAGAATCTGGTTCTTCGATGAACTTGTCTTAGCCTTACTAGTTGCCAGTCTATTAGCAACATCATCTTGCTGATTCGTTCTACTCGTTTTTGATAAAATGGTCTTAACAGGAGTACTAGCTGAAGTGGTAGTACTACTAGTGTCCGCACTCAGTTTTTCATTGTTTTGAGTGCCTTTCTCTCTATCTCTATCAAAATTCACAACTATTGTTTTATCCTTTTGTTTGACAATTTTAGTCTTGGTTGTAGTGCTGTTTTGTGACGATTTGTCAAAGGTTTTGGTGTTGGGAGTTTGTTGACTGGTTTTTCTTCTAAGGTCATACTGTTTTTTAGGCTCTATGATGACATTTTCCATGTCTTGAAAATAACTCGCATTATCATCTTTCTTTTCATCATAAGGGGTGTGAAAACCTTGTTCCCTATCAAAATGAATCTCAAAGTCATCATTATCTACACCCAACATGTTGATATCATCTTCCTCTATTATCTCATCTATTTCCTCAACCTCACTTATATAGTTTTTATGATTGGGAGGAGTAATTTGTTTATCATCTTCCCTAGGTCTGTTTGGAGGCTGGTTCCTTCTAAAATTCTGATTCTAGTTCTGGTTTTTGTTTTGAGGAGCAGTTTGGTTTTGCTTTCTTGTGCTCTCTCAAGGATGCTCATTTTCTTCATCATCTCCTCCATCATTCTTTCCATCTCTGAGTTGGAAGTAGAAGGTGGATTTTCCTCTCTAAAGGACACTCTCTTTTCAATTTTCATTCTTACTCTCTTCTCCATCAATTTGACTTCCACAGAAAGGGCACCCTTTTGCATATCTTCAAGAGTTGCAAAATCTCTCTCTCTTAGCTAATAGGCCATCTCAGGGTCAAACCCTTCAGGAAACTTGTTTAAAGTTGAGCCCTGTGGAGGTTTTACTTTTGGGGAAAGTGAATTATATACACTATTGAATACAGTGCAATAAGCTTGCACACTTTCCCTAGTGTTTCTATGGAGGTTCTTGTAGTCAGAAAGGACTTGGAGAGGGTTTTTATTTACTTCCCATTTGTTTAAGAAATTTTGATGGAAGGCTTGTAGATCATGGATACTATGGGGGGTTAAACCTTTGAACCATTTCCTCACTTCTCCCCCTAAGCTCTGAGAAAATAACCTAAGCTTGACAGAATCATCATCAATTTCATTTCTGTCAAAGTAGTCATTCATCTTATCCACATGTTGTGATGCAGTTGCAGCATTGCTAGCATCATATAATGGAATTTTGGACTGATAGTCCTATGGAATATTGACTAATGGTGCAGGAAGGACTAAGTGAGCATACCATGTTGCCATGATATGTGGTGGAGGTGGATTAAAAAAAGGGAAAGTGGGCTGAAGTGGAGTGATTTGAACAGTGGATCTAGGGTGAGCAGAAGTGGATGGACCAGGAATAGATTGCTGAGTTGATCTTGGATGAGAGGCACCTAAGTTGTGAAGGAAATGCAAATCAGGAGGTGTTGTTTCTCTACTACCAAGAGGTTCACTTGTTTCCAAGGATGATAGTGAAGACTCAGAATCTAACTGATCTAAATCACCAAGAGACCTAGTTCTAAATGGATTTACTAAGTCAACTTGAGATTGTTGTAGAGCTAAGAGATTTTCAGGAACTGAATTAACTCTCAAGGGTGATCTGAAAATAGTTTATAAATTAATCTTAGGAGACTTCCTAAAGATACTTTCTAGGTTATCAACTATCCTAGGTGGATCAGGGTCAGGATAGGCTCTAGCGTGAATCTTTCTAGAAGCCACTATGCTGTGTTTTTCAAACTCAAATAAACAAGACAAGTTAAACCAGGTATGACAATATTTAAGAGGTTAACTAGTCTGTTTTGCAAAAAATTTAATCCTACAGTCTTGTGACTGAGTTTGAAAGATATTACAATGATAAGGGTTCTTCCCAGTGGAGTTTTAAGGTCTGTTCAGGATTGTGGAGTCGCCAAGTGGAAGTTTTTAGCTCTTTTCATAGGTAAAAGGTCTTATGGTCCACCACCATGTTTATTGAATACGAATCTAAAATATTTTTAGGTTTTTATGAGTTGTGTGGTTGTATGGAAAACTAAAGAGTCTATAAAAGCTGGCCAAACAACTATGAACTCAAAAATGTCCCCAGCGGAGTCGCCAGTATGTTAGCACCCTATAATTAGCAAGATTAGAAAAATTCCAACTGCAGGGAGAACATCAGATGATTTTGGGATTCAAGGATATAGCCTTCCTGAATCCAGAGAGGGATCTCTCTATGAATGGGTTCAAAACATGTGATTTTTAATAGCTGAAATTGTGATATTAGGCTAGTTATGAAGAGCTTGGGTTTTTTTTTGTTTTTTTTGGTTGGGCAAAGACATGATGAAGGTGAAGGCAGTTTCAAAATGAAGGGTGAAGGTGTCTGCAGGTGAAGGAATGATTTGGCTGATAGAAAGGCAAAGACAGTTTTAACCCATTGGGCTATGGATTCATAGGAGGATTTTAATTGGACATCAAGGTTCAAGCAGGATCCATGGGGCAAGTCACTTATGTCAAAGGATATCTTAAGGTAATTTTATGGAATGAAACAGATAGGAAATGAAGAACAAACAAATGAAGATACAGTGAAACAACCTAAGATCAAGTAAGTTCTTTTAAACTATCTTGCTTCAGCATGTACTTAAAGAAAAACATAAGAGTATTCTGAGATTAGGTTAGTACCTTTAAACTAGCCTGCATTGAATTAATTTCAGTTAGAAAACATTAAAAAACAGTTGAACAACCTAAGATCAGGTAAGTGCCTTAAAAACATAAAAGTATTCTAAGATCAGGTTAGTGCCTTTAAACCAGCCTGCATTGAAGTACTTTTAGTAAGAAAACATTTAAAAACAATTGAACAACTTAAGATCAGGAAAGTGCCTTTAAACTACCCTGCTTTCAGCATATTCAAGTAAGAAAATCACAGATAACAGTGAAAAAGAGAAATTTAGATCAGGCAAGTTCCTTTAAACCGACCTGCATTGATGTACTCTTCAAAGAGAACGTTCAAATGAAGAAAACATAGACAATAAAGCTTTCAGTAAGAGTAGTGTACTGTTGAAAGTAAATCCTAGCTCTATGTTTGCTGCTCTTTATCAGAGAAAGTGAACAGAGTGAAAACATTAAGCAAAATAACAATTGACAGTGAGGAACATATCACCATTGACATAAATCAGGATCCCATAAATCAACAACTTGTATTTGATGTTTCGAACCAGTTACAATCAGCAAGCCCGGTGGGTCTCTACAACTTCAAACTTCTCATATTAGCTTCTGTATCTTCAAGTTGAAAACAGGGCATTAGTAGCTTCAGAAACTATTACATGCGTTCAGATGTCCCGAGACCAACATTTACTCATCTTCTACAGAAGTATCTATAGAAGAATGAGGAGGTGGGATATGATAAAAGATCTCCTGGGTCAATTAATAAAGATGGATGACTCTTCGGCCTTTGAAGGGCTTGTTGACTTTTGAGGCTTAGTGTCATGTTTGAAGTAACTCTGTTGCTGCTTACCAAGGTCTAATGATCGAAAATATTAGCTTCCGAGCTGCTTTTAATCTTTAAAATAGTTTTGCCAACAATTAGAGATAAGATCCTTGTGTAATATTAATTGTTCGGCTGTCTTTGGGAAAAACACCTCTTGTTTGTAATAATGAATAAGCCTTCTTTAATTAACATGAAGCTGCAGTTTCCCTATGGGAGCTGGAGAGGTTGATTTAATTTAGTTTAGTGTTTTCAATCTTCTGTTCTGGAAAGAACTAATACTCTTTTAACCATGATTTAAAAACACAGTGTCTTGTTGATGTGCAGGTTGCGCAGGGGAAATACGGATCTTAAACCTTGCGAACGACTTTCCCTTGATATAGTAATGGTATGGGAAATGTCATTCCCAGCCCTCGGCCCTTTCTTTCAACATAATGGAAAACCTTCATTACCTGCAAAATTCAACAAATATATAATAAAATCCTCCGTTTTTGGGTTTACTACTTTAGAGGCATGGGATGAGAGCAGAGCCGTTGGATGGCATCATCCGACGATGGAGATTAGCCAAGAGGAGGTTTAAAAAGGGGCGGAAGGAAGAATTGAATAGAACCATTAATCGCACGATGATCGACGGTGGATATCGGTCTTGAAAACCCCTGGGTGAAAGGTGGAGGGTGATAGTATGAAGCGAGATTAGATCCGGACCGTCCGATCTGGACACGTGGACGGTCCAGATCCAATCGGAGGATCGCAATTGGTGGGAGGAAAATAAGGGTGCAATGAAAGTCTCCGATGCGATTGCATGATCAGAAGGGCCAATGTGATTGAGCGATGACCGTTGATCTAAGGATCAGATCAACGGCCGAGAAAGAATCAGAGGGATGGGCGATCGGGGGGACAAAAAAATGTATGCGATTGAAACATTGCGATGTGATTGAAACATTGCGATGTGATTTAAACATTGTGATGTGATTTGCACGGGCCGTTGATCAGCTTTAGATCAACAGTCAATATCTTTTGATTTCTTGCACAGGCGGAAAACCCTTATACTTTATAAAAAACCCAATTTTTCATATAATATAAAGCTTTTTATGGATCGGGGGCGGAAAATATATATAAGGTGGACAGGCGCCCGACTGCGGGGCCTTTGGCCTTTACGGAATGCAATATGCTTGGGGTGTATTAAAACAAAGGCCAATCGCAATTGGGCCATCGGGCCTGGTTTTTTCAATCAACCCATTTGAAACATTGCGATGAGATTGGCGCCTGGGATCTTTAACACTTGGTCTCAGGTGAAATTCATATGAAATGAAAAGGCAGGCAGATTTTATACATATAAGTCCTGATCGCATTGGAAAGTTTCGATGCGGCCTTTTAAATCAACCCATTGTGTTTTCTCCGATTGCGATTGCGCGATCGGTCTTTTTATCTACCCATTTAAATATTTCAACACGTGACTTGGGTTTTTAAGTTAAAACTTTGGAAAAGTGGGTTTTTAAGAATTTACAAAGAAAAAGAACGATCAAGAATGAAATTATATAGGGTTTTAAGCGTCGGATGCGGGCTTACAGTTTATATGAAAAATAGTATAATCGGGGGTCTTATAACACAAAAAAGACTAACCGCAATCAGAGCTTTCAGTCTATGGAAAAAGACTTGCGCACTTTGAAATTGTGCAATGCGATAAGGTCTGTGAGGGGCTTAGCACCTGGTTTCAGGGTGTAGGCATGTGGGGGAAGTGGTTAGGACTTAGCCCAAGGGGGCTTAAGTCCTTAGTAACAAAACTTTGTTTTTTCATGAAATTTTCCAATGTTTCGAATGGATTTAGGGGTTTCTGTAAAGCTAAAGAATGAGTGTTTAACCTTGTAAGAGTGATTTTCATGAGGGGAAGAAAAGAAATCATGAAACCAAAGGGGATTTTATTGAGAAAAAGGGGGAGAAAATCAAGGTTAGTTTTGAGTGGGAGAAGGGGAGGGAGGGGATTTTGCAGTTGTCTTTCTCATAGAATTTTCAGTAGAATTTTTGAGTTTTGGAGGGAATCAATAGTGAAGACCTTTAGAGATGAGCATGAGATCTTCCAAAGGCTTCAAGAGATAAAATTTTTGCCATGAAAGTGTTTCTTGAATACTGAACAATGTTTCAGACACCTTTTCATAGAACAAATTTTATAGGTGGCCAACAGTGGCTCCACTTGGGGATGGTTCCTTATTGAAGGCATCAAGAACTTCAGACCTGCATTCTATGGGAGGCTGACCTGTGCCACATCCATTATATTCTATGGGAGGCTGACCCGTGCCTGATCCATTGGGCTACCCTTCCTTTGCTGGGATGATATTCTCTGAAAACATATTAGCAGCTATGAAAACAATGGACCTTCATCAATACAAACTTTCAACCTACCCAATCCTACTGATCTAGCATTTTTTCTTCATCAGAGTGCACTTGGATTGGAAAACTCTTTTCACAACATTTTATTCTTTTGAAATTAGGAAATCTAATCTATTTCTACTCCTTATTTCTCCATGGACTCAGATTAAACAGTTGAGCCCATATGATTCTCTACCTATTCTATCAATATGTTAGGATTAAACAGTCTAATAGATTTTTTATTCTCTAAATTCTACAACAGAAATTTAAAAAGCATTCAAGTCAAGATTAAACAGTCTAACTTGATGCTGCTCTATGGCATAAAAACAAGCTGCACCTAGACATTTATTTTGCAGAAAATTTAAAACAAAATGGAAGGCTTAAGATCTGAAAATTTCTCATCATGGCCTTCTCTTTTTATAGCTTTGTTTGACTCTCATTTGAGTTGTTTCTTCCTTGATTTTTGGTTCATATTTTGAGCTAATGAGAACCAGAGTTACATATTTTTTGACTCAGAAAATAAAACAGATTTGAGTCATCTCCCTTTGAAATTTTAGGTTCAGATTTTGAGCATGTTTGAACCTTTAATTTCTATCCTAAACTATCTACTGATAAGCCAAGATTAAACAGTTTGGAAAATCTAATTCACAATCCTATCAGCAGAAAATTTAAATCTAGTTAGTCGAGATTAGACAGTTTGACTAACTAGAAGTGTGTTATTCAGGAGTGGCATTTGAGCTTTGCACACTTTCAGATTTGTTTCTCTTTTTTGGTATGGGGCTATAACTTTATTGTCTTTTACAATCTGCCCTCTTTTATTTTTATTTTTATTGTTTTTGTACTTTTTCCTTTATGAGACTGAATAAAGAAAATGGTATTTATAATGGGAATGAAAGCTTTAAAATCGAACTCAACAGTAGTAATGCTTAAGGACCCTGCCATTGACAGGACCCCCAAATAGATCTGTGCCATCTAACTCTTGTAGAAAAAAAGCATTTGGACCAATGGTGGACTGAATGATGTAAGGACCTTGCCACAAACTGTCAAATTTTCCATGTTTACCCTTATCCTCTCTTTTGGAATCCCATTTGAGTACCTTATCTCCAATATTGAAAACACAAGCCTTTGTTCTCTTGTCAAACAACTTCTTTATGTTTTCTTGCACCTTCTGAACCTTATTGTAAACCTCTTCCCTTTTCTGCTGGAGATGTATTGTCAGACTGATCCTCCAAATCATGCTGTCCTCTTTTGACTATATTTCTTGGATTAATTTTATTAATAGCACACCTAGGCTGGTAGGAAACACTGCATCTGCTCCATAAATAAGGTGGTAAGGGGACATTCCAATGGACTTTTTGTGGTCAATCTGTCTACCCACAGAGCATGCACCAACTTGTTATGCCATGATTTTTTATTATCTTCAAGCAGCTTCTTGATGATGGTCACCAAAATTTTATTTGATGATTCTGCTAGCCCATTACCTTGAGGGTAGTAAGTAGTAGAATGACCAAGTGTAATCTGATACCTATGACAAAAATCAATCATCTTCTTGGAACAAAAAGCAACAACTTTCTCAGTAATAATCTTCCTAGGGCATCCGAATCTAGACAAGATATGGTCTTCAAGGAATTTTATAATGACAGAATCTGTGGCATTACTAGAAGGGATGGCTTAAATCCATTTTTTGAAGTAGTCAGTGGCTGTGAGAATCCATTTTTGTTGGGAAGATGAACCAGGATGGATTTCCCCAATGAAATCTAGGCCCCACTGTTGAAAAGGAGCTTCAACAGTGATAGGTTGTAATGGTAAGGAAGAATTTTTCTTTTGCCTTCAAAAATTTGGCATTTGTGACAGGAAACTATCATTTTATGGACATCCTAGAAGAGGGTGGGCCAGTAATAGCCAACTCTAAGGATTTTATTGGCTGTGGTTTTGCAGTAAAGATGACCTCCACACTCTCCTTCATGGAATTCATGTTTGATCCTTTCTGCATCAACTTTAGGCAAACATTTAAGCATTAAACCATCAGCATTTTTCCAATATAAACATTCATTTAAAATGCAATAGTTCCTAGCTTTCAACTTTAAAAACCTTGCCTTTGTTTTTGATAAATCAGGAGGAGCATTAAGATTTGTAAGCACATACAAGATATCAGTGTACCAAGGTGAGTTTTGAAACTGCTCTTCGACAGTGGGAGTAGGTAATTCTTCCTGTTCATCCAAGGCATCTACCATGTTAATGTCAAGGGCTTGTAGATTAGATTCAGCCATTAATTGAGCTAAGCCCTGACCTTTAATAAGCTTGGTTGGTCTGATTTCCAAATCATACTCTAATATAGCAGCAATCCATTTGCCTCTCTTTCCATCTGGGTCTTGTGACAAGATGTCTTTTACCACTAGATTAGGTACATAGGCAATGATAGGGGAATGTAGAATATACACCCTGAAGTCCTTTAAGGCCTTTACCAAAGCATAGGCATGTTTTTCCATTATGTTATATTTCAAGGGTGCATCCCTTAAAGCCTTGCTGAAAAAAACAATGGGTTGTTCCTGTCCCTCTGGGTTTTTCTGCAACAAGACTGCAGCCACAGTATGCTCTGAGGCAAAGGAGAAAATAAGGAACTCTTTTGAAAAGTCTGGGCTGATTAGGACTGGTGCTCGGGTGAGTGCATGTTTTAACAATTAGAAGGATTTTTTGGTTTCTACAGTCCACTTCACTCCTACTTCTTTCTTGAGCATATTAGTCATGTTTCTAAGGAGCTCTGCTAAGTTGGGAATAAACCTCCTCAAGAAGTTAATCTTTCCAATAAAGGACTGCAATTATTTTATGTTCCTTGGTTGGCTAATTTGTAGTATTCCCTCAACTCTATTTGGATCTATTTTAATCCCTTCTTCTGATATGATATGGCCAAGGAGTTTACCTTCCTGAAGGCCAAACACTATCTTTTTGGGATTTAAAGATAACCCAAACCTTCTACACTTTTCAAGGACCTTTCTTAAATGTTTTAGATGCTCTTCATTGGATTTGGAATAAACTGTTATGTCATCAAGGTAAATTATAATGAAGTGCCCTATCTCCTCTGAAAATGCAATGTCCATGGCCCTTTGGAAAGTGGCCCCAGCATTCATTAATCCAAAAGGCATTTTCACATACATGAAAGTACCCCAAGGAGTGGTGAAAGTTGTCTTGAGTTGGTCTTATGGGAGTACTAAAACTTGGTTATACCCTTAAAAACCATCTAACAGAGAAATCCTCTTTGAACCAACTACCCTTTGTAGAATGTGTTCCATTTTGGGTAAAGGGTAATTGTCTTTTAGGGAGGCTCTGTTAAGGTTTCTGAAATCAATGCACAATATGATTTCTCCTGTCTTTTTCCTCATGGCTACAAGTTTAGAAACCCAATCTGAAAACCTCACAGGCACAATGATTCCTGCCTCATACATTTTCTTGATTTACTTTTCTACTAGAGGCAGTTGTATTAGATTAATTCGATGTAGTTTTTTCTTAAAGGGTTTTTGGTTTTCTTTCAAAGGGATCTTGTGCTGGATGATTTTTGTATCATAGGCTTTTAAGTCTTCATAGCTCCAGGTAAACACATCGAAAAACTCTTTAAATATGTCAACGTATTTCTTTTCACATTGTCTGGTGGCAAGGACCTAGCTAATTTAATCATTTTAGGCTGATCCTTGGTGCCTATGTTGCATTCCTTGACCTCAGACTCTGTGTATTCTATGGTGGGCTTCTTTGCTACGTCGTTAAAATCAAAGAGGTCTTCTAACGGTGCTAGGCCCCTAGGCATGTTCTTGTCCTTTGACGACAATACCTCAATGTCTTCATTTTCTGTGTCCTTGTATTCTTTAGTATGAGTTTCAAGTTTTTTAGTTAACATGTTGATTTTTACGGGACCAGATGGTTTTTATTTTTTAAGGGACTTTTTGTTTAGGAAATTTTCATCAGATTTAGAATCCGAATCAGATAACTCAAATTTGTTCCTGCCAAGCAGGAAATCCTCTATCTGTTTGTCACCCTCAAAGACCTGCCAATATTTTTCATTATCTGGCACAGCTGGTCTAAACTTAATTTGATTTGTACAGTCTTTAATTTCAAATGGCGTTAAGCATGTTCTAGCCACAAAAGCTAAATTGTGGGCGGAAATATCTCTTTTTCTTGGAACAAAAATCAATTTGGACTCCTCAAATTTTTTTGAAAGGTCCATGACATTGTTTCGGTAAGCTCTAAGTTTGGGATGATTTGCGTTATATTCCCCATTGACTTGCTTAATGACTACTTTTGAATCCCCATACACATTAATTCTTGTGGCTCCTAACTTTTTTAATAGATGTAAGCCTAAAAGAAGGGATCCATATTCTGTTATGTTATTGGAACATTGAAAGTTTAATTTGCAGGAAATGCTTTCTGTGTGGTTGTTTTCAGTGTTGGTAATCCAAACACCTGCACCAGCATTGTTCTTAGTGCATGACCCATCAAAATACATACTCCACAGAGGACTATTTTTGGTTTCTTCTTGGTTATTTTCTTCTTCAACCAACGTGCTCAAGGGTTGTCGTGAAATCTTGGCACTTAGTTGTATTTGTTTCACCTCCTCAGGTTTTTCGTTGTGTTGAAGGTTGTTCTCTTGATTTTCAAGTTTTAAGAGCAATGGACACATGAATTGTAGCTCAAGACCTTTGTTTGGTTTGCTAATGTCTTCAAATGCAGCAAACTGTTTTGACACTTCTGAGTTGTGTTTCTCTTCCTCCCTATCAGTCATTAATCTTGTTAAAGTGACTTGTTCACTAAGTGTTTCATCATTATGTTCTATTCTGAGATCCACAACATGTTGTGTTGGGTCTCGTTCCTCACGATTTTCATGGAGTTGAGCGTGAGGGGTGGTCTGTGGTTTGCCATCTTGGCTTTGTTCACTTTGGTCTGTTGTTTCAACGCGTTGTTCCAAAATTTCTCTCTCATTTTCTTCCATATCTAGAACTGCATTTATTTCTAGATTTGGGGTCTCTAACTGTTTGGCTGATTCACTGTGTTCTGGCTCTGACTACTTTGTGGATTCATTATTGTAAAAGATAAACGAATCCAGGTCAGTATGGACAGAATAAATGGGAGAATTTTCAGGCTTTTCTGGGCTACTGACCATGAATTTCATGTGTGACTCTCTGTATAGTCTTCTAAGCTGGCTAAAGACAGGAATAGTGGCATATGTTCCATCCATCTGTATGGTACCTTGCAGCTTGGCACCCCATGATCTTGACAACAACATGCCATACTTAGGAGGCACATCAGCCACCACAACATCCATCACCATGCACTTGGCTGGGATTTGGGTCAAACTCACACAAAGGTCTTTGATTAGACCAAGGCACTTCACTCTGCTAGAATCAAAAGAATATAAATCCTTGTAAGGTCTGGTTATTTCTAATCCTAGCCTTTCCATTATCACCTTTGGCATAAGGTTGTGCGAGGCTCCAGAGTCATGCATAGCATTATGCAGGATCTTGTCATGAACATTTAAACTCACATAAAAGGGAGGTACAGGTCCCTCTTGATATATACCTTCAATCTTAGGACCAAAAATGAGCTCTGGTTGGTCATCATTAAGATTGACTGTGTCATTATTATCCTCTATATTTAAAGCCTTCAAAATTTGGGTCCTATATACATTCTGGGCAACTAACTCAGTTAGGGGAACATAGATTCTTATCTTTGAAATTTCTTGCTCTAGGCTGAAAAGAATCTGGTTCTTTGATGAACTTGTCTCAGCCTTACTAGCTCCCAGTCTATCAGCAACATCAGCTTGCTGATTTGTTCTACTCGTTTTTGACAAAATGGTCTTAACAGGAGTACTAGCTGAAGTGGTAGTACTACTAATGTCCGCACTCTGTTTTTCATTATTTTGAGTGCCTTTCTCTCTATCTCTATCAGAATTCACAGCTACTGTTTTATCCTTTTGTTTGACAATTTTAGGCTTGGTTGTAGTGTTGTTTTGTGAAGATTTGTTAGAGGTTTTGGTGTTGGGAGTTTGTTGACTGGTTTTTCTTCTAAGGTCATATTCTTTTTGAGACTCTATGATGACATTTTCCATGTCTTGAAAATAACTTTCATCATCATCTCTGTTGTCATCATAAGGGGTATGAAGACCTTGTTTTCTATCATAATGAATCTCAAAGTCATCATTATCTACCCCCAGCATGTTGATATCATCTTCCTCTGTTATCTCATCTGTTTCCTCAACCTCACTTATATAGTTTTGATGAAAGGGAGGAGTGATTTGTTGATCATCTTCCCTAGGTCTATTTGGAGGTTGGTTCCTTCTAAAATTCTGATTTTGGTTCTGGTTTTTGTTTTGAGGAGCAGTTTGGTTTTGACTTGTTTGTGCTCTCTCAAGGATGCTCATTTTCTTCATCATCTCCTCCATCATTCTTTCCATCTTTGAGTTGGAAGTAGAAGGTGGATTTTCCTCTCTAAAGGACACTCTCTTTTCAATTTTCATTCTTTCTCTATTCTCCATCAAGTTGACTTCCACAGAAAGAGCGCCCTTTTGCATATCTTCAAGAGTTGCAAAATCTCTCTCTCTCAGCTGATAGGCCATCTCAAGGTTAAACCCTTCGGGAAACTTGTTTAAGGCTGAGCCCTGTGGAGGTTTTACTTATGGGGAAAGTGCATTATATACACTATTGAATCTACTGCAATATTCTTGCACACTTTCCCCACTGTTTCTATGGAGGTTCTTGTAGTCAGAAAGGACTTGGAGAGGGTTTTTATTTACTTCCCATTTGTTTAAGAAAGTTTGATGGAAGGCTTGTAGATCATGGATACTATGGGGGGTTAAACCTTTGAACCATTTCCTCACTTCTCCCCCTAAGCTCTGAGAAAATAGCATAAGCTTGACAGAATCATCATCAATTTCATTTTTTTCAAAGTAGTCATTCATCTTATCCACATGTTGTGATGCAGTTGTAGCATTGATAGCATCATATAATGGAATTTTGGACTGATAGTCTTATGGAATATTGAATAATGATGCAGTAAGGACTAAGGGAGCATACCATGTTGCCATGATATGTGGTGGAGGTGGATTTACAAGAGGTGGATTAACAAAAGGGAAAGTGGGCTGAAGTGGAGTGATTTGAACAGTGGATGTAGGGTGAGCAGAAGTGGATGGACCAGGAATAGACTGTTGAGTTGATTTTGGATGAGAGACACCTAAGTTGTGAAGGAAATGAAAATTAGGAGGTGTTGTTTCTCTACTACCAAGAGGTTCACTTGTTTCCGGGGATGATAGTGAAGACTCAGAATTTAACTGATATAAATAACCAAGAGACCTTGTTCTAAATGGATTTACTAAGTCAACTTGAGATTGTTGTAGAGCTAAAAGATTTTCAGTAACTGAATTAGCTTTCAAGGGTGATCTAAAAAAAGTTGATAAATTAATCTTAGGAGACTTCCTAAGGATACTTTCTGGGTTATCAACTATTTTAGGTGGATCAGGGTCAGGATAGGCTCTAGTGTGAATCTTTCTAGAAGCCACTATGCTGTGTTTTTCAGACCCAAATAAACAAGACAAGTTCAACCAGGTATGACAATCTTTAAGAGGTTAACTAGTCTGTTTTGCAAAAAAATTAATCCTACAGTCTTGTGACGGAGTTTGAAAGATATTACAATGATAAGGGTTCTTCCCAGTGGAGTCTTAAGGTCTGTTCAGGATTGTGGAGTTGCCAAGTGGATTTTTTTAGCTCTTTTCAGAGGTAAAAGGTCTTATGGTCCACCAACATGTTTATTGAATACCAATCTGAAATATTTTTATCTTTTTCTAAGTTGTGTGGTTGTATGGAAAAATAAAGAGTCTATAAAAGCTGGCCAAGCAAATATGAACTCAAAAATGTCCCCAACGGAGTCGCCAATATGTTAGCACCCTGTAATTAGCAAGATTGGAAAATTTCCAACTGCAGGGAGAACATAAGACCACTTTGTGATTCAAGGATCTAGTCTTCCTGAATCCAGAGAGGGATCTCTCTATGAATGGGTTCAAAAGATGTGATCTTTAATAGCTGAAATTGTGATATTAGGCTAGTTATGAAGAGATTTGGTTTTTTTTTGTTTGTTTTGGTTGGGCAAAGACATGATGAGGGTGAAGGCAGTTTCAAAATGAAGGGTGAAGGTGTCTGCAAGTGAAGGAATGATTTGGCTGACAGAAAGGAAAAGACAGTTTTAACCCATTGGGCTATGGAGTCATATGAGGATTTTAATTGGACAGCAAGGTTCAAGCAGGATCCATGGGGAAAGTCACTTATGTCAAAGGATCTCTTAAGGTGATTTTATGGAATGAAACAGATAGGAAATTAAGAACAAACAAATGAAGATACAGTGAAACAACCTAAGATCAAGTAAGTTCTTTTAAAGTATCTTGCTTCAGCATGTAATTAAAGAAAAACATAAGAGTATTATGAGATCAGGTTAGTACCTTTAAACTAGCCTGCATTGAAGTACTTTTAGTTAGAAAACATTAAAAAATAGTTGAACAACTTAAGATCAGGTAAGTGCCTTTAAAATACCCTACTTTCAGCATATTCAATAAGAAAAACATAAAATTATTCTGATATCAGGTTAGTGCCTTTAAACCAGCCTACATTGAAGTACTTTCAGTAAGAAAACATTTAAAAACAATCGAACAACTTAAGATTAGGTAAGTGCCTTTAAACTACCCTGCTTCAACATATTCAAATAAGAAAACCACAGATAACAGTGAAAAAGAGAAATTTAGATCAGGGAAGTGCCTTTAAACCGACCTGCATTGATGTACTCTTCAAAGAGAACGTTCAAATGAAGAAAACATAGACAATAAAGTTTTCAACAAGAGTAGGGTACTGTTGAAAGTAAATCCTAGCTCTATGTTTGCTGCTCCTTATCAGAGAAAGTGAACAGAGTGAAAACATTAAGCAAAATAACAATTGAAAGTGAGGAACACATCACCATTGACATAAATCAGGATCCCATAAATCAACAGCTTGTATTTGATGTTTTGAACCAGTTACAATTAGCAAGCCCGGTGGGTCTCTACAACTTCAAACTTCTCATATCAGCTTCTGTATCTTCAAGTTGAAAACAGGGCATCAGTAGCTTCAAAAACTATTACATGCGTTCAGATGTCCCGAGACCAACATTTTCTCATCTTCTACAGAAGTATCTATAGAAGAATGAGGAGGTGGGTTCTGATAAAATATCTCCTAGGTCAATTAATAAAGATGGATGACTCTTCGGCCTTTGAAGGGCTTGATGAAGTAATTTACAGATAATATGTCTGTATTAAATTGAAGTACATTTATGAATTGAGTTCGGTGGGAGCCTTTGTTGAATTTTGAGGCTTAGTGTCATGTTTGAATTAACTCTGTTGCTGCTTCCCGATGTCTAATGATCGAAAATATTAGCTTCCGGGCTGCTTTTAATCTTTAAAATAGTTTTCCCGACAGTTAGAGATAAGATCCTTGTGTAATATTAATTTTTCGGTTGTCTTTGGGAAAAATACCTATTGTTTGTAATAATGACTAAGCCTTCTTTAATTACCATGAGGCTGCAATTTCCCTTTGGGAGCTAGAGAGGTTTATTTACTTTAGTTCAGTTTTTTTGATCTTTTTTTCTGGCAAGAACTGATACTCTTTTAACTGTGATTTAAAAACACAGTGTCTTGTTGATGTGCAGGGGAAATATGGATCTTAAACCCTGCGAACGAATTTCCCTTGATACAGAAATGGTATGGGAAACGTCATTCCCAGCCCTCGGCCCTTTCTTTCAACATAATGGATAACCTTCATTACCTACAAAATTCAACAAATATATCATAAAATCCTACGTTTTTGGGTTTACTTCTTTAGAGGCATGGGATGAGATCAGAGCCGTTGGATGGCATCATCCGACGGTGGAGATTAGCCGAGAGGAGGTTTAAAAAGGGGCGGAAGGAAGAATTGAACAAAACCGTTAATCACGCGATGATCGACGGTGGAGATCGGTCTTGAAAACCCCTTGGTGAAAGGTGGAGGGTGTTAGCGCTCAAATCTACCTCAGGCTGAAATGAAGTAAACTCAAGGCTACATCAAACCACGCTCAGCCTCGTAGCTAGCCCTATGAGGACAGGAGAGGGCTCTCTCCGTCAATCTCGAGAAAATGAGCAATAGGATGCGAGATGACTTACAATAAAAACTGATTTTAGGCTAGTAAAGAGATAGGTATGTTTGATTTTTGGTTTTTGGGTTTTCGCTGGAGAAATGGGAAAACAAATAGGATGCGAGATGACTTACAATAAAAACTGATTTTAGGCTAGTAAAGAGATAGGTATGTTTGATTTTTGGTTTTTGGGTTTTCGCTGGAGAAATGGGAAAACAAATTTTGGGTCCGGGGATAAGGTCACACCTTTGCAGATTTCAAGTTGGGGCGAGGTAGGTGAATGTCTTGATGCTTTGAATTGAATATATGGATAGATCAGACCGACGAGAAGCTAAAGAGGGCAAAGAAGAACTTGGATCCTCTCCAAACAGCTGAAAACATATAGAACTAACTGAATTCAAAGGCCAAGCACTGTAAACAATGGATTCAACCTTACTTACTCATTCAATTTAGTTCAGAAGCATATGAAAGGATGGCATACATTAAACATGAAGAAACTTACAGTAAACAAAGAGGAAACACCATCAAGAACATAACACCACAAGGATCCCAACAAGTGCCGCAAAACCTCTGATCTTTCCTTAGCCAAAATATGAAAAATATGTACAATGATATCAAAAGTCTCCCAAGAGTCCAACCTCTCCAACCTCTGAAAATGATTGAGAAATTACATCATATAGACCATCCTAACCCCTTCCCACACCTCTAGGGGTCGAATTCCCTCTTTAGGGATCAGTTTCAACCAATTCTATTCATGGAACTACAATCTAGGCAGCTAACAACTTGCCTCTAAAAGAGTGGAAACTGATCCATTACATGATTTTTACCCTTTTTGTGAGTGAATCTTCTAGAAGAGATAAAAATAAGCCAAAGTTACATGCCCAATATACATTTACATCATAAAAACCCAAAAATTCTATCCATAAGCAAAACTGGTCCATACTAGGCGAAAAACTGAGCTGGCAGCTGAAAATTCAGGAAAAATTTCAAGTGGGTCGCTCCTGAGCCGTGTGGGTCGCTCATGTTCCAGGCTGAATTTGAGGTACTTCCCGGCATCCAAATTGAGCTCATGATAGCTCGTTGGAAAGCCCTAGATGTCTACTTTCCAACCCAAGTGGAATATCTGAATTTTGAGCTCATTTGACCCTCCAAAACCTCATTCTCCCAGAGGTACTCCCTGCTGGTGCAAAAGGTGGCAGCAAGGTGGTTTTCATGGTGTTTTTGAGATTTTTGACCATCCAGATTTTGATGAAATGCTAAATTGACTTCAGAGGATGAATAATTAACCATGAAAAATCCAAAAATGTAAAAATTTCCTCCAGCAAGTGTCCCAAAAAAAAGTGAGCGCATGAGCGCGCGACCCACGTAACTGCAAAACCTGTTTTTTTGACCCAAAATTTTGAAAATGACAAAATTTTCTCCGAATTTGTCCAAATTCGGAGCGGAGGTCCTCCATCATGTATCTTGCTCATTCAACGAAGCTTCGGCCAAAATCCGGAGTGGATCAGGCCTCTTCTGCCATTTTAGTGCTTTGCGCAACCTCCTCTTTATGATCTTCATTCTCGCTTTGCAGACATGCATGCGAGCCCAGTAATGGTCTTTCATGTGACGAAGCATGTCTTTGTCTCGATCATGATCCTGTGAATGTACCTACGCTGATGAAGAAGGCGAGACCCCTTCCACGCCATGTGGAGATAGTACTCGCGTTGCTGATGAAGTCAACGAGACCCCTTCCACCCCATGTGGAGATAGTACTCGTCGTGATGCTGCGAACAAAGCTCTGTGGCCTCTCTGATATGCTACCACTACTGGCGCACTGCTATGATCCATCTCAGTGCATCAACCTCAACGATTGAGTCACTGTCCGACTCCTGCTCATACTCTGACTCTGTCTCTGACATGGCTCTGAACAAGCTATTGGCACTATGTATACTGATATAAATGCAGTGAAAACAAAGTTATGATGTGTGTTTTAACACCCTACAAATATCCCCCACCGTCAAAGCACCATAAGGAAACAAACAATGATAATATCTTTGATTTAGGTGGATTGGAAAAGAAGCACAGTCTCTGTTTTAAATGCAAGTGAAACTTGACCAAAGGTAGCAGGCAGCCTTCAGAATATTGAGCAAATCTTGTCAAAGGGAGCACGGCATCATATGAATGTGTTTGTCTATGAGCAATAACAACAGAGTTATAAGTGTCAATGGGCAATGAAACAGAGTTATGAGAATGTTTTTATCATTGGGCAATGAGACACAATATAACCATAGTCACCATGGAACAAAAGTCTTGAACATGGTAAAGTAATAACAATGACCACAATGGTATAATGGGTATGAGAATAATGGGGTTTTGATAATATATGCAAGGGTGGATATATCACTGATATAAGATAGGTGAAAAACTCATGCAACCATTCATATTCATTTAAAAACCCTGAAGAACAATACTGCCATGACTGTAGGGTTTAAATCTTCCATTTCAAATGTTTGAAATCATCAATGATGCCACCAACACATTAAAAACCATTGAGAAATTGTTAAAAACCTGTTTGAAGGCCGTTGGGGGCGATCCCAAACAAAACTGGGCGCTCAAAACGATTTTTCGGACCTCTGTTGACAAGTGGGTCGCTCTGCCCAGGTGGGTCGCTCCCATTCATTTTTACACTGTGAAAAATGCCCAAGTGGGTCGCTCCCCTCAAGTGGGTCGCTCTTGCCCCATAGTACATTTTTCAGGAAGCTTTTGGAGGCCTTCCCGGTGTTTAAATCAGGCGTGTGATAGCTCGTTGGAAAGCTATTGGAGTCTACTTTCCAAAAAAAGTAGAATTATGCAATTTGGATTCCATTTACCCTGTAAAAAACCAAATATCCCAACACTATTTAAAATGAGCAGAATGAGGCTGCCTCAAGGCAGAGCGCTGTTGCAGTCAACTTTTGAAGGTCTTCCTCAACTTCAAATTGAGCTCATGATAGCTCATTGGAAATTTATTTCTATCTAGTTATCATTTAAATCATCAAGCAAGTCATTTGGCCAACCATGCTAGGAGAAATCTTGATTTTCCAAAGGTCACTTCAGAGGTGCATTCAATTCTCCTGAGGAAACGGTATTTTTGACATTTCTCCAAAACCATGATACCTGTGTAAAAAGTGAAAGAGGGTTTTCTTCCTTGGGATGTTGTGGACAAAAACCTCTCTCAGTTTTCCAAAATGCATCCTTTATTGCTCTGAAACCTCTTTTGAGTGAAACTTATCCCGATGTGTGAAACAAGGAATTTTGTCGAAATGAAGCGAAATGAAGGGGATAGGGGGCTTCTAAATTCTTGGGGAAATTTTGGGAAGTAGGGAGGGATGTTAGGAATCAGGGGGAAGTGGAATCACAGAGATTGAGTGAGGGGAAGGGGTCCAAAAGGGAAAAACACAGGCCTAGCCTAGGAAATTGCCAAGTTTTGGCTAGAAACTAGGGTTTGTGAAAAAATGAGGAATTTGGGGGATCTCAGTGATGGGAAGTGTTTAATTAGGTGAATTAATGATAGGGGAAGGTGTATGAGCATCAGGATACAAGTTTTTCGATGATTTGACCATCCAAGAGAAATTACCTCCAAAACCCTAGGAGAGGGAAATGGACCTTACCAAGGCACAACTGAAGCATGAACGAGGTGTAAAATGACTCTTTGGAACCTGACATGATGATGACAACCCTCTGAATGATGGTACACTCAGCTGAATGGTGACATGGACTGACATTTGGACAAATTTGAAAAGAGTGAAAACCAACCCTAGACCTAATGCCTAGTGATCAAATTTTGCTTGAAGACTCTTTGAAATGACAAAATTTGACTTTGACACTTTAAAATCACTTTGAAAGAGCATGTTTGATCACTGGAGGAAGACTGCAAAGGTTGACACTAACATTGGCTCCAATGGGGATGGTAGCTCCAGCTCCGTGGAGGTGCCAAGAACGACAGATCTTTGGGAGAGCAGACCAATCCATTGGGCCATGGAATCAAAAACTCAAACTGAAATGCATGACTGAAAACTGATGACTTGACGACACAAATTGACTCTCACTCAACTAAAAACTGACTCGATACTTAAACACAACCGACAAACTGGAAAATATGCTCAAAATAGAGCTTATTCAATACAACCTACTCTAATTGTGCTTTTCACCACCCGATCAAGTGTAATGGAATAGCCAATGCAACCATGCAAGCATGCTGGCTGCTGTTTGATTTCTTCCCACATGCTTGCTTATGAACAACGAGAAACAACTACTGACAGGAAACTCCCATGGAAACTTTGAACCAAGTGGACTGCTGATAAACTTGCAAAGCATAAATCGACTGGATGACTGCAAGAATACTGTGAAAGGATCTTCATAAACATAGCTCTGGTCCAGATAATCTCCATACCTTGATCTTAAACTTTTCCTCACATCTGCGGTGCTTTTCTTTGGTGATTGCAGCAAGCTGTCAAAAGGATCCTGAAATTCATGAAAAATGAAACTCGGTTGCTGATTCCAGACAGAACAAAAGTCTCCTTCATCAATCTCCTCATATGAATGGAAATCTTGACATGTGCTATGCAATGAACAATCTGTTAAACAAGACAATGAAGGTGACCTTTGAATAAGATTATCATCAACATTCTTTTCGGGCACATGGTTAGCTAATGGAGCATAATTTTTATAACAAACATCATCCAACACACGAGCAATGGGATCATCAAAAACTTGAGAAGAGTGTTGTAATGTATCCATTGAAACTGTATGACCTCCTTCTGGCTGTTCATCTTTTCCTTGAGATATATTATGAAGATTCTGCCTTATAAACTGAAATGCTTCAAAACAAAGGGGTATAGAATCTTCCTGCATCATCAAATTATGTATTTCATCTTCCACAACTTCATCTGTAATCTGACCTTCAATTGCATTAGATGGCTGCAAATCTGATGCTACAAGCTGCTCAAAAATCTCGTTATCTGTCTCATCCTCAACATTAACACTGAGAGATTGCTGATTTCCTATGGGCTGCTCATTTGAAGATTTACTATGCAATTTTTTTATCAAAAACTGAAATGATTCAAAACATAAAGGTACGGAGTCACCTTGAATCATTAAATCATGTGTGCCCACTTCCAAATCTTCAGCTGCAACTTGACAATCAATGACTTTTGGGGGCTGCAAATCTGAATATGAGAAGTTTTCGTTGCCCTCAAGACGATCCAGATCAAGACTTGTTGACGTTTGATTTCTGATTGCATGAAAGTTATCTCTAATGAACTGAAACGAATCAAAACACAAAGGCAAAGATCCTTCACTTACATCAAAATTTTCTGCACTTTCCTCATCATTGCCATAGCTGATATGCATCGGTTGATCACTGTACTCGAGCTGCTGAAAGTGAACTTCCTCCTCGCACAAGCTAGTTGCTGATTTGTCTGCAAGATTAGATTCTTTTTGGAGAACATAATCATCATCATACTGATCAAACTGAGGCAATTCATCATCAAACATACACATCATATCAACAGCTCTCTCTTCTTCACAATGATCTATAAAACAATCAGTATGACAACTGGGATAAGAAACAAAATGTTTTGGGTCAGCCGCTTGTTCTTGAATGTCATTTTCATTTTTTGCAGTCATTTTCCGCACCATCTCTTCTACTGCATTTACAAAAAGATCAAGATTTTCCTCTGAAAGTGTCAGCTGCTCTGAAACATTCTTCTTTTCTTCTTCCTTCAACCTTGCCCTCAAGATCAACAAATGAGCCTCTACATTCACTGCCTTGTTCTGCATCTCGTGAAGTGTTGCAATATTCTTTTCTCTCAGCTAAAACTCCATTTCCGGATCAAAGGCACCCGGGTAGTGCAAGAGAGCAGATCTAGGAGAAGGTCTTATATCAACTGGCATCGAATAATAAACTTGGTTAAATCTAGCAGAAAATTGTTGTACTGTCTCACCTGGCATTCTTTTCAACTGGTTATACTCCTCTATAATCAACAAAAATTTCTGTCCGATCATCCACTTGTCAAGGAAAACTTTGACAAACTGCTGAAAATCTGTGATGCTCGCCTCAGGCAGGGCTTTGAACCAATTCTTCACTTGGCCTTGCAAAGAAAGAGCAAAAAGCCTAATACTAACATCTTCATCATCAACTTCAAAAAGATCTAGAAAAGTCTCAACATTCTGCACATGTTGCTCAGCGTTGACATTGTTACATTTACCATCAAATCTCGGTAGATATAGGTCATAATTTGCAGGAAAAGCATGAAGAACAGAAGGCAAAACAAGAGGTTTATACCGATCTGGAATTTTACAAGGTGTAGGGGCATGTACAAGAGCTGTGAAATCAGTTTTCTTTTCTTTAGGCTCATCACTCTGTAGAGAGTCATCATAAGATGTGGGAAAAGTAAGGAGGCCAGGATCAAAGGGAAACTCAGTATTTACACTCTTTGAATAGGTCGAGTGAAGATTTTGATGACCTTTCTCATACAACAAACTTTGAAAAACTTTCAGGATAGCTTCAAGACCAGCAAAGATGTAATTTACGAGAAAGCAGATTAGATCCTGAATACCATTCCACTTTAGATACCTGAACTTTGTGTAAGATCCTTCCATTTTCTCAGAGAAAGAGTCAGTCCTCCAGACTTTGAATTGGAGTCACCAGGTGAATGATTTTAGCCTTCTTATGTCTGATCGTTGTCCACCATCAACCATCAGATCTGAACTCGATACATGTACTGGGGGAATTCGCAAATCAAGGGACACATTCACAAGCTAAACCGGAGATCGACTGAAGCAACTTTTATCTACTATGCACTCGCAGAGCAATGTGCAGTTCGAAGGCTACCTGGCGTGACTTCAGACTCCGTCTATAGCAAGCAAACGTTTTGAGTTTCTCCCCAGTATGGTCGCCACTATGTTAGCACTCAAATCTACCTCAGGCTGAAATGAAGTAAAACTCAAGGCTACATCAAACCACGCTCGGCCTCGTAGCTAGCCCTACGAGGACAGGAGAGGGCTCTCTCCGTCAATCTCGAGAAAATGAGCAATAGGATGCGAGATGACTTACAATAAGAACTGATTTTAGGCTAGTAAAGAGATAGGTATGTTTGATTTTTGGTTTTTGGGTTTTCGCTGGAGAAATGGGAAAACAAATTTTGGGTCCGGGGATAAGGTCAGACCTTTGCAGATTTCAAGTTGGGGCGAGGTAGGTGAATGTCTTGATACTTTTGATTGGATATATGAACATATTAGACCGACGAGGAGCTGAAGAGGGCAAAGAAGAACTTGGATCCTCTCCAAACAGCTGAAAACATATAGAACTAACTGAATTCAAAGGCCAAGCACTGTAAACAATGGATTCAACCTTATTCACTCATTCAATTTAGTTCAGAAGCATATGAAAGGATGGCATACATTAAACATGAAGAAACTTACAGTAAACAAAGGAGAAACACCATCAAGAACAGAACACCACAAGGATCCCAACAAGTACCGCAAAACCTCTGATCTTTCCTTAGCCAAAATATGAAAAGTATGTACAATGATATCAAAAGTATCCCAAGAGTCCAACCTCTCCAAACCTCTGAAAATGATTGAGAAATTACAATATATAGATCACTATAACCCCTTCCCCACCTCTAGGGGTCGAATTCCCTCTTCAGGGATCAGTTTCAACCAATTCTATTCATGGAACTACAATCTAGGCAGCTAACAACTTGCCTCTAAAAGAGTGGAAACTGATTCATTACATGATTTTTACCTTTTTTGTGAGTGAATCTTCTAGAAGAGATAAAAATAAGCCAAAGTTACATGCCCAATATACATTTACATCATAAAAACCCAAAAATTCCATCCACAAGCAAAACTGGTCCATACTAGGCGAAAAACTGAGCTGGCAGCTGAAAATTCAGGAAAAATTTAAGTGGGTCGCTCTTGAGCCGAGTGGGTCGCTCGTTTTCCAGCCTAAATTTTTAGGTACTTCCCGGCATCCAAATTGAGCTCATGATAGCTCGTTGGAAATCCCTGGATGTTTACTATCCAACACAAGTGGAATTTCTGAATTTGGAGCTCATTTGACCCTCCAAAACCTCATTCTCCCATAGGTACTCCCTGCTGGTGCAAAAGGTGGCAGCAAGGTGGTTTTCATGGTGTTTTTGAGCTTTTTGACCATCCAGATTTTGATGAAATGCTAAATTGACTTCAGAGGATGCATAATTAACCATGAAAAATCCAAAAATGTAAAAATTTCCTCCAGCAAGTGTCCCAAAAAAAAAGTGAGCGCATGAGCGCGCGACCAACGTAACTGCAAAACCTGTTTTTTTGACCCAAAAATTTGAAAATGACAAAATTTTCTCCGAATTTGTCCAAATTCGGAGTGGAGGTCCTCCATCATGTATCTTGCTCATTCAAACGAAGCTTCAGCCAAAATCCGGAGTGGATCAGGCCTCTTCTGCCATTTTAGTGCTTTGCGCAACCTCCTCTTTATGATCTTCATTCTCGCTTTGCAGACATGCATGCGAGCCCAATAATGGCCTTTCATGTGACGAAGCATGTCTTTGTCTCGATCATGATCCTGTGAATGTACCTACGCTGATGAAGAAGGCGAGACCCCTTCCACGCCATGTGGAGATAGTACTCGCGTTGCTGATGAAGTCAACGAGACCCCTTCCACCCCATGTGGAGATAGTACTCGTCGTGATGCTGCAAACAAAGCTCTGTGGCCTCTCTGATATGCTACCACTACTGGCGCACTGCTATGATCCATCTCAGTGCATCAACCTCAACGATTGAGTCACTGTCCGACTCCTGCTCATACTCTGACTCTGTCTCTGACATGGCTCTGAACAAGCTATTGGCACTATGAATACTGATATGAAAGCAGTGCAAACAAAGTTATGATGTGCGTTTCAACACCCAACAAAAACCCCCACCGTCAAAACACCATAAGGAAACAAACCATGATAATATCTCTGTTTTAAATAGATTGGAAAAGAGGCACAATCTCTGTTTAAAATGCAAGTGAAACTTTGACCAAAGGGAGCAGGCAACCTTCAGAATATTGAACAAATCTTGTCAAAGGGAGCATGACATCATATGAATGTGTTTGTCTATGAAAAATTACAACAGAGTTATAAGTGTCAATGGCCAAATGAAATAGAGTTATGAGAGTGTTTTTATCATTGGGCAGTGAGACACAATATAACCATAGTCACCATGGAACAAAAGTCTTGAACATGGTAAAGTAATAGCAATGGCCATAATGATATAATGGGTATGAGAATAATGGGGTTTTGATAATATATGCAAGGGTGGATATATCACTGATATAAGATAGGATACAAACTCATGCAACCATCCATATTCATTTAAAAACCCTTAAGAACAATATTGCCATGACTGTAGGGTTTAAATCCTCCATTTCAAGTGTTTGAAATCATCAATGATGCCACCAACACATTAAAAACCATTGAGCAATTGTTAAAAACCTGTTTGAAGGCCGTTGGAGGCGATCCCAAACAAAACTGGGCGCTCAAAACGATTTTTCGGACCTCTGTTGACAAGTGGGTCGCTCTGCCCAGGTGGGTCGCTCCCATTCATTTTTACACTGTGAAAAATGCCCAAGTGGGTCGCTCCCCTCAAGTGGGTCGCTCTTGCCCCATAGTACATTTTTCAGGAAGCTTTTGGAGGCCTTCCCGGTGTCCAAATCGGGCGTGTGATAGCTCGTTGGAAAGATATTGGAGTCTAATTTCCAAAAAAAGTGGAATTATGCAATTTGGATTCCATTTACCCTGTCAAAAACCAAATCTCTCAACACTAGTCAAAATGAGCAGAATGAGGCTGCCTCAAGGCAGAGCGCTGTTGCAGTCAACTTTTGAAGGTCTTCCTCAACTCCAAATTGAGCTCATGATAGCTCATTGGAAAGGTATTTATATCTAGTTATCATTTAAATCATCAAGCAAGTCATTTGGCCAACCATGCTAGGAGAAATCTTGATTTTCCCAAGGTCACTTCAGAGGTGCATTCAATTCTCCTGAGGAAACGGTATTTTTGACATTTCTCCAAAACCATGATACCTGTGTAAAAAGTGAAAGAGGTTTTTCTTCCTTGGTATGTTTTGGACAAAAACCTCTCTCAGTTTTCAAAAATTCATCTTGTATTTCTCGGAAACCTCTTTTGAGTGAAACTTATCCCGATGTGTGAAACAAGGAATTTTGTCGAAATGAAGCAAAATGAAGGGGATAGGGGGCTTCTAAATTCTTGGGGAAATTTTTGGAAGTATGGAGGGATGTTAGGAAGCAGGGGGAAGTGGAATCACAGAGATTGAGTGAGGGGAAGGGGTCCAAAAGGGCAAAACACAGGCCTAGCCTAGGAAATTGCCAAGTTTTGGCTAGAAACTAGGGTTTGTGCAAAAATGAGGAATTTGGGGGATCTTAGTGATGGGAAGTGTTTAATTAGGTGAATTAATGATAGGGGAAGGTGTATGAGCATCAGGATACAAGTTTTTCGATGATTTTACCATCCAAGAGAAATTACCTCCAAAACCTTAGGAGAGGGAAATGGACCTTACCAAGGCACAACTGAAGCATGAACGAGGTGTAAAATGACTCTTTGGAACCTGACATGATGATGAAAACCCTCTGAATGATGGTACACTCAGCTGAATGGTGACATGGACTGACATTTGGACAACTTTGGAAAGAGTGAAAACAAACCCTAGACCTAATGCCTAGTGACCAAATTTTGCTTGAAGACTCATTGAAATGACAAAATTTGACTTTGACACTTTAAAATCACTTTGAAAGAGCATGTTTGATCACTGGAGGAAGGCTGCAAAGGCTGACTCTAACAGAGGGCAATAGTATGAAGTGAGATTAGATCCGGACCGTCTGATCTGGACACGTGGACGGTCTAGATCTAATCGGAGGATCGCAATCGGCGGGAGTAAAATAAGGGTGCGATGAAAGTCTCTGATGCGATTGTCCGATCGGGAGGGCCAATGCGATTGAGCGATGACCGTTGATCTGAGGATCAGATCAATGGCGGGGAATGAATCAGAGGGATGGGCGATCGGGGGGATAAACAAATGTGATGCGATTGAAACATTGCAATGCGATTGAAACTTTGCGATGCGATTTAAACTTTGCGATGCGATTTGCGCGGGCCGTTGATCAGCTTTAGATCAACGGTCAATATCTTTTGATTTTTTGCACCGACGAAAACCCTTATACTTTATAAAAAACCCAATTTTTCACATAATACAAAGTTTTTTATGGATCGGGGGCAGAAAATATATATAAGGTGGACAGGCGCCCGACTGCGGGGCCTTCGGTCTTTACGGAATGTAATATGCCTGGGGCGTATTAAAGCAAAGGCCAATCGCAATCGGGCCATTGGGCCTGGTCTTTTCAATCAACCCATTTGAAACATTGCGATGTGATTGGCGCCCAGGATCTTTAACACTTGGTCCTGGGTGAAAGTCATATGAAATGAAAATGCGGGCAGAGTTTATACATATAAGTCCTGATCGCATCGGAAAGTTTCGATGCGGCATTTTCAATCAACCCATTGTGTTTTCTCCGATTGTGATTGCGCGATCGGTCTTTTTATCTACCCATTTAAATATTTCAACACGTGACTTGGTTTTTTAAGTTAAAACTTTGGAAAAGTGGGTTTTTAAGACTTTACAAAGAAAAAGAACGATCGGGAATGAAATTATACAGGGTTTTAAGCACCCGATGCGGGCTTACAGTTTATATGAAAAATAGTATAATCGAGGGTCTTTTAACACAAAAAATACTAATCGCAATCGGAACTTTCGGTCTATGGAAAAATACTTGCGCACTTTGAAATTGTGCGATGCGATAATCGCCGTGAGGGGCTTAGCACCTAGTTTTAAGGTATAGGCATGTGGGGAAAGTGGTTAGGACTTAGCCCAAGGGGGCTTAAGTCCTTAGTAACAAAAAAAAAATTTCATGAAATTTTCCAATGTTTCCAATGGATTTGGGGGTTTTGGTAAAGCTAAAGAATGAGTCTTTAACCTTGTAAGAGTGATTTTCATGAGGGGAAGAAAAGAAATCATGAAACCAAATGGGATTTTATGGAGAAAAAGGGCGAGAAAATGAAGGTTAGTTTTTGAATGGAGGAAGGGTAGGGAAGGGGATTTTGTAGCATTTTTTCTCATGGAATGTTTAGCAGAATTTCTGAGTTTCTGAAGGGAAACAGTAATGAAGATTTTTAGATAAGGGCATGAGATCTTCCAGAGGCTTCAAGAGATAAAATTTTGGCAAAAGAAGTGTTTCTTGAAGACTGAACAATGTTTTGGCCACCTTTTTATAGGACAAATTTAATAGGTGGCCAACAGTGGCTCCACTTGGGGATGGTGCCTTCTTGAAGGCATCAAGAACTTCAGACATGTATTTCTCTGGGAGGCTGACCTTTGCCTAATCCATTGTGTTCTTTGGGAGGCTGACCTGTGCCACATCCATCATTTTCTCTGGGAGGATGACCTCTGCCTGATCCATTGGGCCGCCCTTCCCTTTTTGGGATGATCTTCTCTGAAAACATATTAGCAGCTATGAAAACAATGGACCTTCATCAATACAAACTTTCTACCTACCCAATCCTACTGAACTAGCATTTTTTCTTCATCAGAGTGCACTTGGATTGGCAAACTCTTTTCACAACATTTTATTATTTTGAAAGCAGGAAATATAATCTATTTCTACTCCTTATTTCTCCATGGACTCAGATTAAACAGTTGAGCCCATATGATTCTCTACCTATTCTATCAATCTGTTAGGATTAAACAATCTAATAGATTTTATTCTCTAATTTATACAATAGAAATTTAAAAGCATTCAAGTCAGGATTAAGTAGTCTAACTTGATGCTGGTCTATGGCATAAAAACAAGCTGCACATAGAAATTTATTTTGTAGAAAATTTAAAACAAAATGGAAGGCTTAAGATCTGAAAATTTCTTATCATGGCCTTCTTTTTTAACAGCTCTGTTTTGGCTTTTGTTTGAGCCGTTTCTTCCTTTTTCTCTGGTTCAGATTTTGAGCTAATTAGAACCAGATTTACTTCTTCTTGACTTAGAAAAACTAAAACAGATTTGAGTCATCTCCCTTTGAAATTTTAGGTTCAGATTTTGAGCATGTTTGAACCTTTAATTTCTATCCTAAACTATCTACTAATAAGCCAAGATTAAACAGTTTGGAAAATCTAATTCACTATCCTATGAGCAGAAAATTTAAAGCTAATTAGTCAAGATTAGACAATCTGACTAACTAGAAGTGTGTTATTCAGGAGTGGCATTTGAGCTTGCACACTTTCAGATTTGTTTCTCTTTTTTGATATGGGGTTGTACCTTTATTGTTTTTTACAATTTGCCCTCTTTTCTTTTTATTTTTATTGTTTTTGTACTTTTTCTTTTATGAGACTGAAAAAATAAAATGGTATTTATAATGGGAATGAAAGCTTTAAAATCGAACTCAGAAGTAGTAATGCTCAAGGACCCTACCATTGACAGGACCCCCAAACAGATCTGTGCCATCTAACTCTTGTAGAAAAAAGGCATTAGGACTAATCGTGGACTGGATGATGTAAGGACCTTGCCAAAAACTGTCAAATTTACCATCTTTACCCTTATCCTCTCTTTTGGAATCCCATTTGAGTACCTTATCTCCAATGTTGAAAACACAAGCCTTTGTTCTTTTGTCGAACAACTTCTTTATGTTTTCTTGCACCTTCTGAGCCCTATTGTGAACCTCTTCCCTTGTCTGTTGGAGATGTATTGTCTGACTGATCCTCCTAATCATGATGTCCTCTTCTGACTGTATTTATTGGATTAATTTTATTACTGGTACACCTAGGCACGTAGGAAACGCTGCATCTGCTCCATAAACAAGCTGGTAAGGGGAAATTCAAATAGAATTTTTGGTGGTCAATCTGTCTGCCCACATAGCATGCACCAACTTGTTATGCCATGATTTTTTATTCTCTTCAAGTAGCTTCTTGATGATGGTCACCAAAATTTTATTTGATGATTCTGCTAGCCCATTACCTTGAGGGTAGTAAGTAGTAGAATGACCAAGTGTAATCTGATACCTGTGACAAAAAATCAATCATATTTTTGGAAGAAAAAGCAAAGAACATTATCAGTAATAATCTTCCTAGGGCATCCGAATCTAGACAAGATATGGTGTTCAAGGAATTTTATAATGACATAATCTGTGGTATTCCTAGAAGGGATGGTGTCAATCCATTTCGTGAAGTAGTCAGTGGTTGTGATAATCCATTTGTGTTGGGCAGACGAAGTAGGATGGATTTCCCCTATGAAATCTAGGCCCCACTGTTGAAAAGGAGCTTCAACAGTGACAGGTTGTAATGGTAAGGAAGAAGTTTTCTTTTGCCTTCAAAAAATTTTCATTTGTGACAGGCAACTATCATTTTATGGACATCCTAGAAGAGGGTGGGCCAGTAATAGCCAGCTCTAAGGATTTTATTGGCTGTGTTTTTCCAGTAAAGATGACCTCCACACTCTCCTTCATGGAATTCATGTTTGATCCTTTCTGCATCAACTTCAGGAAAACATTTAAGCAATAAACCATCAGCATTTTTCCAATATAAACATTCATTTAAAATGCAATAGTTCCTAGCTTTCAACTTTCAAAACCTTGCCTTTGTTTTTGATAAATCAAGAGGAGCATTAAGATTTGTAAGCACATACAAGATATCAGTGTACCAAGGTGAGTTTTGAAACTTCTCTTCAACAGTGGGAGCAGGTAATTCTTCCTGTTCATCCAAGGCATCTACCATGTTAATGTCAAGGGCTTGTAGATTAGATTCAGCCATTAATTGAGCTAAGACCTGACCTTTAATAAGTTTGGTGGGTCTGATTTCCAAATCATATTCTAATATAGTAGCAATCCATTTGCCTCTCTTTCCATCTGGGTCTTGTGACAAGATGTCTTTTACCACTATATTAGGTACATAGGCAATGATGTGGGAATGTATGATATACACCCTGAATTCCTTTAAGGCCTTTACCGAAGCATAGGCCTGTTTTTCCATTATGTTATATTTCAAGGGTGCATCCCTTAAAGTCTTGCTGAAAAAAGAAATGGGTTGTTCCTGTCCCTCTGGGTTTTTCTGCAACAGGACTGCAGCCACAGTATGCTCTGAGGCAAAGGAGAAAATAAGGAACTCTTTTGAAAAGTCTAGGCTGATTAGGACTGGTGCCCGGGTGAGTGCATGTTTTACCAATTCGAAGGATTTTTTGGTTTCTACAGTCCACTTCACTCCTACTTCTTTCTTGAGCATATTAGTCATGTTTCTAAGGAGCTTTGCTAAGTTGGGAATAAACCTCCTCAAGAAGTTAATCTTTCCAATAAAGGACTGCAATTATTTTATGTTCCTTGGTTGGCTAATCTGTAGTATTCCCTCAACTCTATTTGGATCTATTTTAATCCCTTCTTCTGATATGATATGGCCAAGGAGTTTACCTTCCTAAAGGCTAAACACTGTCTTTTTGGGATTTAAAGATAACCCAAACCTTCTGCACTTTTCAAGGACCTTTCTTAAATGTTTCAGGTGCTCTTCATCAGATTTGGAATAAATTGTTATGTCATGAAGGTAAATTACAATGAAGTGCCCTATCTCCTCTAAAAATGCAATGTCCATGGCCCTTTGGAAAGTGGCCCCAGCGTTCATTAATCCAAAAGGAATTTTCACATACATGAAAGTGCCCCAAGGAGTGGTGAAAGTTGTCTTGAGTTAGTATTTTGGGAGTACTAAAACCTAGTTGTACCCTAAAAAACCATCTAACAGAGAAATCCTCTTCGAACCAACTAACCTTTGTAGAATGTGTTCCATTTTGGGTAAAGGGTAATTTTCTTTTAGGGAGGCTCTGTTAAGGTTTCTGAAATCAATGCACAATCTAATTTCTCCTGCCTTTTTCCTCACGGCTACAAGGTTAGAAACCCAGTCTGAAAACCTCACAGGTATAATGATTCCTGCCTCATACATTTTCTTGATTTCCTTTTCTACTAGAGGCAGTTGTATTGGATTAATTCTACGTAGTTTTTGCTTAAAGGGTTTTTGGTTTTCTTTCAAAGGGATCGTGTGCTGGATGATTTCTGTATCATAGGCTTTTAAGTCTTCATAGCTCCAGGCAAACACATCAACAAACTCTTTAAACAGGTCAACGTATTTCTTTTTCATGTCTGGTGGCAAGGACCTAGCTAATTTAATCATTTCAGGCTAATCCTTGGTGCCTATGTTGCATTCCTCGACCTCAGACTCTGTGTATTATACGGTGGGCTTCTTTGCTACGTCATTAAAATCAAAGAGGTCTTCTAACGGTGCTAGCCCCCTAGGTATGTTCTTGTCCTTTGACAACAATACCTCAATGTCTTCGTTTTCTGTGTCCTTGTATTCTTCAGTATGAGTTTCAAGTTTTTTAGTTAACATGTTGATTTCTACGGGACCAGATGGTTTTTCTTTTTTAGGGGACTTTTTATTTAGGCAATTTTCATCGGATTTAGAAACTGAATTAGATAACTCAAATTCGTTCCTGCCCAGCAGAAAATCCTCTATCTGTTTGTCACCGTCAAAGACCTGCCAATATTTTTCATTATCTAGCACAACTGGTCTAAACTTAATGTGAGTTGTACAGTCTTTGGCTTCAAATGGCGTTAAGCATGTTCTAGCCACAAAAGCTAAATTGTGGGCGGAAATATTTCTTTTTCTTGGAACAAAAATCAATTTGGACTCCTCAAAAGTTTTTAAAAGGTCCATGAAATCGTTTCGGTAAGCTCTAAGTCTGGGATGATTTGCGTTATATTCCCCATTGACTTGCTTAATGACTAGTTCTGAATCCCCATACACATTAATTCTTGTGGCTCCTAAATTTTTCAATAGATGTAAGCCTAAGAGAAGGGATTCATATTCTACTATGTTATTGGAACAATGAAAGTTTAATTTGCAAGAAATGCTTTATGTGTGGTTGTTTTCAGTGTTGGTAATCCAGAGACCTGCACCAGCATTGTTCTTAGTGCATGACCCATCAAAATACATACTCCACAAAGGACTACTTTTGGTTTCGTCTTGGTTATTGTCTTCTTCAACCAACGTGCTCAACGGTTGTTGTGAAATCTCAGCACTTAGTTGTATTTGTTTCATCTCCGAAGGTTTTTTGCTGTGTTGAAGGTTGTTCTCTTGATTTTCAAGTTTTAAGAGCAATGGACACATGACTCATAGCTCAATACCTTTGTTTGGTTTGCTAATGTCTTCAAATGCAGCGAACTATTTTGACACTTCTGAGTTGTCATTCTCTTCCTCCTTATCGGCCATTAATCCTGTTAAAGTGACTTGTTCACTAAGTGTTTCATCATTATGTTCTATAATGAGGTCCACAACATGTTTTTCTGGGTCTCGTTCCTCAGGATTTTCATGGAGTTGAGCGTGAGGGGCAATCTGTTGTTTGCCATCTTGGCTTTGTTCACTCTGGTCTGTTGTTTCAACACACTATTCCAAAATTTCTTTTTCTTTTTCTTCCTTATCTAGAACTGCATTTATTTCTAGATTTTGGGCCTCTAATTATTTATCTGAGTCACTGTGTTCTGGCTCTGACTATTTTATGGATTCATTATTGTAAAAGATAAACGAATCCAGGTCAATATGGACAGCATAAATGGGAGAATTTTCAGGCTTTTCTGGGCTACTGACCATGAATTTCATGTGTGACTCTCTGTACAGTCTTCTGAGCTGGCTAAAAGTAGGGATAGTGGCATATGTCCCATCCATCTGTATGGTACCTTGCAGCTTGGCACCCCATGATCTTGACAACAACATGCCATACCTAGGAGGCACATCAGCCACCACAACATCCATCACCATGCACTTGGCTGGGATTTGGGTCAAACTCACACAAAGGTCTTTGATCAGGCCAAGGCACTTCACTCTGTTAGAATAAAAAGAATATAAATCCTTGTAAGGTCTGGTTATTTCTAATGCTAGACTTTCCATTATCACCTTTGGCATAAGGTTGTGCAAGTCTCCAGAGTCATGCATAGCATTATGCAGGATCTTGTCATGAATATTTAAACTCACATAAAAGGGAGGTACAGGTCCCTATTGATATATACCTTCAATCTTAGGACCAAAAATGAGCTCTGGCTGGTCATCATTAAGGTTGACTGTGTCATTATTATCCTCAATATTTAAAGCCTTCAAAATTTGGGTCCTATATACATTCTGGGCAGCTAACTCAGTCAGGGGAATAGAGATTCTGATCTTTGAAATTTCCTGCTCTAGGCTGAAAAGAATCTGGTTCTTCGATGAACTTGTCTCAACCTTACTAGCTGTTAGTCTTTTAGCAACCTCAGCTTGCTGATTTGTTCTACTCGTTTTTGAAAAAATGGTCTTAACAGGAGTACTAGCTGAAGTGGTAGTGCTACTAATGTCTGCACTCTATTTTTCATTGTTTTGAGTGCCTTTCTCTCTATCTCTATCAAAATTCACAGCTACTATTTTATCCTTTTGTTTGACAATTTTAGGCTTGGTTGTAGTGTTGTTTTGTGAATATTTGTCAAAGGTTTTGGTGTTGGGAGTTTGTTGACTGGTTTTGCTTCTAAGGTCATATTCTTTTTGACGCTCTATGATGACATTTTCCATGTCTTGAAAATAACTCGCATTATCATCTTTGTTGTCATCATAAGGGGTATGAAAACCTTGTTCCCTATCAAAATGAATCTCAAAGTCATCATTATCTACTCCCAACATTTTGATATCATCTTCCTCTGTTATCTCATCTGTTTCCTCAACCTCACTTATATATTTTTGATGAAAGGGAGGAGTGATTTGTTGATCATCTTCCCTAGGTCTGTTTGGAGGTTGGTTCCTTCTAAAATTCTGATTCTAGTTCTGGTTTTTGTTTTGAGGAGTAGTTTGGTTTTTACTTTCTTGTGATCTCTCAAGGATGATCATTTTCTTCATCATCTCCTCCATCATTATTTCCATCTTTGAGTTGGAAGTAGAAGGTGGATTTTCCTCTCTAAAGGACACTCTCTTTTCAATTTTCATTCTTGCTCTCTTCTCCATCAGGTTGACTTCCACAGAAAGAGCACCCTTTTGCATATATTCAAGAGTTGCAAAATCTCTCTCTCTCAGCTGATAGGCCATCTCAAGGTTCAAACCATTCAGGAAACTTGTTTAAATCTGAGCCCTGTGGAGGTTTTAATTATGGGGAAAGTGCATTATATACACTATTGAATCTAGTGCAATAAGCTTGCACACTTTCCCCAATGTTTCTATGGAGGTTCTTTTAGTCATAAAGGACTTGGTGAGGGTTTTTCTTTACTTCCCATTTGTTTAAGAAAGTTTGATGGAAGGCTTGTAGATCATGGATACTATGGGGGGTTAAACCTTTGAACCATTTCCTCACTTCTCCCCCTAAGCTCTGAGCAAATAACCTAAGCTTGACAGAATCATAATCAATTTCATTTCTGTCAAAGTAGTCATTCATCTTATCCACATTTTGTGATGTATTTGTAGCATTTCTAGCATCATATAATGGAATTTTGGACCGATAGTCCTATGGAAGATTGACTAATGGTGTAGGAAGGACTAAGGGAGCATACCATGTTGCCATGATATGTGTTGGAGGTGGATTTACAAGAGGTGGATTAACAAAAGGGAAAGTGGGATGAAGTGGAGTGATTTGAACAGTGGATGTAGGGTGAGCAGAAGTGGATGGACCAGGAATAGACTACCGAGTTGATCTTGGATGAGAGACACCTAAGTTGTGAAGGAAATGAAAATCAGGAGGTGTTTTTTCTCTGCTACCAAGAGGTTCACTTGTTTCCGAGGATGATAGTGAAGACTCAGAATCTAACTGATCTAAATCGCCAAGAGACCTAGTTCTAAATGGATTTACTAAGTCAACTTGAGATTGTTGTAGAGTTGAAAGATTTTCAGGAACTGAATTAGCTCTCAAGGGTGATCTGAAAACAGTTGATAAATTAATCTTAGGAGACTTCCTAAGGATACTTTCTGGGTTATCAACTATTTTAGGTGGATCAGGGTCAGGATAGGCTCTAGTGTGAATCTTTCTAGAAGCCACTATGATGTGTTTTTCAGACCCAAATAAACAAGACAAGTTCAACCAGGTATGACAATATTTAAAGAGGTTAACTAGTCTGTTTTGCAAAAAAATTAATCCTACAGTCTTGTGACTGAGTTTGAAAGATATTACAATGATAAGGGTTCTTCCCAGTGGAGTCTTAAGGTCTGTTCAAGATTGTGGAGTCGCCAAGTGGAAGTTTTTAGCTCTTTTCAGAGGTAAAAGGTCTTATGGTCCACCACCATGTTTATTGAATACCAAACTGAATTATTTTTAGCTTTTTCTGAGTTGTGTGGTTGTATGGAAAACTAAAGAGTCTATAAAAGCTGGCCAAGCAACTATGAACTCAAAAATTTCCCTAGCAGAGTCGCCAGTATGTTAGCACCCTGTAATTAGCAAGATTGGAAAAATTCCAACTGTAGGGAGAACGTCAGACCACTTTGGGATTCAAGGATCTAGCCTTCCTAAATCCAGAGAGGGATCTCTCTATGAATGGGTTCAAAAGATGTGATCTTTAATAGCTGAAATTGTGATATTAGGTTAGTTATGAAGAGCTTGGGTTTTGTTTTGTTTTTTTTGGTTGGGAAAAGACATGATGAAGGTGAAGGTAGTTTCAAAATGAAGGGTGAATGTGTCTGGAGGTGAAGGAATGATTTTGCTGACAGAAAGGCAAAGACAGTTTTAACCCATTGGGCTATGGAGTCATAGGAGGATTTTAATTGTACAGTAAGGTTCAAGCAGGATCCATGGGTCAAGTCACTTATGTCAAAGGATATCTTAAGGTGATTTTATGGAATGAAACAGATAGGAAATGAAGAACAAACAAATGAAGATATAGTGAAACAGCCTTAGATCAAGTAAGTTCTTTTAAACTATCTTTCTTCGGCATGTACTCAAAGAACGACATAAGAGTATTCTGAGATCAGGTTAGTACCTTTAAACTAGCATGCATTGAAGTAATTTTAGTTAGAAAACATTAAAAAACAGTTGAACAGCTTAAGATCAGGTAAGTGCCTTTAAACCAGCCTGCATTAAAGTACTTTCAGTAAGAAAACATTTAAAAACAATTGAACAGCTTAAGATCAGGTAAGTGCCTTTAAACTACCCTGATTTCAACATATTCAAATAATAAAACCACAGATAACAGTGACAAAGAGAAATTTAGATCAGGAAAGTGCCTTTAAACCAACCTGCATTGATGTACTCTTCAAAGAGAACGTTCAAATGAAGAAAACATAGAAAATAAAGCTTTCAGTAAGAGTAGGGTACTGTTGAAAGTAAATCCTAGCTCTATGTTTGCTGCTCTTTATCAGAGAAAGTGAACAGAGTGAAAAAATTAAGCAAAATAACAATTGACAGTGAGGAACACACCACCATTGACATAAATCAGGATCCCATAAATCAACATCTTGTATTTGATGTTTCTAACCAGTTACAATCAGCAAGCCCATTGGGTCTCTACAAATTCAAACTTCTCATATCAGCTTCTGTATCTTCAAGTTGCAAACAGGGCATCAGTAGCTTCAGAAACTATTACATGCGTTCAGATGTCCCGAGACCAACATTTTCTCATCTTATACAAAAGTATCTATAGAAGAATGAGGAGGTGGGATCTGATAAAAGATCTGTTGGGTTAATTAATACAGATGGATGCCTCTTCAGCCTTTGAAGGGCTTGATGAAGTAATTTACAGATAATCTGTTTGTATTAAATTGATGTACATTTATGAATTGAGTTCGGTGGGAGCCTTTGTTGACTTTTGAGGCTTGGTGTCATGTTTGAAGTAACTCTGTTGCTGCTTCCCGAGGTCTAATGATCGAAAATATTAGCTTCCGGGCTGCTTTTAATCTTTAAAATAGTTTTTCCGACAATTAGAGATAAGATCCTTATGTAATATTAATTGTTCGGCTGTCTTTGGGCAAAACACCTCTTGTTTGTAATAATGACTAAGCCTTCTTTAATTACCATGAGGCTGAAGTTTCCCTTTGGGAGCTGGAGAGGTTTATTTACTTTAGTTCAGTGTTTTCGATCTTCTGTTCTGGAAATAACTGATACTCTTTTAACTATGATTTAAAAACACAGTGTCTTGTTGATGTGCAGGCTGCGCAGGGGAAATATGGATCTTAAACCCTGCGAATGACTTTCCCCTGATACAACAATGGTATGGGAAATGTCATTCCCAGCCCTCGGCCCTTTATTTCAACATAATGGAAAACCTTCATTACCTACAAAATTCAACAAATATATCATAAAATCCTACATTTTTGGATTTACTGCTTTAGAGGCATGGGATGAGAGCAGAGCCATTGGATGGCATCATCCAATGGTGGAGATTAGCCGAGAGGAGGTTTAAAAAGCGGCGGAAGGAAGAATTGAATAGAACCGTTAATCACAAGATGATTGACGGTGGAGATCAGTCTTGAAAACCCCTTGGTGAAAGGTGGATGGCGATAGTGTGAAGCGAGATTAGATCCGGACCATCCTATCTGGACATGTGGACGGTCCAGATCCAATTGGAGTATCACAATCAGCAAGAGAAAAATAAGGATGCAATTAAAGTCTCTGATGTGATTGGGCGATCAGAAGGGCCAATGCAATTGAGTGATGACCGTTGATCTGAGGATCAGATCAACGGCCGGGAAAGAATTGAAGGGATGGGCGATCGAGGGGACAAACAAATGTATGTGTGTTATTGTATCATTTCTCACCTTCATATGATTCATGATTGCTTTTATGGCTTTGGGCACCCATTCCTACAGACTTGGACAAATTCATAAAAAACATTGTTAAAAATCCCATACGTGGGTATGCCCAGACTTTTTCGCGTGTATACGCGAGTCCACATGTAATTTTCTGCATATGCCATTAAAATCATTAAAAATATATATAAAAATTCCCTATTTTCGGGTTGGGTTGATGGTTACTCAGGTAGTTCAACCACCCCAGCACGTGGCCAACTGTTTCCAACTGTTGAAACTACTTGGAGGGAGTATAAAGCCCCTCATGTGTATGGCCTAAGGGGGAGAGAGAATTATTGATATTATACTTTGTTGGTATTCCCTATCCAAGTCTGAATTCCCGTGCCTCCTGCACTTCCCAGTTCATTACAAGAAACCTTTGTTTCTTGGAGATGCTCATTCCTTTATATGTCATCTCGTATGCACGAGTTCGGAAGGAATATTAGTGAGGCAAGGGTGGGACGGATCCGGACGACGTTCTGCTCGAAGATCGTGGAAGGATTCAGGTGATCTCTCCACTCGTTATTTCTGTACATGCTATTTATAATACATAAGTACCATCTTGTTCCCGAAATATACGTGTTAGTGTATGCTTGTATACATGAGAATATTTGTTATTTAAGCATTCATTATGGTTTATTTGATGTTTTATATGGATTTCACTAACATTTAGAGTAGATATATGCTGTACAACCACTTCTTCGTGCTTTTTTCTTCTTGTCTTTCAGGTTAAGAAGGAAGAAGGGTTGTTGGGGGTTTGGACCCTGTGGGATCTGCTTCAACCGTAGGACCTACGGGTAACTTCCTCGTTCTACTCCATTTAGTTTTTCATGAACATGTATGGTTGTGTGAGTCCTTAAGTAGCATGCCCCTGCTCTGTGGAGGTTTAAGCCCAACAAACCTCTAGGGTGATTTCGAAGAGAACCGGCGACTCCAATCGGGGATTGCATTCTTGTGATTCCCCCGTTGGGTGGTTTCAGCCGTTTGATAGGTTCAAAATGCTTTAACTTTCATTTTATAAATTCGGGGCCTTTTACTTTCTTCTCGGGGCCGATTGAAGTCCTCGGTTTCTTATCCAGGATTGTCCTTTTTGTTTTTTCATTATTTACCTTTGTTTTTTCGCTTTTTTCTCGCACACACTACGTATACATGCAATTTTTCAAAAGGACTCGCGTATACGCGTGTTTCCTTTAGCACAGTCGCGTATGCACGCTTGTTGCTAAACCGTGAAGTAGCGTATACCTAGGCAGATTTTGAAATTTTGGATTCCTTGGCTTTTTAGTCCTTTTTGTCTGTGGAGACCTGTTCCTGAAGTGTCTTTGTACCCTCTGGATTGTGAAGAAAGTGGTTTGTGGTCTTTTCTCTCTTTCGTTTGATTGAAAACTAGTATTTTTTGCAAAGTGTTGTTTCTTGTGCTGGCACTTCTGGTTTGAGTACCAAGATTTCTTTCTGGGCATTCTTGGTTGTTCTGCTTCATCAGAACAGAGAGCTCCTGCTCATTCACTCTTTCCTATATTTGTGTTTTGCTTGGCACTATGATTTTTGCCCATTTTTTGATTGGTTTTCTTGAGTTCAGTTGGCTAGGTCTTGCTGCAGCTTTTGAAGAGTCTTTCTTGGTTCTTTGGAGTTTTTGTTTGCAGCAAGGTCACACTATTCTTTTAGGCTGAGTGCCTGAGTTTTCTTGTCTTCTTTTGCTCGTGTTGATCTTGCTACTAGTTAGCCTTATAAGATTTGGAGCATTTTGCAAGTTTTTTGCTTGAAATTCAGTGTTGTTTGGCTTGAAATTTTATAGTTTTACTTGGTCTTTTCGAAATCTTTTATAAAACACAAAAGCTCAAAAAACATTTTGCTTTGTTGTTTGCTTTTGTTTTCACATTTTTTCTTTCGTTCCTTTGTATCTTTTGAAGCTTTGTCGAGGTTTCTTGCCTTCAGATTTTGGCCTTATTTTGGAAAGGAGTTGTCATTGATTTCTTCCTCTTGTTGTTAAGCATTTTTGGTGTCTTCATATTAAAAGTTCTTGATTTTGGGAACTAGCTTTCTGGACAACCAAGGAGAGTTAAAGCTGAAGGACTTTTGGGAAATTTCACTCTGCTTTAGGAGATTTTGCATCTTAGGATTTACATGCTTGTAGTGATTTGCATTAGGTGCATTTAAACATTTAGTCACTTTTCATAGTTTTTGTGAGTGTGAGTTTGCTATCTGAAAAGAAAAAATTACAATTTTTTATCTCGTAGAACCCGTGTAGAAGTTTCTTTTCATCGAAAGACAATAACTGCATTTGCATGTAGTTTGATTTTTATTAATTTCTTTCTGCATCAAAACATCATAAGTTTCATTTCCGCATCCTTGTGACTTAACATAACAGCCCATTAAAATAAGTGATATAATTTAAAATCAACTAGCAAGTTTTCTAAGTGTCATACACCAACTAGCTAGGTTGTAGAGCCTTGGATTAGGTGAGTGGAGAGTTAACTCTCCAAGGCCGCTCAAAAAAAACATAGAAGTTGATTAATTGAGTGAAATCCAACTCCGTTAGGTGGACCGGGAAAGCTCTCCTCCAAAGAGTCAAGCGCGAGGGGAAGTGAAGGCCGAGAAGAGAGATACCCCTCTCCGATTAGCCCCCTCTCCGATTAGCCGAATCTACCAAGACCGGCTCCGGAAAGCTTCTCCGATACCTGAGATTCATAATCATAGTTGCCATTCCTAGGTTCCACACAGGTGACTGCGGGGGGGAATACTCGTGGTACCTAAGGTAGACGTCGTATCACTTCCAGCAGTATTTCTCGGGGGTGCCCTTGCGAAGCTTGGGTGCTTGAGCTGGCAAAGGCTGTCGTTAGGAGGTCGGCGTAACTTTTTCTGATACCTTCGCTAGTAGGCCTGGGCCGTAATTATCCCAGACTGCTTTCGGGAGGTCCTATATTTTTCGCTTTCTTGTATTTTGGTGTCCGGTCCTCATCACCCAGAGCGGAAATACTTGAAGGTTGTTTGCTTGATTGTATCTCAAGGATTATTTTTTAGTGAGTGCTCTTTGCTCCTAGCTTGCTTAGCTTTATACTTTTTGAGTCTAATTAAAATCTATAAAAGTGGCTGATCAAGCACCTCATCGATCGAGGAGAATCCGGGGGTTATCTCCCGAGAGTCCAGAGCCTTCTTCAAGAAGGCGTAGGAGTGATTTAGCAAGTGGTTACCACCCTGTGGCGTCTGACGCAGTGGAGAGAGATCCTTCACAAGGGTTTGAAGGTTTCATAGCTGATTCTGGTGTCAGTTCCGAGAGGAGCATTCCGCTCACCTCGCGAGTTTTATTTCCTCAGGAAGAAGATTTTCAAATTGAAGAAGTACCTGAACCACCTGCGTCAGGTCCATCTCCTCTTCCTCCTGATTATCCGTTCGTTGTTCAATACATCGGACCTGAGTCAGAGAGACCGAAAGATCTTCTGTATCATTCATACCTTTCGATGGCCACGACTGGGAACGCAGCTTCTGCTGTGAGTGCTGCAGGCATTCGTACCCGGTAATTTGACAGATGACAACTGGCGGAGGGAGCATGAACATAGCGCAATTGATCAAGAGGTCATGCAAGATCGAGCATCGCAAAATATCCTTGAAGGAGGGGGCACTATTTCTTTATATTCGATTGCTTCTAGTGCTGCTATGTTTGGCTCTGGGTTCACCCAAGCACAGGCTTCTCATTCTGGTCCCTTCTGTTCAGGGATGCCCACTAGTGGGAATCCCTCTTTTTCCTTTTCCGCCGCTCACTCGGATCTACACCCATGTCTTCCATGGCTAGTGGATCAGCTTTTCAAGGATTCCCTTCGGAACTTGGACACGTTCCTAGTTCCAATCCTTCTTTAGGGTCCTTTCCGTTTACTTCTCAGACCCAGAGTTTCAATCCTTGGTCTGGAGGTCAGAATTCGACCACTTTTACAGGATGGAACCCTGTATTCACTACAGTGCGGGCAGGGAATCAGTTTTACGCTGGTCACCAATGGAATACTTCTTTCCCTTCATCGAGTGCTTATCAGACCTTTTCTCCTCTTTCTAATTCCTAGAACCCCTATCAGGGGCTTTCCTCTTCATTTCATACTTCAGCGGGGGGAACTGGTCTGGGTTTTGGTAACTCTGCGTTGGGAGGAGGTTCTTCTCCTTTTTCTACGAGTCCTTTTAGGAAACCTGGTGCCTCATCAAATCTAGGGTATTATTTTCAGAATGTTGGAAATCCATCCCATCAAGGATGGAATCCTCAGGCTCCACCTCGCTTACCTTTTCTGGCAACATTAAACTTGCCAGATCTGTCGAAGTTGACTAATGATCCGATTCGTTATAGTCTGGGGTGGCCTCCAGTTCCCTCCAAACTTCCTTCAGAAATTACAAAGTTTGAAGGTAAGAATGGAGAAGATCCGGTTGACCACATTACTACTTTCCATTTATGGTGTTCTTTGAACCAATCAAAGTGCGCAACTGCTATTTGGAGAACTGGTTGTTACATTTCTGAACCATTTTCAGTTGCTTGTCTGATATGACGCTGGGACTGAACTCCTAGCTAATTTTAAGCAGGACGACGCAACCCACATTTCTGATCACATTTAGGAATGGAGGAGAAGGAAGAGGCTGATTAAAGCTCATATTCTAGGTGAATTCCTTTTGGAATGGTTTCTCAAATCCCTGCAGTCAGATATTTCGAAAGATGTATCCCTCTCCGGGGTATTTTCCGAGGAGTAGGCCCTTTTTAGGGCCCAACAGCTTGAGTTGATATATTCTCAGTCTGGGGTCCTCCATAAGTATTTGCCCAATGCTCCTCGCTCCAAATTAGATTTATCTAAAACTAAGCCTGGTCCTCATGATGACGGACTGATTGGATCAATCAATAGTGGTGCAGCCAGCCTGCTTACTCAACTGCAGCAGTTGTCTTTGCAATCTGCTTCTTCTCGTCAGGCTGTGCCTGCTGAGTCATCACCTTCCCAGTGTTTGTCCATAAATGTTGTCCAAGCTTCTAATCCCAAAGGCAATCAACAATCCGAAGGGAAGAATAAGGGACGAAATAATAAGAAAAAGGGCAAGAACGGGAAGGGTAATGAAAATAAAACCAACAAGCATGTTGGTGAGGGTCCAAAGGAGAAAAGGAAAGTGAAGTTTCCATGCGAGCTATGTGATGGAGACCATCTTACACACCTTTGCCCTAAAATTCAGGATGTGCAACGCTTGTTAGCCCAGCAGGGTTCTTCTAGTTCCCAGGTTGTGTTAACAAACCCTTTTCCCCAAGGGAAACAATTAGTTGTTGGCGCGAATCAAAATCCTAGGGCTTCCTCTAGGGGCACCCAGGAAGGGGAAATTCCATCGAACATTTTCATGATGAGTGCTCACGTGGATATCGCTACGAGATCCTGTGATTATGGCAGAGAAGAGTCTTCGAAAGATAAGGATGTTCCTGATGCTTCTGAGCCGCTTCACATTACCAAGTCTACTGTTGAGTCTATGCCTCAGATGCCCTAAGCATATTCTAAGCGATAAACGATTAATCCAAATGCGAGGGTAGCCCCGAACTACTCCATTGTAGAAGATCTAGCGCAGAGTCCTTGTGCTATGTCAGCTTTAGAGGTACTCTAGTCTTGTCCGGCTCAGCGCAGTTGTTTGCTCACTGCCATTGGGGATATTGATCCAAAAAATTCTCTTCTAATTACTTTTGATATGTCTAATTTTAAGAAGAGACTTCCTCATCACATGGCTTTTCATATTAAATCATCGTACCAGAAGTGTAACATATTTTAATGGTAGTCGATGAGGTGCTTCCACATGCGTTGATGTCTCTCGCATGCTGGAAGACACTTGGATCTCCCAAAGTTGTTCCATCTAGCACTGTTCTGACTGCGTTCGATGGTCATTCTCATAGACCCCATGGTATTGTCCCAGCTTTGCCCATCTGTGTTGGGGGCAAAACTGTCAATATAGAAGTTGAGGTAGTGGATGCAAGTTTGGACTACAACCTTCTGTTGGGGAGAAACTGGATTTATGAGATGGATGTCATTGCATCCTCATTATTTCGCATTATATGTTTCCCCCATGAAAGGAGGATTGTTACAGTGGATCAACTGGATTGTCCTCCTGTAGACCCGAATGCGTCTACTGACTCATCTATTCCTAAGTTGGATAATTCTAAGGCGCATGTTGAGAATTTAGGAGTTGGAATGTATTCTTCTTTGATGGGTACTTTCGATATTCCTCCTCCTACGGTTCATATTAATGCTATTTCATCCTCCAAGGCTCCTCTTCGAAGAGAGTTCTTCAGAACTCATTATTTTTCGGACCCATTGGACCTTACCTTCCCCTACTTCCACATTGGCAGAAGGTCAAGTGGGTGGAATGGCATTTCCTATTTCTGCAGCTGAGATTGCCTATCAGTCTGTTGTTGACTCTGCAGAATCCATTCCAGCCCTTTCACCTCAGAGTTGGATGAGATGGCTCCCAATGGGCACTTAGTTCTTCTTTCTCAGATTGCCTTGATACCACTCTTCCATCCGAAGAGGCCATCCCCCCGGGAAGCCATGATCGGTATAGATAGACCGTGGGATGATTTTCATCATCGGTCTTACTTTTTACCTGATTTGAGAAAAGTTGAAACAATTTTTCCAAGTCCTCCGTCTCCTGGTCCTGTTCGCCCAGTCCTAAGCCCTTTAGCACCAACACAGGTTTATGCTGAAGGGAGCATGGCTGTGATTTCTCCTACTATCCCGGTGAAAATTTCCATGGATCCCAATATTATTGAGAATGTCTTCATCGGAGCTTAATGTTCCGGTGAAGAGATTCAGATTTACACTGAGCTCTTTAAAGAGTATAGGGATGTATTCGCTTGGTTTTATGAGGAAATGCCTGGTATAGATCCATCTATTGTCTAGCATGAGATCAAGACTTACGAAAACGCTAAGCCTGTGAGGCAAAAAATTCATCCGGTCAATCCTAGGAAGGCAGCAGCTATCAAAGCTGAGGTGGAGAAGTTGCTTAAGGCGGGATTCATTTTCCCTGTTCGTTTGACTGAATGGGTTTCAAACCCTGTTCCTGTAGATAAAAAGCAAGGAACGATTCAAGTTTGCATTGATTTTAGAGACCTAAATAAAGCATGTCCTAAGATAATTACCCCACACCATTTATCGATCAGATCATTGACGAGTGTGCCGGTAATGATATTTTCTCCTTCATGGATGGTTTCTCCGGATATAATCAGATTACTATCCGTCCTGAAGATCATCATAAGACTGCCTTTATTTGTCCCTGGGGTACATTTGCATACAAGAAGATTCCTTTTGGTCTTAAAAATGCTGGGGCTACCTTTAAACGGGCCATGTCATATGCCTTCCACGACATCAAAAAGATTATCGAGGCGTATTTGGATGATTTAGCTGCTCATTCTCGAAAGAGGATGGATCATCCTGATCACCTCCGGCAAATATTTGAAAGATGTCGTTTTTATAAAATTCGATTGAATCCGAACAAGTGCATTTTCGCGGTTACATCCGGTTGGCTATTGGGATTCATTATGTCTAGGGAAGGGATAAGGGTAGATCCCTTCAAGGTTGAGGCAATACTTCAGTTGCCTCCCCCGTCCTCAATTCGTTAGCTTCAAAGTCTTCAAGGGAAGTCTGATTTTCTTCGGAGATTTATCGTCAATTATGCTGAAGTCACAAAGGGATTTATGAGACTGTTGAAGAAAGGAGTTCCTTTTCTTTGGGACGACTATGCTCAACGCTCATTCGATGCTTTGAAAAAAGCATTGACCTCTACTCCTTTATTGAGTCCACCAGATTATAGCAGGGATTTCCTTTTGTATCTGGCAGCAGCAGAATCTACCATCGGTATGGTTCTGGTTCAAGAGGATGATGCTCTTGCAGAGCATGTTATTTACTACCTAAGTCAAGGATTGGTAGGACCCTAATCGCACACTCCGATAGAAAAGTTAGCCTTAGCAACAGGCTTCATGTTGTGCAAACACTGGGAATTACATTATTCTTCGCACAACTTATGTCTTGGCAGCTGCCAATCCATTTCAGTTTGTCCTCAGCAGGCGAGTGATTGGGGGAAAATATAATAGATGGATTGTGATTTTACAGGAATTTGATCTTGAGTTCATGTCTGCCAAGTCCAAGAAATCATTGGTTTTTTCGGAATTGATCTCCGAGTTTCCCTGTGGGGAAGAGATGATTTATGATGAATCCTTTCCGGATGAACATTTGTTTCTTATCTCTTCACAGGATCCTTGGTACGGAGATATCATTGTGTATCTCCAGACTGCGAAGTTTTCCTCTACTTTTTCGAAAGATGAGTGTCGTAAGCTGCGTCACTTGGCCAAGAATTATTTAATTATTGGTGATGCTTTATACCGTCGAGGGGTTGATTCAATCCTAAGACGCTACTTAACTCTCGAAGAAGCTGAGGCTGTGCTGAATGATTCCCACAGTGGAGCTTGTGGGGGTCATTTATCTGGGCTTGCTACAGCCCAAAAAATATTGCGTGTTGAGTACTTTTGGCCTTCGATTTTCAAAGATTGTATTAAATCGGTCAAAAAGTGTCATCCGTGTCATGTCTATACTCGAAAAATGCGCGCTCATCCAGCTCCTCTTTTTCCAGTCATTACTGTCGGTCCCTTTACAAAGTGGGGTATTGATTATACTACTTGTAACCTGCCTTCGGCTAAAGGTCACAGGTACATTATTGTAGCAGTAGACTACTTTACGAAGTGGGTCGAGGCTATGCCTACTTTTTGGAATTATGGTGAGATAGAAACTCTTTTTCTTTTCAACCAAGTTATGGCTCGTTTTGGTAATCCTAGAGAGATTTTCACTGATCATGGCAGTCATTTTGAGAATATCATGATGGCTGAGTTGGCTCTAAAATTAGGTTTTTGGTAGGAGCATTCATCTCCGTATTATCCTCAGGCCAATGGGCAAGTGGAAGCCGTGAATAAATCCTTGAAGACCATTCTTCAAAGGACAGTTAATAAAGCACTAGAGAACCTGCATATTATGCTATAATTATATCCCGCACTTTGGGCATACAAAAGACGTCGTTGAAAACTCTAACCGGATTTACTCTATTTTACCTAGTGCACGGGTTGGAATCCGTATTTCCCATTGAATGTGAGATTCCTTCTCTTAAATTAGCTGTTGAACTTCTTCCTGACACTTCTAGTCTTGAAGAACGACTCCTTCATCTGGAACATCTCGATGAGCAGCGTCGGGATGCCGCCACGATGAACGAAGCACATAAAAACCGAGTTAAAGCTCATTACGATAAGGCGGTCAAGCCTTGGGTTTTTTCGGAAGGTGACCTTGTTTTGGTCTATGCCCAAGAAAAAGATGCCCTGGGGGCAGGAAAATTTAAATCTATGTGGTATGGCCCCTTTATCGTTAAAAAGTACTTAAGAAAGGAGCATATACCTTGGTTGATTTTGAAGGGAACGAGTTGTCGGAGCCCAAAAATGGGCTCTATTTGAAAAAGTATTATGCCTAGGCTTCGGCCTAGCATGTTGCTTTTGTATATAGTAGTTTTGCTTTGTTCATATTTGGTTTTTCGATCTTTGATGGAATGGTGATGTTTTTTGATCTGCTTTGGCAGGTTGTGTCGGATGTCATGAGTCATTTTGGTTTCGTCGATGGTGCTAGTAGACACACTCGGAACTTAGCTTCCGTGGCTTGGGTGCTTCATTATCCATCCGGTGAGCTGTTAGTATCAAGAGGGGTCTGCATTGGTCCTGCTTCCAATAACATAGCAGAATACACTGCAGTGGTTTATCTACTCTCGGAGGCAATATCTTTGGGTATTGATTCATTGGTAGTTTTCTTGGACTCTCAACTGGTGGTGTCGCAGTTGAACAATACTTATCAGGTTCGAGATCCATTTTTACTTCGGTTGTTCTTGAGGGTACGTTTGTTACAAAGATCATTTCAATTTTTAACTTTCATTCATATTCCTCGAGCTGACAATTGGTTGGCAGACTCATTAGCTAATCAAGAAATTGATTGGCATATTAATCATTCCATACAATAAAATATAATCATCAAAAATATCATACATTTTGATACATTTATCACATCACATCAAATATTGTTGTATATATATCATTAGAGTGTTCAAAAACTTTACAAAATTTGGATCCATAAGGTCGTACAAAACTTGGGCTTATGCCCGATCATGTTCAGTCTCAAAAAATAATATACAGTCATCTAATACATAATATATGTCTACTCATGAGGTCCCTACCCAGAAGTCGTGTTCCTATAGAACGTGACCGCGGTGGCAACTCGGCGGGATAGTCATACCCAGTCTCGGGGCACTCCTACCACCCGTCTCCTCGGGAGGCTTCCCGCAGGTCTTCTCCACAGCTACCTATAGGTATTTGGTGGGTTAACCCTCCAAATTTCTTCATTGCACTGAGGGTCCTATCCGAATCCACTGCATTCCGCCGCCCCCGCGACTTTCGTGGCACTAGAAACCCTCGTAGTCGCACTGTCCAATATCCGTATCAAGTGACTGTCGTTTACGTTGTCACCGCCCGTCATGAATCCAATCAAAAACATGTTTATTTTCATTTTTTTTTATACATATTTGAAAAAATCCAAAAAAATTATATAAGTCAAAAAAATTTTGCAAACTTACTGACTGTACCCCATGCTGTGCCTGGTGGAAGAACTAGATCTGGATCTCCACGGAAGTCCATCCCGGCATAGGGATAGTCGTCCATTGCGATGATTTGTTCTCCCCACCAAAGGAAGAACTCATCGTCCCAAGTGGCCCGGGGAACTTCACTTCCCCCTAATCTCTTCATCATGTCCGCCCAACGGGCAATTCTTGGGTCCCGCGGGCTACTGATGGTAGAGACAACTCTGGGTCTCAATGCTCGTATCTTCTCAAAGAAGAATGTCATCAAAATAGTACCTTACCCAAAGTGTTTGGTCTTTTCTTGGCGGATTGAGGTCAACTGTTGTTTCATGTTCAGTAAAAGATGATTGAGGAGCCTACCTGACAAATTCGGTGCGATTCGACGGTCGGTTGCTCCTGATTTGACGAAAGAAGTTTTTTTCTCTAGAGCACTTTTTTCCAAATCAGCAATGTAATAATGAACCAAATATGAGGTAATTTGTCTATTTATGCCTAAAAAGTTGAAAATTTTCGCAAAAATTTGTTATGCTTATTTTTTCAATCTATCTTAAGCTGCATAACCCGGATGCTTGGAAGTGCCCAGATTGGTATATTTTCAGGTACATTTTGACGAATTTGAGATTTTTCCCCGTTTTTGATCCATGACTGTTGATCCGTCATGGCAGGTATATGATCTTCACTGGCATATAGGTTAGGGAATCCACTCTCCGTTGCATTTTGCATACTAGCCTCCATTCTGATCACTTGCCATAGGGTCGATCCCATCAAGTCATGAGTATTACACCCATTTCACTCGCCGATTATTTAATCATGACTTGGTGGTAGAGCCTTCCTTTACATGGGCTTCCTAGTTAGTTCCTCGCTATCACATGTTGCCCATGCTGCATTTTATGTAGGCTCGGGAGTCCTCTTTAGTCCCGCCATGACTTATGTGTTGAAGCTTCATTCTTCTTCTTCCTCACTATCATTTTTTTTGGCTATTACCCTAGAGGCTCCCTAGTGTCGTTAAGTTGTATTACTGCATTGCATATTGGCTACTTGTTTATCTTGGCCTTTAGCCGGCTTCATTTGGACTCAGTGTTTAAGCCAACTTTTGACCTTGACTATTTGTACAAGTTAACCATTGCATGCACTTAGCTATTGCGACTTGACACCCTTTTTACCCATGGATGGAATGTTCCTTTGAGTATCACTTACCAGTTTCCGCCACCTTTCATTGAGCATAGGATTGTTCCAGTCCCAGGAACTAGTGCATCTGATTCTTTGATACTCGTTCTATCCATTGTACCATAGCATTCTTTTATTCTTTTTCGGGCTTATTATATGAAAAAGACAAAAAAAATCAAATATAACAAAAAGAGCGGGAACGGGATGTATCTTCGTTGTTTTGATGGCAGTACAGAGTCAGTTTGTTGCCCTTCAACAAAGCACATATACTTATATATATTTCCTTCATTTGGGATGGTTTTAGTTTTGACCTAGGTTTAGCCTTTACCTTGTTTCACTTGTCAGTCCTCCCCCGGTTGGTTATCTCTTCCAATCATATGGAGAGTTTGTTCTGCCTCCTTCATAACAGACTTATACAGTGTCACTTTTACTGCCATGGTCATCATGAGTCGTGCTTTTGTTCAAGGGAAGTCTAACCAGAGTCGGCCATTCTGCGGTGTCTCTTGACTCATTATTCAGTCGGCCTTCTCGGTCTTGTCAGTATCTTGTTCTATCACATCAGATGTTTTGGTCTTCTGCTCGTGCTGGTTTGAGAAGGTCCCCATTGACTTCTTTCCGGCGGGTTTGTCTCTTATCGACTACGACACATTGCTCTGAGAGCAAACCTAGAGCCGCACCCTGGGCCTATTTCCATCATTGATAGGTGACCTTGTGCTCAGCATTTGATCATCATCATGGGTCTTTGACTGAGTGGTTTCCCCTGTGTTCGACGTCAACACACATTATCACACTTGGGATTCGTGCAGTACCTGGATTTCCATTTGACCCTATCGGTGGATTTCTCGCCTCTGTGTCAGCTTTCATTATTGGTTGGTTCAGAGGGTTTCTTCCGTGTGCTAGCTTCATCTTGTGCACGTTGGAAACGTACTTTGGTTTTGGTTCCATCACTCTACTTCGTCCGATTCCTTCCAAATCTTGGCCTGCGGGTTACACTCGCGCTGGACTGATGTGGGATGCCTTAATGCCTTCCTTCCAGCAGATATTTTCCCATCGACTCCGACTCATTGCTCTGGGAATAAGGTCTAGAGTCTTTTTGTCAGTACCTTAGGGTTTGTAGTCATCAGTGGCAGACTCTTTGCTATCGACAGTGGGGATTCATCATTGCCTTATGATGGGTAGATTCTTTCAAGTGTTCAACTTCAACTCATTCATTTGCACTTGTTAGATTTTATTGGGGCACCTTGACACTCATTTTCATTATCGGTGGGTTGTCTCGCGTTGGTTAACGGTATACATCATTGACCGGTAATCCAATGATTTCTCACATGGTTGACTTCAGCTCATTTATTCCCATTGTGTAGAATTGTGCCATAGTGATCGGTGAAGACCTCGGGTTGCATCAGCATTTCTCGGTTCACTTTTGACAGTCCATTCAGTTTCTGCCAGTGATGCCGTCCACTCTTATATGTTGCAGTTCAGTACAACAGCATCCTATATGTTGGCTCCCGAGTTGCATGATAGTACCATTTGTTCCACCCCTTATGATTTGGTACTTGGAGATTCAGTTACTTATTTGATCAGACATCTAGTTGCAGCATATTTTGATCAGCTTTCTATGTGTGATACTTGGACATTGATTCAGAATTATACTTCCGGGCCATGCTCAGATGATTCATTATGTACTTTCAGTTCAGTTATACTTGTACACATGTTGGATCTATTCAGTACTTTCTATATGATGTATTTTTGACTGAGCATGGGTATGCCCGCCTCAGCTTGAGTTGACTCTCTGTTTTCTTTCATTGGTTTTTGGCAGGCTGAAATCTGGTGAAGTCCTCTCTTGTCCTTGCGAAGTTCTTTCTATGTGCATAATACATTTCGGCCATCATGTACCCCACTCGACCTCATATATTAGGGGGCATATGTTATAGCATCATTTCTCACCTTCATTTGATTCATGATTGCTTTTATGGCTTTGGGCACCCATTCCTACAGACTTGGACAAATTCACTAAAAAACAGTGTAAAAATCCCCATACGCGATTATGCCCGGACTTTTCCACATGTATATGCGAGTCCAACTGCACTTTTCCGCGTATGCCATTAAAATCATTAAAAAATATATAAAAATTCCCTATTTTTAGGTTGGGTTGATGGTTACTCTGGTAGTTCAACCACCCCAGCACGTGGCCAACTGTTTCCAACTGTTGAAACTACTTGGAGGGAGTATAAAAGCCCTTCATGGCCTAAGGGAGAGAGAGAATTATTGATATTATACTCTGTTGGTATTCCCTATCCAAGTCTGAATTCCCGTGCCTCCTGCACTTCCCAGTTCATTACAAGAAACCTTTGTTTCTTGGAGATGCTCATTCCTTTATATGTCATCTCGTATGCACCAGTTCAGAAGGAATCTTAGCGAGGCAAGGGTGGGATGGATCCAGACGACAGTCTGCTCGAAGGTCGTGGAAGGATTCACGTGATCTCTCCACTCGTTATTTCTGTACATGCTATTTATAAAACAGAAGTACCATATTGTTCCCAAAATATACGTGTTAGTGTCTGCTTGTATACATGAGAATATTTGTTATTTAAGCATTCATTATGGTTTATCTGATATTTTATATGGATTTCACTAACATTTAGAGTAGATATATGCTGTACAACCGCTTCTTCGTGTTTGTTTCTTCTTGTCTTTTAGGTTAAGAAGGAAGAAGGGTTGCTGGGGGTTTGGACCCCGCTGGATCTGCTTCAACCGTAGGACCTACGGGTAACTTCCTCGTTCTACTCTATTTAGTTTTTCATGAACATGTATGGTTGTGTGAGTCCTTCTTAAGTAGCATGCCCCTGCTCTGTGGAGGTTTAAGCCCAACAAACCTCTAGGGTGATTTTCCCCGAAACAATGTGATTGAAACATTGCGATGCGATTGAAACATTGCGATGTGATTTAAACATTGCGATGTGATTTGCACAGACCGTTGATCATCTTTAGATCAACAGTCAATATCTTTTGATTTTTTGCACTGGCGAAAAACCCTTATACTTTATAAAAAACCCAATTTTTCACATAATACAAAGTTTTTTATGGATCGGGAGTGGAAAATATATATAAGGTGGACAGGCGCCCGACTGCGGGGCCTTCGGTCTTTATAGAATGCAATATGCCAGGGGCGTATTAAAATAAAGGCCAATCGAAATCGGGCCATCGGGCCTGGTATTTTCAATCAACCCATTTGAAACATTGTGATGTGATTGGTGCCCGGGATCTTTAAGACTTGGTCCCGGGTGAAAGTCATATGAAATGAAAAGGCAGGAAAAGTTTATACATATAAGTCCTGATCGCATCGGAAAGTTTCGATGCGGCCTTTTCAATCAACCCATTGTGTTTTCTCCGATTGCGATTGCGTGATCGGTCTTTTTATCTACCCATTTAAATATTTCAACATGTGACTTGGGTTTTTAAGTTAAAACTTTGGAAAAGTGGGTTTTTAAGAATTTACAAAGAAAAAGAACGACCGGGAATGAAATTATATAGGGTTTTAAGTGTCGGATGTGGGCTTATGGTATATATGAAAAATAGTATAATCGGGGGTCTTATAACACAAAAAAGACTAATCGCAATTGGAACTTTTGGTCTATGGCAAATGACTTGCACACTTTCAAATTGTGTGATGCGATAAGCGCCGTGAGGGGCTTAGCACCTAGTTTCAAGGTGTAGGCATGTGGGGGAAGTGGTTAGGACTTAGCCCAAGGGGGCTTAAGTCCTTAGTAACAAAACTTTGTTTTTTCATGAAATTTTCCAATGTTTCCAATGGATTTGGGGGTTTCAGTAAAGCTAAATAATGAGTCTTTAACCTTGTAAGAGTGATTTTCATGAGGGGAAGAAAAGAAATCATGAAACTAAAGGGGATTTTATGGAGAAAAAGGGGGAGAAAATGAAGGTTAGTTTTGAGTGGGAGAAGGGGAGGGAGGGGATTTTGTAGTAGTCTTTCTCATAGAATTTTCAGCAGAATTTTTGAGTTCTGGAGAGAATCAACAGTGAATACCTTTAGAGATGAGCATGAGATCTTCCAAAGGTTTCAAGAGATAACATTTTGGCCATGAAAGTGTTTCTTGAAGACTGAACAATGTTTTGGACACCTTTTGATAGAACAAATTTTATAGGTGGCCAACAGAACATAAACCCCAAATTGACAGCTGCTGAAACACAACAATTAATGAAGTTACTGCTTGAAAATAAGGAATAATTCGAATGGGACTATATAGATATGAAGGGAATCTCTCCTGAATTATGTACTCACTGGATCTATATCAAGGAAGGTTGTCAACTAGTCTGTCAATCCCAACGATGAATGAACCCTAATTTAAGAGAAATTGTCAAAGAGCAACTTCAAAAATTTCTTAATGCAGGGTTTATATATCCAATATCTGACAGTGAATGGGTTTCCCCATTGGTAATATTTCCTAAGAAAAATGGGAAATGGAGAGTGTGTGCAGATTATAGAGCCTTAAATAAATCCACTCAAAAAGATCACTTTACTTTAGCATTCGTTGATCAGGTATTAGATAGTTTGTCAGGGAAGAAATTCTTCTCCTTTTTAGATGGGTTTAGTGGGTATAATAAAATCATAATTGCACCCCAAGACCAGGATAAGACCACTTTTACTAGTCCTTGGGGAACTTTTTCCTATACAGTTCTCCCATTTGGACAATGTAATTCACCAACAACCTTTCAAAGAGCAGTTATAGGAATCTTTTCTGATATGCTTAATGACTCTATGGAAATATTTACGGATGACTTTACCCCTTATGGTCTGTCTTTTGAATATGCATTACAGAATCTTGAGAAAGTACTTAAACGATTTATACAGGCTCACCTCTCCTTAAGCACCGAAAAATGTCATATGATGATGAGTGAAGGAGTAGTGCTTGGACATTTTATTTCATCTCAAGGAATTCAGGTAGATCCATCCAAAATACAAGTCATTCAGAACCTTCCTATTCCTAAAACAAAAACAGATGTGGGAAGTTTCTTAGGACATGCAAGATATTACAGGAGATTTATTAAAAGAAATTCCAAAATAGCTCCTCCTTTGTTTGTGTTACTTACGAAAAACGTTGAATTTAAGTGGACTAATCTTTGCCAGGAGGCTTTTGTAGAACTCAAGCATCAGTTATCTACAGCTCCTATTTTGAGGGGACCTGATTGGGCACTTCCCTTTCATATATCTTCTAATGCTTTGGATACTGCAATTGGAGCTGTCTTCGGACAAGAGGAAAATCATATTCCTTATGCTATCTACTTCATTAGTAAGAATATGACTCCTGCTGAGCTTAATTACACAGTTATCGAAAAGGAATTTTTAGCAGTAATTTATGCTTTTAATAAATTTCGACATTACATTACTGGTTACTCTACTTTTTTCCATACTGACCACTCGGCTATTAAGTATTTAATGAACAAATATATCACAAATGCTCGAGTCACCAGATAGTTATTGTTATTACAAGAGTTTTATATTACAATTGTATATCGACCAGGTAAAGAGAATGTAGTTGTTGATTTCCTTTCTCAGTTAAAAGCTGATGATAATACTCCAGTAGATGATTCCTTTCCTGATGAATATTTATTTGCAGTATCTGCTCACTCACCATGGTATGCAGACATTGCCAATTATCTGGTTGTAAGGAAGTTACCATCACACCTATCACATCGAGAGAAAATAAAATTCATTCAAAAAAGTGCTCGGTATAGCTGGATAAGTGGGTGTCTTTTCTACACAGGACTTGATCATGAAATCCGAAGATGCATTAGAGAAGATGAGGCTTATGATGTACTAAAAGCTTGTCATGATGGCCCTTGCGGAGGGCATTTTTCTGATAAGATAATGACACATAAAATTATTAGGATGGGTTATTATTGGCCATCACTCTTTAAGGATGCAAAGAAATATGTCCGGGCTTGTGATAGCTGTCAGAGAATGGGTCAACCTAATCATAGAGATGAAATGCCATTAAACCCCAAGGTAATACTTGCACCATTTGAAAGATGGGCCTTAGACTTTATAGGACCCATTAATCCTCCATCCAACCAAAGAGTTATATATTAGTCTACACATATTACATGACTAAATGGGTGGAGGCTAAAGCACTCCTTAGAGCTAATGACGAAGTTGTCCTAGCTTTCCTATTTGAAGAGATATTTGTTATATTTGGAGTGCCTAGAGAGTTAGTTACAGATGGAGGACCTCCTTTCAATTCTCATGGTTTTAAAGCCACCCTTCAGAAATATCATATTCATCATAGAATGACTACACCATACCACCCCCAAGCCAATGGGCAGGTGAAAAGTACAAACAAAGTAATAGAAGCCATTATAACAAAAAAAGTGAAGGAAAACCAGAGGGATTGGTCTCAAAGGCTCCCTGAAGCGCTATGGGCTTATAGAACTACCTGGAGAAATACTACAGGATTTTCCCCCATGAATTGGTTTATGGTAAAAGTGTTGTTTTTCCTGTGGAATTTGAAATTAAAACCTTAAGGATTTCTTTAGCTGTTAACCTTAATTTGACTGATGCACAGACAACTAGGTTGCAGTAGCTTCACAAATTGGATGAAAAAAGATTAGATGCAATTCATCAGACAACTATGATCCAACAACAAAGAAAAAAATGGCATGATAAAATCATCAAGCATAAGCAGTTCCAAAAAGGTAATTGGGCATTATTGTATGATTCTCGGTTTGAAAACTTTCAAGGGAAGCTACGTACAAGATGGCTAGGACCATACAAAATAGATACTATTTTTTCCAATGGAACAGTAAGGCTCTTAACAATTGATGAATTTAAAACACCGTTATTAGTAAATGGTAATCGGCTCCGTTTGTACCAATGACCTATTTCCAAAGAATATTTTAAGGCCACTTGCATGGTAGATGCACATTATCTCTTTTTAGGGGAGCATTCTGCCCCTCATTGCAATTATTTTTTCTGAATTGTATTTTTAGCATTAGAATTAGATTTCTTAACTAATAATCCCTGTCAAGGGCTGGCATGTTACATTTGGTTCTTTTGCAGATTCTCCATTCAAGAAAGGCTTACTAAGAAAGGAAAATTTCACTACAAGCAGATCCAAGCTTCATTTTGTGAAGAATTTCTCCAACCCATTCATAGTTCATTCCCCATCATTCAATTTTCTTTCAATATTCCATCATTCATCCCCCCTCATTTCTTTTCCCCTTTTCATGTCATTCTTCCATTTTCCCATTGCTAAAAAAGCACTCTTCAGCAACATTTTTCCCATTTTTCCCATTGTTGAAACAACATTCTTCAGCAATATTTTTCCTATTTCTCCCATTGCTGAAACAAAACCCTTCAGAAATATTTTTCCCCATTTTTCCCACTGCTAAAACCACATTCTTTAGCAACATTTTCCCTATTTTTCACATTGCTGAAACACCATTATTTAGCAAATACTTTCCCCATTTTTCATATTACTAAAACACCATTCTTCAGCAAACATTTTCCCCATTTTCCCACTGCTAACACAACACTCCTCATCAACACTTTCCCTATTTTCCCATTGCTGAAACACCATTCTTCAACAACATTTCATCCATTTTTCCCGTCGCTAAAACACCATTTCTTTCTCCAAAAGATATGACTATGTATCGTTTTCTGTTATGAAACCATTTTCTTCAATTATTTCATTCTCACTTCTCTTATTCCTTTTGTTAATCCTGTCCTTTCATTTCCTTTTCCTATGATGAAAAAAACCTATAATATAATCTCCCTCATGTTTCAAAAAGCATCTAAATTTCTTCCATGACTATTGAGCTATTATAATCAAACACTATATTTTTCGAAGTACAAATCAAAGGTAAACATGAGGTATGTAAATTTTATATGTAAGTACAATTAAACTATGGTTAAATGAGAATATTTCACAAATCCCCATACATTTAAAGTCATTGTTTTAGCCGTAGTTGGGGGGGAATATAGAAATTATATGCCATCATTTCACAACATGCCAATTACCATCATATTTCTTACCCATTACCATGCCTCTTCACCGTTATTCCATGTTCTCATTCACAAAATTTAATTTGTTAGAAGTCCAGTAACTTGGCTTTTTGACTGTGCATTTTTACCAAAGCTGATTAGCTATGGGAGGACCTGCTATTCGACATGAACCTGGCACGATAACCCTGCTCGAATTATACCCATAATTGTATCAGATTTTTCAGCAGGTAGGCTGGGTAGGATATTTTCAGAGGTTTCAAGAATTTGATCCACAACAAGTTCTTGAATTTGCAACGAATTTTCAGGAAGATAATTCTATAGTTCAAGGAGTTCGAATTCCAGTCTCAGAGGGTGACATAGCAAATGTTTCAGGCCTACATGTCACTGGCATTCGATGGTTTGGCTGGAAATATATCATTTTGAATGCACAGTAGGATTTTCTCCTCACAGGAGAACAAGTTGAGCCAAAAGGCCGTGGTGTTCACCTCAATTCGCTGCCGCCTCCTTGGCTGAAAATTGCAGATTTTTTTAAACATTACCTCACATGTGAAGGCCACTACCAGGTAGTATACTGGCATGATTTTTTCTTATTAAATCATTTATGACATGGTAGATTGTTGAACATTCTTTATTATTTACTTGGATGTCTTAGAAACATGTCATATTATTATAGATAGGTAAAATTCCCTCTCCTTTCCCTCACTCATCACCGTCTTTTCCAGTTATTAATCCGAAAAGGTTTTGCTGAACAAAACCCTCCCTTGGACAATCTACCTGTTCGGGTTCCCATGTTTTGGCTAGGTTGACAAGACCAAAATATGAGACAACATAGAACCACTTTCAGACCTCGGGATCTAGCCCTCCTATGTCCAGAGAGGGATCTCTCTATATGAGTCAAAGTGTATGTCTTTGAAGCTCTAAGTTGTGATTTTAGGCTAGTTATAGGCTCAGGGTTGTTTTTTTGATTGTTTGTGTTCGGTTGCTGGAAATCAGGAAGTGAAGGTCCAATATAAGACAAGGATGGGCAAGGAGGAAACTTAGGCAAAGGTAGATAATTCAGAGAGCATAAAGGCCATTGGGCTATGGAGTCAAGAAAGGATTTATTTGTAATCAATGTGCAAGCTTTCAGTTGGGCTAGTCATATAGAGCATTTGGATCTTGCAAGATGATTGGTGAAATGGAACATTAAGGACTGGAAAAGGATAGAGGAGAACCAACCAACTCTGTCTATAGATTAGGCCAGAGGTCATTTAACTCCAGGCCTGCTTGGATAAAATTAGAGGTAGGACAAGGGACCTGAGGAAGGCATAATTGGGATGAGAAGATTCTAGTGAGGCAGAGACAGGGTTCTAGACCTCCCAGTGTTCTCAACTCATCCAACTAAATCCTAACAAGAACATATAAACATATATTTCATTAATTCATACATCAGAGAGCAGGAAATAACATCCACTACACTGGTTAAATCAATTTAAATCAATATTCATATACACACATAAGAAGAAAACATAAAGGGCTGGGAGAGCAGCAACATAAGGTACCTATCAAGGGTAAATCTTATGCCAAACTTCTGATGCGAGCCAGTAGAAATCGAATGAAATGAAATCATACACAGAGAGAAGAAAAAATCACCAGCTGCTTTAGATCAGGATCCAAAGAAACATGCTTGTCATATTAAAAACAACACCAATCAGGTACACCATAGCCCATAGCTTGAACATTCAGTCTCAATACATCAAATCTCAGCCTATCTTACAATATTACACATAGAACTTGTCTCAAGAGGAAAATTCTTGCATTCCACTGATATCTCATCAACAACCAACAACAACAACTTTCTGTGCTTTATAGCAGAGAAAGAATAGAAGATTGACTAAGGGGGTAGGTGAACACTAAATGTAACATTAAACACAAAAATGAATGCAGGGCCGAAACCCATTCTGTTTGAATGCTGAGTATTTAATTTCTGTCACCTCTTTATGTAGGAGTGATCTTCTCTGAATACGATTTTGACATATTTCGGCTGTGGTACTCCTGGTGCTCTTGAACAAAAATAAAATAAGCTACTGAGAAGTTTTCCATATAAATGCTCTGGCGGTTTTGAACTGTTGTCTGGTGGAAATTCCTTCAGGGACATTGTGCATAATAAAAGCTGTATGGGTGCCCTATACTTGCTGAAGAAAAAATTTCTGCTGATGAATAAACCCTGATGTTACCTTTACTTGCACTCAGGATCCTCTAATTGATCCTCGGGGTCTTCAAACTGGTGCTTTGCCTCTTAAACCGCTGATTCAAGGCTTAAGATCTTCACTGACGTGCTCTAATCCCTTTTCTTGCATTAAAACACTTTGTCGCTCCATCTCTGTCTCTGCCCATGCATTTGAGCTTTAATGGCGTCGGGGGGTTTTCCACAGAGTTTAATCCCTGCTTCCTTTAATGAACATCTAGTCTTTACCTTCCCGATTCCCTGCTCATAAATTTAGCTACTGTGATTGATCTTCTTTGGATTTTGTTGTCCTTGTAGCAGAGATGCGCACCATGGCGGCCATTAGCTCTTAATAACCCTGCAAAACACACAAATTCGTTAAGAAATCCCTGAGTGGGGATGATGGATGTGGTGTGGGTGCGGAAGATGGCCATGCAGATGACGAACTGGGGAAGAAATCACGAAAAACGGTGACAAATCATTCTGGTGGAAGTATGGCAGTCCGCGGGATGAATTTGACCGAGAAAACATTAAAAAGCATGAATTTAGATGAATATATGCAATGGAACGGGCGGATGTATGGGGGATACACGTGGCAGGAGTGACGTGGCGGGCGGACCCGGGGGTGGTCAATGGAAGACAAACAAATCTGGACCGTCAATTATGGTGGAGATCTACGGCGAGGGCAACAGATGGTGGGCCACCGAACATGTTGGAGACAGATTAACAGGTGAGCATCTCAAACGAATGATGGCCGTTGGATGAGGCGTTTAAGATCTAACGATTGCCATGAATTTCACTGTGAGGTTTGGACTGAACGATAATGTGTGGGGGATGGGTGGTTTTGAAATCGTACAAGAGGACAGGTGGCATACAATGAGTGGAATCGTTGGGCTACGGGGAAAAACCGCCAAGCACACGAGGGTGGTGCGAAATAAACCGGGCGGTTTTGTTATTGCACGGCGGGGTCCACAGGGCGGGAAAAGTTCCAGAGCATCGATCTGGTGGGGAAATGGACAGCGATGGCTCGATCAAAGGTTTGAACAGGGAAATGCACGAGGACTGTGGATTAAATGTTGGCCATCCGATCTGTCAGGATCGACAGTCGAGGATGCGCTCGATGAATAAATAAGGTAAGCGCCCTTCAGTGTTAGAACCCGGTCACGGCAACAGGTTTTGTGGAAGGTAAAGGGGCGCGGGGCTAACGAGAAAAGGGCTAAGGTCTATCATATGGTCGGAAGTGGGTTTTTAACCCATTTTCAATGAAATTTATGATTTTTGGCCCATTTCCAAAGTGTTTTAAGGCCATCCATGAGCAACGATAGTGAGATGGAGGGGGGGAATTGGGAACAAAAAGGGTGTAGGGATTTTAGAGGGGATTTAGGGGGTTGATAGGGGGAAATAGAGGGGAACAAAGGTATTTTGACAAAGGGAAGAAAAAAGGGGAGAAAGGGACATTTTGCAGGGGTGCAAGGAGGAACAATAGGCCTTTTAGGAATGGACAAACAGATAGGATTTTTATTAGGCATAGCACTCAGAGACTTCAAGGAGGATGGGTTTTTGGGGGAAAGGCATTCCTTGAAGGCTCCTAAACAATCTAGCCCCCAGCTTGCTTGTCAATAATTTCATAGGGGGCTAATAGTGGCTCCACATGGGGATGGCTTCTTCTTGAAGGAGTCAAGAGACCAGAAATGATCTTTGGAGTAGGCCATATGCCCGCTGCTTGGCACATCCCTTTCTTTGATCAGCTGCCACAATATGAATATGTTACATCAGCAGAAAATTTTTCCCAACCAGTCTACCTACCCAAACTACAGTCCTAACAATTTTCCCTTGGGTGCATTTGAACTAGCAGACCCTTTACATTATTTATTCTTGAAACATAAAAACAAACCTATTCTAAATCTACCCTTATTGCTCCATGAGACCAGATTAGACTGTTGGTCTCACATGTTTCTCTACCTACACTACTACCTTCTAGGATTGGACTGTCTAGAAGATTTCTTCTCCTATATTCTAAGACAGGAAATTGAAAAACAGCCAAGCCAGGATTAGACTTTCTGACTTGCTGGAGTGAAACAAAACTTTGAAGGCTTGAAATTTGAACTTTTGAAGTATCCTTCTATGTTTGTGACTCAGATTTGAGCATATTAGAGTCACTTCTTCTCTTCATTTCAGCTCTGGTTTTAAGCATGTTAGAGCTGATTCTTCCTTTTATTCTGCTGGTCCAAATTTTGGGTGTGTTAGAACCAGCTTTCTTTCTTTCTTTGGCTCAGGTTTTGATCATATTAGAGCCAATATTCCGTGCTTTTCAGAGATCCATGTTTTGAGCATGTTTGAACCTCTACCTTCTCTATTTTTTGGAAACATTTTCTCTGTTTTCTTGAAAGTAAAACTGCAATGGTATGTACAATGGAAATGGGAATGGAAATGAAAATTAGCAAAAGTAGTGCTTGAGCATCCTGCCATTGACAGGACCCCCAAACAGCTCTGTACCATCAGGTTCTTGTAATAAAAATGCATTAGGACCCACAGTGGCTTGGATGATATATGGATCTTGCCACAAGCTTTCAAACTTGCCATGTTTACCTTTGTCCTCCCTCCTTGAATCCCACTTTAGAACCTTGTCCCCCACTTTGAAATCTGAAGCTTTAGCTCTTTTGTCAAACTGTCTCTTTATGCTTTCCTGAACTTTGAAAACTCTGCTATAAACCTGCTCCCTTGCTTACTGCAGATGGATAGTTTCATTGATTCTTCTCACCATACTGTGTTCCTCTGACTGGATTTCTTGGGCAAGTTTGACCATTGGAACTCCAAGGCTAGTAGGAAAAACTGCTTCTGTTCCATAAACCAGCTGGAATGGTGACATGCCAATGGATTTCTTTGTGGTGAGCCTGTCAACCCATAGAGCATGTATCAACTTTTTATGCCATGAATTTTTGTTCTCTTCCAGCAGCTTCTTAATGATTGTAACCAGGCTTTTATTTGATGATTTAGCTAAGCCATTACCCTGGGGATAATAGGTAGTTGAATGACCAAGGGCTATTCCATACCTATGATAGAAATCAATCATTCTCTTGGATCCGAAAGCAACATTATTGTCAGTGATTATTTTTCTTGGACAGCCAAACCGAGAAAGGATGTAATCTTCTAGGAACCTAATGATGACAGAGTCAGTGGCATTCCTAGTGGGTATGGCTTCTATCCATTTAGTGAAGTAATCGGTAGCAGTTAGGATCCATTTATGTTTCCTAGAAGAAGAGGGGTGAATTTCTCCAATAAATTCTAGGCCCCATTGCACGAAGGGACCTTCTATGGTGATAGATTGTAAAGGGAGGGGAAAGATTTTTTCTACCCTCGAAGATTTGGCATTTATGACAGTCAGTTATCATTTTATGGACATCACTGAAGAGTGTAGGCCAATAGTAACCAGCCCTGAGTATCTTATTTGCAGTGTCTTTCCTGCTCAGGTGGCCTCCACACTCTCCAGCATGGAATTCTTGCTTGATACTTTTAGCTTCAGTTTCAGATAAACATTTCAGCAATAGGCCATTTGGATTTTTCCAGTATAGACTCTCATTCAAAATGCAATAATTTCTAGCTTTGAGTTTTGTGAATCTGGCCTTGGTTTTGGATAGTTCTGGAGGGGCATTGAGATTGGTGAGCGCGTAAAGGATGTCAGAATACCAAGGAGAGTTCTGAAACTGCTCCTCAACATTTGGATGGGGCAATCCTTCCTGCTCATCTAAGGCATTTATCATGTTAATGTCAAGGTCCTGCAAGTTTTATTCAGCCATTAACTAGGCCAGGCCTTGACCTTTGATCAGCTTGGTGGGTTTTATTTCAAGGTCGTATTCCAAGATTGTAGCAATCCATTTTCCCCTTTTCCCATCAGGGTCCTGGGACAAGATATCTTTAACCACTATGTTTGGAACATAGGCTATGGTGTGAGAATGCAGAATGTACACCCTAAAGTCTTTTAAGGCCTTTACCAGAGCATAGTCCTGTTTCTCCATAATGTTGTACTTTAAGGGTGAGTCTCTTAAGGCTTTGCTGAAAAAGGCAATTGGCTGTTCATTACCTTCTGAATTCTTTTGCAGCAAGACTGAAACTATTGTGTGTTCAAAGGTAAAGGAAAAGATCAGAAAATATTTTGAGAAGTCTGGGCTGATAAGGATAGGGGCCTGAGTGAGTGCAAGTTTTACTGACTCAAAATATTTCTTGGCTTCAACAGTCCACTTAATTCCTGCACTTTTCTTTAACATGTCAGTCATTTTCCTAAGGTGCTCAGCAAGATTGGGGATGAATCTCCTAAGGAAGTTGATCTTCCCTATAAAGGACTGTAACTCCTTGATGTTTCTTGGATGTGTAATTTTAAGTATTCCGTCAAACCTCTGTGGGTCTATTCTAATCCCTTTCTCAGATATAATGTGACCAAGAATTTTACCTTCTTGCAGCCCAAAAATATTTTTCTTAGGGTTTAGGGATAGACCATACCTTCTACATTTTTCAAAGACTTTCCTCAGATGTTCCAAATGTTCTTCTTCAGTTTTAGAAAAGACAGTCAAGTCATCCAAGTAGATAACTATGAAGTGTCCTATCTCATCTGAGAAAGCTATATCCATCGCTCTCTGGAAGGTAGCTCCAGCATTCATCAGTCCAAAGGGCATTTTCACATACATGAAGGTGCCCCATGGAGTGGTAAAAGCTGTTTTGAGTTGATCTTCTGGGAGTACCAGAACTTGGTTGTACCCTGAAAAACCATCAAGCAGGGAGATTCTCTTAGAGCCCACTACCTTCTGTAGGATATGTTCCATTCTGGGCAAAGGGTAGTTGTCTTTCAGGGAGGCTCTGCTGAGGTTTCTGAAGTCTATGCATAGTCTAATATCTCTTGTTTTCTTTCTCACATCCACTAAGTTTGACACCCAATCAGAAAACCTTACAGGGACTATTATGCCTGCATCATACATTTTCTTAATTTCCTTTTCCACTGCAGGCAATTGTTTTGGATTGATCCTACGGAGTTTTTTTCTTAAAGGCTTCTGATTTTCCTTTAGTGGTATCTTGTGTTGTATGATGTTGGTGTCATAGGCCTTTAAGTATTCATGACTCCATGCAAACACATCATCGAATTCCTTGAACAGGTCAATGTATTTTTTCTTCATGTCTGCAGGTATAGACTTAGCCAGTTTTATCATTTTGGGCTTATCTTCAGTGCCTATGTTGCATTCTTCTACATCTAATTCTGCATGTTCTATAGTGGGCTTTTTTGCTACATCATCAAAGTCAAAAAGGTCCTCTAGGGGTGCCAGGCCTCTGGGGATGTTCTTATCTTTGGCCTGCAACACCTCTATCTCTTCGCTATCTGCATTTTCACATTTTATGGTTGAATGTCCAGTTTCATCAAAAAAGGTGTTTATTTCTATGTTACAGGTGTTTCTTGCTCATCTGGGGGATCTGCACTTGGGCAGCTGTCATCATATTTTGAGTCCAAATCAGAAAATTCAAACTCATTCCTGCCCACTAGGAAATCTTTGATCTATTTGTCTCCTTCAAAGACCTGCCAGTATTTTTTGTTGTCTGGCACTGCAGGTCTGAACTTGGTTTGGATGATGATTTGTAGGTCAAGGGGAGTCTTGGGATATGCACTAGCTAGGCAGGCTAACCCGTTAGCAATAATGTTTTGATTCCTGGGAACAAACACTAACTCATATTCAAAAAATGCTTTCAATAAATCCAGAGTGTCATTCTGGTATGCTCTTAATCAGGGGTGTTGTGCTATGTATTCACCATTCACTTGTTTGATTACTAACTCAGAGTCTCCTCTCACATCTATCCTATGGGCTCCTAATTTTTTCAATAGGTTCAGACCCAGGATGAGAGCCTCGTATTTTGCAATATTATTCGTGCATTTGAAATGCAGATTCACAGCATGTCTCTCTGCGTGGTGATTTTCTATGTTACGTAGCCACACCCCTGCTCCAACATTTTTCCTAGTACAGGACCCATCGAAGTTCATTTCCCACAGGGGCTCACCATTATGTTGCGTTGGGGAGTCTGTGCTAGGTTGGGGGTTGTCTTGTTCTTCACTTGGTATGTTAGTTTGAAGGGTGTGACTAATAGTCTGACTGCATTGTGTTCCTGGTTCACTCTGAGTTTCGTTTTCAGTATCCTGCCCATGGTTTTCTTCATCGTATTCTTCTAGGGTAGCCATTATGCTAAGGTCCATGGGCTCTGTGTTCTCACTTGTATTTCTGCATTCGGATTCTGGCTCTCCTAAGGATTGGTCGTTATAAAGAATGAAAGAATTCAGGTCTATGTGTACAGAGTATAATGGTGAATTTTTAGGTTTCTCGGGGCTACTGACTAGGAATTTCATCTGGGACTCTCTATACAGTCTTCTCAGTTGGCCAAATAGAGGGATAGTGGCATATGAGCCATCCATCTGCATCGTTCCTTGCAGTTTGGCTCCCCATGATCTGGATAGCAGCATGCCATACTTGGGTGGCACATCTTCCACCACCACATCCATGACCATACATTTAGTTGGGATCTAGGTCAAGCTCACGCATAAGTCCTTGATTAGGCCTAGGCATTTTACTCTGCTAGAGTTGAATGAATATAGATCTTTGTAAGGTCGGGTTATCTCTAAGCCAGGCCTTTCCATCACTAACTTATGCATTAAATTTTGTGATGCTCCCAAATCGTGCATGGAATTATGGAGTATTTTGTCATGAATGTTGAGACTGATATAGAAAGGTGGAACTACCCCTTCCTGAAACTTTCCCTCAATATTTGGGCCAAACAGGAGGGCAGGTTGATCATCATTCAAATTTACAGTATCATTGTTTTCCCACAGATTCAATGCTCTGAAAAATTTGGCCTTTATATATATTCTGAGTGGCCAGCTCAGAAAGTGGGACAGAGATTTTGATTTTTGCAATCTCACTCTCTAAATTGAAAGTGGACTATATCTTTGGAGTGCTCAATTCTATTATATTTTCTACTGCCTTAGTAGCTGAATCAGTTCGTGATTTCTCATTATGTACAAGGTCAGGAATCATTTTATCAGGAGCACTAACTGTTGTGCTAGTGTTGTTGGTTGGTTGGTTTTGTTTTTCAGTGTCTTGGTTGTCTTTTTCCTTGTGCTTACCAGAACTTTCAGCTGCTGATTTGCTATTAACAACAGATGCTTTAGAAGTTTAATCAGGTCCATTCTTGATGGTTACCTCAGGGGCTTCGGTTTTGGAAGTATCTTGGTTCTTTTTTCTCGTAAGTTCATATTGTTCCCTGACCTGCATCATGGCATTTTCAAATCCTAATCTGTAATCCTCAGTTTCTAACCATCCCTCATCCCAGTATGAAGGTGAGGGCTGATCTTCCTCTGAATCATAGTTAAGGACTAAGTCCTCTGCTTCAAACATGTTTATTGTATTCCCTTCAGACTCTTTAATGATCCCCTCATCTTCATCTAAAATTTTTTCTTGAAATGGGGGAATAATTTGTTGATCTGACTCTCTTTTTCTGTTGGGAGCAACATTGTTTCTTCTAACGTTTTGGTTTTGGTTTTGGCTTCTATTTTGGAAAACCATCCTCTTTATCATTTTTTGTAGTTCTTCCACGTTTTTAGACAGTCTATCATATTTGGGATCAGATGTGGAAGCTACATTGTCATCCCTATATGTTACCCTTTTCTCAGCTTTTAATCTTGCCCTTTTCTCCATCAAGTTTTCTTCTATGGTTATGGCTCCTTTCTGCATGTCTTCCAATGTGTTATACTCTTTATCTCTAAGCTCATAGGCCATGTCAGCATCAAATCCATTAGGATATTTTGCTAGGGACATACCTTGAGGAGGTTTCATGTGTGGAGGGAGAGCATTGTAAATGTTGTTGAATCTAGTGGTGTAATCATGAACACTCTCTCCTACGTTACTCTTAAGGCACATGTAGTCTACTAGGACCTAGCGAGGGTTTGCTCTAACCTCCCATTTTTCTATGAAGTTCGGATATAACACAGGGATATCTTGGATACTGCCAGGGGGTAAAATTTTAAACCATTTCTTTACATCACCCCCCAAGCTTTGGGTGAAGATTCTCATCTTTATTGTTTCATCATCAATTTCCATATAGTCAAAAGAATCCTCCATCTTATCTACATGTTGTTGTGCTGTGATGGACTCTTTAGCAGTGAAGTGCGGGATTTTTGATTGGTAATCATTGGGTAAGGGTAACAAGGGCTGAGGTAAGAGCAAAGGTGCATACCAAGCTGCCATGATAATGTTCTGATGAGGTATAGGGTTGGCTTGAGTAGCCGGTATATGGATGACAGGGATATTAGGACCAGCAGAAGTCTGTTGAGCAGACCTTGGGTGGGAGAGCCCCAAGTTTTGAATGAAGTGGATATCAAGTGGTGTAGATGGAGGGGTTCCTCTATCCCTAGTGTTTTGACCACTATGAGATGGTGAACTGTGAAACTTAGGGTCTGGCTGGTCTAGATGATTGCCTGACCTAGTTCTTGGTAAAATGTTTGGAGGGTCTAGGTCAAGGAATGGGTTTAATAGAGCTGTAAGTTTTTCTGGGGCAGAGTTGGCTCTATAAATGTGACTGGAAATAGTTGGTCTTTTAGGCGTAGGAGCTCCTTTGAGGATACTCTCCGGATTGTCAACTATTTCAGGTGGGTCAGGGTTGGGATAAGCTCTTGTGTGAATGGTTCTGAAAGCCAGAATGATGTTTCCTAGCCAAGCAGCTTAACCCTACTTGTTGCTTCTACTGTGGTTGATGTTGTCTCAGAGTCTGGTCTCCCAGTGGAGTCTATTGTGAAACCAAGTTAATCAGCAGGCCTACTGATCACCAGTGGAGTCTTTTCGTTCAGGAACAATGGAGTTGCTAGGTGGAGGGTTTTAGGGTGTATCCAAGGGGTCACACTGTCCACCATAGTGCTTAGGCACTATCGCTTTTCAGGAATCTCCTCAAAAACAACAAAGTCCAACCAGAGATCGACTGGGAGGGTGTTTACCAGATATGTCACCTCCGAAGAGGGTGAGATCCAGAGGCTACCTGGCCCTTTCCAGGCTCTATCTAAGAGTGGTGGATATTCAGTAATGGAGGTCGATTCAAGAAAGGAGTGACTTACTGTCAACCTAACCAAAGATGTAGGTTTCTAAAGTTTCTAAGAATGTTTAAGATGAAATACACTTAGAATATTCCCCAGCGGAGTCACCATTATGTTGGGGACGAGACTGGGGGATAGATTAATGCTTAGTAGTCAGAGGCTCTCAGAATTTTTTCCCTAGTATGGTCACCATTATGTTGGGGTTCTCATGTTTTGGCCAGCTTGACAAGACCAAAAGATGAGACAACATAGAACCACTTTCAGACCTCAGGATCTAGCCCTCCTAGGTCCAGAGAGGTATCTCTCTATATGAGTCAAAGGGTATGTCTTTGAAGCTCTAAGTTGTGATTTTAGGCTAGTTATAGGCTCAGGGTTGTTTGTTTGATTGTTTGTGTTTAGTTGTTGGAAATCAGGAAGGGAAGGTCCAATATAAGACAAGGATGGGCAAGGAGGAAACTTAGGCAAAGGTAGATAATTCAGAGAGCATCAAGGCCATTGGGCTATGGAGTCAAGAAAGGATTTATTTGTAATCAATGTGCAAGCTTTCAGTTGGGCTAGTCATCTAGAGCATTTGGATCTTGCAAGATGATTGGTGAAATGGAACATTAAGGACTGGAAAAGGATAGAGGAGAACCAACCAACTCTGTCTATAGATCAGGCCAGAGGTCATTTAACTCCAGACCTACTTGGACAAAATCATAGGTAGGACAAGGGATTTTAGGAAGGCATAATTGGGATGAGAAGATTCTAGTGAGGCAGAGACAGGGTTCTAGACCTCCCAGTGTTCTCAACTCATCCAACTAAATCCTAACAAGAACATCTAAACATAGATTTCATTAATTCATACATCAGAGAGAAGGCAATAACATCCACTACACTGGTTAAATCAATTGAAATCAATATTCAGATACACACACAAGCAGAAAACATAAAGGGCTGGGAGAGCAGCAACATAAGGTACCTATCAAGGGTAAATCTTATGCCAAACTTTTGATGCGAGCCAATAGAAATGGAATGAAATGAAATCATACACAGAGATAAGAAAACATCACCAGCTGCTTTAGATCAGGATCCAAAGAAACATGCTTGTCATATTAAAAACAACACCAATCAGGTACACCATAGCCCATAGCTTGAACATTCAGTCTGAATACATCAAATCTCAGCCTATCTTACAATATTACACAGAGAAATTGTCTCAAGAGGAAAATGCTTGCATTCCACTGATATCTCATCAACAACCAACAACAACAACTTTCTGTGCTTTATAGCAGAGGAAGAATAGAAGATCGACTGAGGGGGTAGGTGAACACTAAATGTAACATTAAACACAAAAATGAATGCAGGGCCAAAACCCATTCTATTTGAATGCTGAGTATTTAATTTCTGTCACCTCTTTATGCAGGAGTGATCTTCTCTGAATACGATTTTGACATATTTCGGCTGTGGTACTCCTGGTGCTCTTGGACAAAAATAAAATAATCTACTGAGAAGTTTTCCATATAAATGCTCTGGCGGTTTTGAACTGTTGTCTGGTGGAAATTCCTTCAGGGACATTGTGCATAATAAAAGCTGTATGGGTGCCCTGTACTTGTTGAAGAAAAAAATTCTACTGATGAATAAACCCTGATGTTACATTTACTTGCGCTCAGGATCCTCTGATCGATCCTCAGGGTCTTCAAACTGGTGCTTTGCCTCTTAAACCGCTGATTGAAGGCTTAAGATCTTCACTGACGTGCTCTAATCCCTTTTATTGCATTAAAACACTTTGTCGCTCCATCTCTGTCTCTGCCCGTGCATTTGAGCTTTAATGGCACTGGCGGGTTTTCCACAGAGTTTAATCCCTGCTTCCTTTAATGAACATTTAGTCTTTACCTTCCCGGGTCCCTGCTCATAAATTTAGCTGCTGTGATTGATCTTCTTTGGATTTCGCTGTCCTTGTAGCAGAGACGCGCACCATGGCAGCCATTAGCTCTTAATAACCCTGCAAAACACACAATTTCGTTAAGAAATCCCTGAGTGGGGATGATGGATGTGGTGTGGGTGCGGAAGATGGCCATGCAGATGACGAAATGGGGAAGAAATCATGGAAAACTGTGACAAATCGTTCTGGTGGAAGTCTGGCAGTCCGCATGATGAATTTGACCGAGAAAACATTAAAAAGCACGAATTTAGATGAATATATGCAATGGAATAGGCGGATGTACGGGGGATACACGTGGCAGGAGTGACGTGGCGGGCGAACCCGGTGGTGGTCAATGGAAGACAAACAAATCTGAACCATCGATTATGGTGGATATTGACGGCAAGGGCGACAGATGGTGGGCCAGCGGACATGGTGGAGACAGATTAACAGGTGAGCAGCTCAGACAAATGATGGCCGTTGGATGAGGCGTTTAAGATCTAACGGTTGTCGTGAATTTCGCTGTAAGTTTTGGACCAAACGATAACGCGCGGGGGATGGGTGGTTTTGAAATCGTACAGGAGGACAGGTGGCATATGATGAGTGGAATCGCTGGGCTATGGGGGAAAACCGCCAAGCGCGCGAGGGTGGTGCGAAATAAACCGGGCGGTTTTGTTATTGCGCGGCGGGGTCCACAGGGCAAGAAAAGTTTTGGAGCGTCGATCTGGTGGGGAAACGGATGGCGATGGCTCGATCAAAGGTTTTAACGGGGAAATGCGCGAGGGCTGTGGATTAAATGCTGGCCATCTGATCTGTCAGGATCGACGGTCGAGGATGCGCCCGATGAATAAATACGGTAAGTGCCCTTCAGTGTTAGAACTCGGTCACGACGATAGGTTTTGTGGAAGGTAAAGGAGCGCGAGGCTAACGGGAAAAGGGTTGAGGTCTATCATATGGTCAAAAGTGGGTTTTTAACCCATTTTCAATGAAATTTATGATTTTTGGCCCATTTCCAAAGTGTTTTAAGGCCATCCATGGGCAACGATAGGGAGATGGAGGGGGTAAATTGGGAACACAAAGGGTGTAGGGATTTTAGAGGGGATTTAGGGGGTTGATAGGGGGAAATATAGGGGAACAGAGGTATTTTGACAGAGGGAAGAAAAAAGGGGAGAAAGGGACATTTTGCAGGGGTGCAAGGAGGAATAGTAGGCCTTTTAGGAATGGGCCAGCAGATATGATTTGTATTAGGCATAGCACTCAGAGACTTCAAGGAGGATGGGTTTTCAGGGGAAAGGAATTCCTTGAAGGCTCCTAAACAATCTAGCCCCCAGCTTGCTTGTCAAGAATTTCATAGGGGGCTAACACTACCCATAAACCCTCAGCAAGCTGTTGAAAATCCTTAAGAAATTGTTGAAAATCCCCACGAATAGCAACAGAACATCCCTGACCCTCCAGAAATTCCACCCACAGAACCAATTGACCCAAATTCCCCTCCTACCATACCTATTCCATCCCATAATTTAGCAAAATCATCTGACCTTACTATCCACATCTCTAGTGATGATTCTCAAACAGATAATTCCTCCTCCTCTGCTTCCAAAAGAAAAAGGAAAACCATGACTGCCCTTCTACCAAAAAGACGAAGGAGGGCCTCAACTAAAGTAGCCATTACTTCTGATAGCCCTTCCCCTCAAGAAAAACCTACTCATAAAAGAAAGCGAACTTCTACTTTTTCTACCTTTTTACCTAGAAGAATAATGAGGACATCAACTGAAGCAACCACCAATGCCACTATCCTAGACTCTCCACCCATTCTTTTAAAAGCCCATACACCACCATAACCCCAAATCCTAGAATCTTTACATGTCTCACCCAGGGGCACTGAAACACAAGAACCAGATGCCCAGGATACCATGACATCATTTTCTTCAGAACAAGTAGTTGTCACACAAGAACTAGCTACTCATTCAGTAGCTATCACATAAGAACCAGCTACAGTTGAAACACAAGAACCAGCTACTAACATACAGGAAATAGATGCCCAGGATGCTGCACATCATGTAGCTGTTACACAAGAACTAGCTACTCACTCAGTAGCTGCTACACAAGAACAAGTTACTGAGACAGTGACTCTTACACAAGGCCCAGTCACCATGGCTTCCCTCTTACAAGAAAAATAGTTTTTAAAATCAGAACTGGAAGCCTATAAGCAAGATTTGGTAATGGAAAGGGAAGCCTATGACAAGGAGCTTAATTTGTATACCCTATTTCATGCAGCATCCATGGAAGAGAAAGAGAAAGAAAATGATAAGTATAAAGAATACATGTGTATCCAATGTGGGAATATTTATCATCAAGCGGGCTATAAAATAGTTCAAGTTCCAATGCCGAGAGCATCTATGTCTTCTGTAGTCAAAGAGGAATGCCCTACTATTACACAAGAACTAGTAGGGCTTTCAAAAATTTCATAAAAAGAAGTTGATTTACAAGTAACCTACCCTACTGTAACTGATTCTGCTACTCAGGCTATACGTCAGCCTACCACTTGTAATACTGAAACACAAAATGAAAAATGGGATGAGATGGAAATAATGAACAAGTGGAGGAAAGAGTATGCCATTTTGCAAGATAAAATCTTGCAGCAACACAAATTAGTTTGGCAGAATCATATATATTCAAACTGGGAGATTTTGGAGCAAACACTCCAGCAATTTAGGGCTCATAAGAAGGAGAATATAGAGCTAAAAGGAAAATTTCTCCTGATGTTTAATTGGCACAAATATTATTGGCTGCTAGGAAAACATCTTTAAATTACTCTCTATTCCTCACAGAACGCCTTGCTTTCTTTCAGATGAAAGCAATCAAATATGGAAGACCCCATGAGGTGATTACATCCTAACAGTTTGTGAAAACGTTTTCAGAATCCTCTACCAGTGATCAGCACTTACTATGTGAATTGTATCTTCAAAATGAAGCCATCCCTGAAAACAGAAGGTTTAATCTTAACCCTCTCGTTGGTGACATTCAGATCAGGGCTTTTGCCTCTTTCCTTGCTAATCAGATTACATGGCAGATTACTTTTCTTGCAGCCAGGAATAATGAAGATAACCATCTTCTCTGGATAAGGCCAGAACCATAGAACCCTGCCATATTTGTGGCAAAATATTACCAATTTTTGAAGAAACCAGGGATGACGAAAAATATACGGCAATTACAGGCTTCAGTACTCCAGGATTGTCACCATTTTATTAAATCCAAAGAAACTGCTACCTTGAGAGCAAATAATATGTTTTGGCAAAAATCTTCTAAATAAAAGCAGGAGTATAATCCTTTTAGTCCTACTAATCTTGAAACTGCATTCTCTAGAGTACCCAATTACATCAAATGTGTTCATCAATGTGCTGAAAATTGGATAGGGTAACACTTTAATTTTCCTATTTTGTGGATGCCATAAGAGGAATATCATGCTCATCATAGGTTGGCCAACAAGGATGAAGTAGCAGCCTGGAAAATATTGCAAAATGCGCAAGGATTCAAAGCCTTAACAGACAGTAGCTTCCATAGCTACTGCCTAAGTAACTTGCATGCCAAAAGCCAGTATCCAAACTTTGATTCAGTTTAAAGTTGCATGAGGACATGCAACCTTTTTAGTTGGGGGGGATGTTAGGAATCTATAATGTACCTTTTTGACCATACATTTTGCTATCATTCCACTCTTTTCCAGTCCATATTTAAAACTTATATTATCACTTTCATCCATTCTTCTAAAGGTATATAACATTCTTCTGTTTACTATATGTTTAATTTGTTTTACATATACTTTTACATTACTTTCATATTTAATCATTAATAAAAAATATATAGTTTCTGAGACAGTTTGAAGACTGTAGTTAATTCATCATGGCTATCTGAAGACCGCGTTGCTGAAACAATCAAATAGTACGCAAATCCCGTTGCTGAAACAACTCGTGATTTGCGATTCTGAAGCAGTATTTCAGGCACGACAACAACAAGAAAAGACAAGAAAGGGAGCTGTTACACAGGCCGTAACAACTGCACCTCGGAGCCAGTACCATCGTAACCATTGTAACAACATTTTTCTATGGAAGAACATAATATTCTATTTCAGTATAGAAGATCAAGTTGGGTTAAGAATAGGATATTCTATGATGTAACCAATTGTGTAATAGATGTCTCCTGTTTAAAAAGAGGAGACATCAACATTAGAGGGGGACTATAGAAGGTTTATTTTGAAAGAGACTTATAGAGAAGGAATAGGAATCCTTTGTAATATGTTACATTTGACAGATGAATAAAATCTTGTTCTGAGCATTTCGCTTTAATTCCTTCTCCTGGGGAATCTTGTGAGAAGGAAAGGGCCCACCTTCTTCACAAGATTCACCCATTACTTTCTATAGTGTGTTGATCGTTATTTTCGTTTACGCCTTGTTAAAATATATTTGCAGAAATCATTTATGCAGTATTGGAACTCTGTTATCTATTGCTGAAACTATGTTTCCATTAATTGTTGCATTGTTTTCATACAATTCATTCCTAGGTAATTGTGGATTATTTTAATTGTTAATCCTGTTTACATAATCAGTTTGTGAAAGCGTGGTAATCAGAAACAGGTGCTGAAGATTCCTAATTGGGGAATAGGGTCCTATTCTCTATTATAGCATAATTGGTCTTTTCTTCTGCAGATTGGTTTCCTTTCCTAGAATGTTATCTTTTTAATGTAATCCAGGATTCTTTTGGTGGTTGTCTGCAATAGAAGGATTGTCTTTGATGTAACTCAAGTAGAACTTCAGTTTGTTTGAAGCAAGGTGTGATTAGTGTAATTTTTACTAAAAATTTTCATTTCTTTTGAGATTGAGCATATACAGTGTGTGATTGGCTTTGAAATAAAAAAAATTCCCTGGGTTGACAATTTATGTAGCACTTGATTTTTTAAATCAATAAGTAATTAAAGTGACCAACATGTGCCATCTAAAACTACACTGTACTTATTCTTGGGCATTCTGTTATGTAGCAGCATTTCATATTTGGCATATGTATTCTTGGGAGGCTTGCTTGCCTTGATTATCTGAGTTGTGCCCACTCCTATTATACCTATTTGCTGCTGATTTACATAATAAAATGGCTCCATGGTTGTCATGCATTTTGGTGTAATGTTATTCACTTCTATTTCCAGTTTTACGCACTATATTTCTGCTTTTCCCATTTGGGAATATTATATGGATATTTATTATTTTTTCTTTTTTCTCAAACTCATCGGATGCCTCAGAGAGGTTTTGAGATAATGATCCTACCTCTAGTGCCTTAGAGGAGGTTTTCACTTAGATGGAAATTTTCCTTTTCATTTTTTCTTTTTATTTTTCTTTTTATTGTTATAGGTTGAATGTATTGGGAGCTTTGATGCTCTTAATCAAATTCATATCCTTTCTTACTGAATTAGTAAATTAAGCCTAAGAGAGGGGCTTCTTGTAGAATTTCAATCAATGGTTGTTGGGCACTAAGATGAATCCTAAAAATTAATCTTAATCCTATCTCGTTAATCTTATCAACATGGGATTCATCTTTTATTTCAAGGCTATCAGCATAGTATATGCAAGAATAGATTTTTAGACTATGACAAAGTGAAAAATAACTATTGCGGAAAATTTACCTGAATCATTATTGTAATTCAACCATTGCAGAAATAAATGATAACAATAAATGATTACTCCTACAATTACAATTCTAATGAAATAAACTATTCTAACTCACAAACTGTTTTAATCTATTTCTCGAAAAATTCTACGCATAAGGAGAAATTATTAATCGCACAAATGCTCAAAAGTCTCTACATCTCAAAATTAACTTCTAAGATTCACACATTCACACTTCAAATCTATCTAACTCAATCTGATCAATAACTTCGGAAAATGCTTAACATTTTTCAAGACAAAAGATTCAATAAATTACATACTATAAAAGAAAAGGCAAGTTAAAAGTAGAACAACTAATGTGAATCATAGAAAGGTAATCTGAATATAATTGATACATAATAGATAGTAAAACCTCTGATGACTGGGCCCACGGTCTCTAGAAGTACTCGCTAGATAAATTCAATCCACAAGACTAAAGTAAAATCTCGTGAAACTTCATTAACTTCAAAATGTTTTACAGAATAACCTCAAAAAGGTTCAAACTTAGATCACTATATGTAATACACAGTGAAAGTGAAATAATAAAACGAAACATGAACAACATATTTCTTTCACTTTGATGTCTTATATATTACATTTGAAAACTGAATATAGAGATATCTTGAGGATCGAAAGATTCTCATGATTTCTCTTGTAACCATAGGCCTTCGTATAGTAATGACCAGTTTCCTTTTGCCTTCATTCTCCGATCGCATTCAGACATTGAGCTGTAATATGCTACAAATGTAGCATTGGATTGATTAGTATCTTGGTCCAATATCTTGAGGAATAAAAACCGTTCATTTAGGCTGATATGCATAAGAATTTAATCGAATTATAACCTATTTGGTATTGGAAATTTTCACATTAACTATACTTTTTTCACTTGCTTTTACCATCCTTTTTCTCTTAAACTATTGCAAATTAAGGATAAAATTGCCTAAAAACATAGCAATTATAAATGAAATAAGGAGAGGAATTATACCTTTTCCATGGCCCAACATCACCCCACAGCTTACCTAATTGCATGTCCTCATGCAAAAAATATGATTCACATGTAACGAAGTTAAAGAGTAGGCTACGTAAGACCGTTTTCCATAATTCCAAAATTCATTCTTGCTCCTAAGAACCTTGAAGTCCTCGCTTTCTGCACCTTCCGGGAGTTCATACTCAACATTTTACCCATATGGAGGATACCAGATAACATGGCATCTATATCAACATCCAATCCAAGTAGGTACTTTAGAGAGAACCATCTAACTATACTGCTACATTCAATTAGTTGTTGCTTGGAAGTTCTTGTAACTAGAAGGCTCTTTGTTCTTGAACTCCTTAGGATATACCTTCCATCACTATTTTGCTACCTAAAGGGCTTCTTATTTAATGTCTTCAAAGTAAAAAATTCTTGCGATAAGAACATATTTATGTGTGGGAGCCAAAGCAAAGACAACCCTAGGTCGCTTTATGAACCTTTTATGTTTTATGAAAGTTTGTAGTGGGTTGTTAGGTTCTCCTCTGACCCAAAGGTCTAAACCATTTTCTCTCCTTTGGAATATACTATAAGCTTTGTACCATTTGATTTTATTTCTAGCAAAGGATATAAAATTTTGGAATTACACATCCCCAATGAAAATGCCCTCTTTTCTTCGAGGAAGAAGTTATGCATGTAGAGTTCACATAATAAATATCTGACATTATCTTCCTATTCTCAAAAAAACTTAATAAAAATAGAAAAAATAATGAATTCAATAGGCTGACCAAAACATATGGCTTTTAATTTTAGTAATAAGTATCTTTCAAGTAAAAATAGGGCATAGTTTTTAGCTGGAGACCTACAAGAAAATGCATCAAAGTATATAGAACATATCTCTTTGGTTTGTTCCAGTGATTTCTGAAGCTGCCCTTGAAATTTCTCTATTTTATTTTTCTCCTTTCTAAGTTTGGCATGGGTTTCATCCTCAGTGGCGGTCTAGGCTTTGTAATTTTGTAGCAGTTCTTAGTGTTTTTCTCGAGGTATCACTTCTCCTCAGTATTGTTTCAAAATTTGTTTGTTCCTTTCCAATTCTCGATTTAACACTTGGATAGTGGCATCCTTGATCAAGTGAGAATAAGGAAGAACCACTTCAGTTTGTGTAGCCTTTTTAATAGTCATCAGTAGATCTGTTTGGCTTGCTGCCTCAACTGTAACCACAAAGGGATTGATATCTGTCTGAATTCCTATAGAATTAGTAGGAATATCCTCAGTTTGAGTTTCTACATGGTTAATAGGGATTCCTTCAGTCTAGACTTCTGCATGAGTAATGGGGGTTTCTTGAGTCTACGTTTCTACATGATTCAAAAAATTCTCACTATGGACTCTAATTTTGTAATATTCCAAAAATTTAGCTTTTAGCTAAATTGAATATTATAGATTGTTTTATCACTAGGTAGGTGAATAAGTGGGTAGGGATGCCCATAAATCTCATTAGCAACAATAAAAACACTTCAAGTGTGAAAGGTGACCATCTAAGTAGCTAAATAAAGCACATTTGAGAGTGAACAGGGGATGGAGCATGTTGAATAGGTCAACTTTGACCAAATCAACAACATTGTTATGGAGTGGACATTTAATGAGGGACAACACAGTTTTGGAGGGATATTGATTGCATGGAGGTGGTGACCTAATTGACAGGGGCCAAGGGTGAATAATCTCATAACTTATATAAGGAAGAGGATGGCAACCATATGGGGTTATTTTTTGGATATTATTTTTTTTATGGTCTGCATGAATATTTGCATTCTTCAGCTATTTAGTTGAGCTTGCAGTGTTGTTTAGCACAGGGTATTCCCAAGCGGGGATCCCACCTCTTCTTTTGAGGTAGACTCTTGGAGGAGTATTTCACTACATTTCCACACTTAGGCTTAAGGCCAAGGTATAGCTTTCTTCATCAGTGCAATTTCTGTAGAGTATTGTGCTGTGTTGCAGGGTGCAATAATGGAAAATTATATTGGGTGACTTCAGAGCTAGTTTTGAAATGGAGGAAGGTTTCCATCCATTGGAAGGCCTGTAAAGAAGACCCTTGGGCTTTATTGACATATTTGGCATCAGGCCAAGGTGTATTTATCCCCTACAACATATTTTCAACCCATGTTATTTTAGGGAGGAGTTGCAGGAGTGGTTGTAGTGGTTGTTTTGGGAAGTGATTTCTTGAGTGGAGGAGCCATTCTTTCATTTGGAGGATCTATTGGAGAAGCGCTATAGGTTTCTACATCAGCTTCATCCATATCTTCTCATTTTTTTTGTTGCATCATAACTTCAGCCCTAGGGCTGCAACTTACATTGGCACATTGTGTGCATTTTTCGGAAACCCTCTTGGGTTGTCTTGGAAAGCTGATCTAGTGACCAGATTTGTATGTGTAGTATATATTTCACCTATATTAGTATTTTTGTATCATTGTATGATCTCCAGCCATAGTTATGCTTAGTATGACTACGTTTTAGCAACCTCTCTGACATTTTGTACAGCAACAACATCTCACTTTGAGAGTGTTTATGTATTTGAGGCTTATGTGATCACATTATATTATTTGTGCCTCATTTTTTTGTTCTTATTTGCTGCATATATGATCAATATAATGGATCCATATTGGTCTCATGGTTTAATGTATTAAATATTTTCTGTTGCTTTCATTTTATGCACTATATTCTTGATTTTCCCATTTGGGAATATTACAGTGGTATCAGAGCATAATCTTGGCTCAGCCTGTGCATTCAGCCAATACGTTACCATAAGGAGAAGCTTCTTAGAGGAAGAGAATATGTACAGAAGGGAGAAAGACAAGACTCTATTATTTGGAGGAAGGGAGGAAGAGGAGCTCTCAAAGCTTCTTTTTCAAACTATGCAAAGCATCAATGAAGATATCAAGAAGATGAGAAGGGAGATGTCTAAGGAATCTCCAAGGAGGTTTGAATATGAAGCAAACCATAGATTTTTAAATGATGGGTGTGAGAATTCAACCACACAATCTGATCCACATCGCAGTTTTATGCCCATATTCACAACAAGAGAGATGGAGGAAGAAGATGCACAAAAGGAGGAAACTTTGAGTGACTATCTTCAGGAGTATGAATCTCAATCCTAGAGATTCAAGGATCACTTGAACTTCCAAAGGTTTTTCCAACTCAAGGAGAATATAAGGCCCAAAAATCACAATAGAAGAAGAAGAGGTAGATTATTTCTTCCAAATTTTGATGGGTCATCCAAATGCACAACCAAGGATTGGATAGAGCAGCTAGACTCATACTTGCAGCTACATTAAGTTTCAGAAAAGGAATCCCTTAGGATAATAGCATTGAATATTGAAGGTAAGGCTTATACTTGGTGGTTTTATGAATCCTCTTCATTCAATCATGCAAATATAGGTACTTATGCAGGATTCACTAAGAGATTAGTGAAGAGATTTGATGGAAAACAATTTGAATCATCTTTGATTGAGCTAACAAAACCTAAACATTCAAAACATTTACATGAGTTGAAAATATCCATTACACCAACTCTTCTTCATATTTATATTGAGGGGGATAAAAAATTGTATGATACCTTACCAAGGGCAATATCCCCATTGCAGGAAGAAATTTCTTCTCAAAAGGAATATATGGAGATTTCTCCTTCAAGGGAAGACCAAGATCAAGGGTCTCTCATTGATGATGAGGTACTCCCAAATATTGATGAGAAGGAAGAGTAGAGAGGAAGGAACATCACTGTCACTACAAAAAGAAAAAAAACACCACATGGAGGTGGGCATGAAGCTAGTGCTTCAACTAGAGGAGCATTTCCATACTTGCAAAAGGTTCCCAAGGAGTAGCATGTGACAGTAGTGATGGGTAGTAATACCTTGACCAAAGGAGGAGAAGAAAAGGAGGATCAACATCAAAGGACGGGGAGCATGAACCCTTGTTTATTTCAGGGGATTTATATACAGAAGGAGGAGACTGGTTTGCATAGTGAGAGGAGGGACAAATCAGTCCACTCACCTATATAGTCTACTTCAGACTTTGATGTCTCATTACATGGAGGCATTCCACCCAAGAGACCACCAGATGAGAAGATGAGAGACACCTCACCACTCATATATCCAGGAGGGGTGAGAACCTTGGGAGGATTTGGCACAGCTCAGAGAGTCTTGGGTAGGCTCAAGGAGGAGGGATAAATTCTCCCAGTATCATCATTACCCACTCTCATAAGCTATTCTGCTTTGGGAGAAGATGTTTCTGTGATGGAGGATGGCACCATCATGGTGCAAGGAGACCACTCCATGGCATTGGAGAACCGGAGGATACTTCCACATAGGAAGGAATATTCCCCATTTGGTGGAGGATGGTGGCCACTCATGCATGCATTGGCTTGACTTAGGATATTTTGGATAGGTGATAGCTTCCTATGGAAGACTAGCCTCCAAAAGCTTCAACCTTAAATTGAGTATGAGCAGCTACAGGAGTGGAAACAGGAACATGTTAGCAGCATACTAGTGCTTGACTTTGGCATAGGAGATGTCAAGGAAGATGGAAACCACATGATAGGGGCTACATAGTATAGATCAATAGCACTGTCATTAGTGAGTTTATATCCTTATTGGAGATCCCAGCTATTGGTGGAATACTCCAAGGATCTCCTTACATGAAAGATACTTGATGACTAGTTTCCAAATGGGGAATATATAGTGAGAGATGGGCTCATATTTTATCAGGATAGGATATTCTTGGCTAGAGCCTCAAAGCTCAAGGATAAAATACTACATGTAGCCTATGAAATATTGCTTTCGAATCCCACTAGTTTCATTAGAGCATGCCATACTATCATAGAGGGATTCATGTGGGAAGACTTCAAAGAGGAGATGCACTATCATCTGAGGAAGTGCATATATTGTTTGGAGGATGAGGAGAAACGTAACTCTTGGGAAGATTTATCATCACCACCTCCTTACTCATTGGGTGTGAGAGGGAGCTCGTCCATGAGCTACCTCACTATTTTGAACCAAGTGTATGGTAAGGATTGTATTTCTGAACATCATGATATATTTACTATATACTTGCATTTTCTTACCACTCATGTGCAGGGCATTGCTCCAAGAGGGGAAACTCTTTCTTATTGGCTTCATGGGCTACTTAGGGCCATAAAAAATGATAATGTTGGCCACTCCCTAGAATATTTTGGGGAGATGATGTATTCTTCATGGTGTGCTTCATTGACACAAAACATCATACACCTTCTCCAAGCATGCAAGAAGAATGGGGCAGCAAACAAGTGGTGGGAGAAACACTTGTTATATCATATTATATGGCAGTTAGAAGCACAAATACGCTCGTTGCACTTGAGGGACCATTACCCTTCCCTAGTACTACACATGGAAGCTAGCATGACTTTGATTATGATCCCATATGTTGATGTTGTTCTTATCTTTGTTTGGAACATGATTGGAGGGAAGGCACATTGGTTGGATGTGTCCATTGGGAATGACCCTTCTCACACTTTTTATGCTTCATACTTCAAGAGGAGTATGGGAGATGATATGGCAACTAGATTAGATCACTTTTTTTCTTTATGAGGTGAGCCATAAGATTGTTTGGAGCACTTGGGAGATGCCTCTCATGAACATTTGGAAGGAATGTTTCTATGAATTACCATGCTGGAAAGTGATTCATTTCATCTGGATGATAGCATGGAGATGGGAATCTCTCATTAGAAATGAGATCCCATATGCTTGTCATCACTCTTGACTTGAAGAGGCCATTGGATAGCAAGAAGGTTTCCATATATACCTTCCATTCTCTCATGATGAGAGCCATTTGGTTTATCCACCAAAGGCCAACTTGCACATTTGGGAGGAACCATTGGGGGACAAAATTGTTCTAGAAAATCTGAAGTAGTGGTGGAGAATATTTGATGAGGAGACCACAAGAGGAGGATGGGAGAATTTTGCTCAATCCTTACAATTGCTTGAGGACAAGAAAAATTTTGGAGGGGAGGACTGTAATATTCCAAAAATTTAGCTTTTAGCTAAATGGAATATTATAGATTGTTTTATCACTAGGTAGGTGAATAAGTGGGTAGGGATTCCCATAAATCTCCTTATAAAAAATAAATACAATTCAAGTGTGAAAGGAGACCATCTAATCAGCTAAATAAAGCACCTTTGAGTGTGAACAGGGGATGGATCATGTTGAATAGGTCAACTTTGACCAAATCAACAACGCTGTTATGGAGGAGTGGACATTTAATCAGGTACAACGCAGTTTTGTAAGGATATTGATTGCATGGAGGTGGTGACCTAATTGAGTGGCACCAAGGCTAAAGAATCTCATAACTTATATAAGGAAGAGGATGGCAGCCATATGGGGTTATGTTTTGGATATTTTTTTGTTCATGGTCTACATGACTATTTGCATTCTTTAGCTGTTTAGTTGAGCTTGCAGTGTTTTTTAGCAGAGGGTGTTCCTGAGCGGGGATCCCACCTCTTCCCTTGAGGTAGCCTCTTGGAGGAGTATTGCACTAAATTTCCACACTCAGGTTTAAGGTCAAGCTACAAATTTCTTCATCAAAGCAATTTATGCAGAGTATTGTGCTGTGTTACAGGGTGCAGCAATGGAGAATTATATTGGGTGACTTCAGAGCTAGTTTTGCAGTGGTGGAAGGTTTCCATCCATTGGAAGGCCTGTAAAGAAGCCCCTTTGGCTTTATTGACATTTTTGGCATCAAGAAAATCTATATTTATCCCCTACAATGCAGTTTCAGCCCAGATCTGCGTTATTTTAGGGAGGAGTTGCAAGTGTGGTTGCAGTGGTTGTTTTGGGAGGTGATTTCTTCAGTGGAGGAGCCATTATTTCATTTGGAGGATCTATTGGAGAAGATATGTAGCTTTCTACATCATATTTAGCCATTTATTCTCATTTATGTTGTTGCATCATACCTTCAGCCCTAGGGCTGCAGCTTACATTGGCACATTGTGTGCATTTTCCGGAAACCCTCTTGGGTTGTCTTGGAAAGATGATCTAGTGCCCAGATCTATATGTGTAATATCTATTTGGCCTATATCAGTATTTTTATATCATTTTATGATCTCCAGCTGTAGTTATGCTTAGTATGGTTGCGGTGTAGTAGCCTCTCCGACATTTTGTATAGCAGCAACATCTCACTTTGACAGTGTTTATGTATTGGAGGCTTGTGTGCTCACATTCTACGATTTGTGCCTCATTGTTTTGTACTTATTTGTTGCATATATGATCAATATAATGGCTCCATATTTATCTCATGGTTTCATGTGTTAAATATTTTCTTCTACTTTCATTTTAAGCACTATATTCTTGCTTTTCCCATTTGGGAATATTACAAATTGTCACAATTTTTATTTTATTTATACCATAATTTCTAAGTTTTTTTTATTTTTTATTTTATTTTCTAAGTTGTTCCATCTTATTCTACAATTTATTATTTTCTTCTTTCAATAACTCAATTGTTTTTTTATTCTTTCCTTTCAACCCTTTTGTGGGTTCTACAATTGGTGCTATAGGTGAAGATGGCATAATAGTGACATCAGGAGGAACTTCAATTTCTTCATTAATGAGAACTTTAGAAATTTAGTTACCTTCATAATTCTGATTATCAAGGGTTAATGGAATGGTCCCCTCTATAAAAAAGTTTGGTTCTTTCATAATTATGGCCGATTCTTCTGCATTGGCCTGGCTATGCATACTTGGTGAGGATGGAAATATTTCAGTATTATTAGAATTAGGGGTAGAGGTTGAAAAATTAACATTTAATTTTGATGAATTACCATAACATTATTCATTCTCTTCAAAAGAAAAGAGGGTTCCCATATCTTCCAAGAATTGGCCTATTTCCTTTTCACTAACTCGTGGTGAGATAACCTGTTGTTCCATAGGAGGTTCTTGAGACAACTCATTCTATAGTGCATGCTCAATAGACCATATATGTTACTTTGCCTTGGATACTCTTTCAAACCTTCTACACTTAGCTGGCCAGGAAACGAGGATATAGGGTAACCTATTCTCAGCGCTAATCAATTTTTTCAAAGATGGGGTTTGATTATCACTTTCCTCTCTTGATTGACTGTTTAAATTTTCAAATTCTGGTTGAATGTTTTCTGTGTCAACATGGGTATTTTATTCCTGACGCATTTCTTACACAGGTGGCAGGTCATTAAGTCCCAAAACATTGTTCCATCTTAATTGTGACAATGTTAATTCCCTACTAACTATCAATTTCATTAAATAGTGGTGACTGACTATGGTGTTTGGCTCCTTAGCTCTACTCATCCTACCAACAACCTCATGTAATAGGAAATTTAAAAATAAAGGCATGTTTAACACTATCTTATGTTTTAAAGCTTCCAATAGTTTTAGATGCCGTGGTCTTACCACATAATGGAGGCCATCACATGTAATGTACTACTGGATTATGTATGCAAGCTCCTGCCATGGTTCTCTGAATGAGGCAGGGTGTAATCCTTTTCCTTTGGGAACCAATTCATAACTAGGATCTATAAACAATTCCACTACACTCTCAAGTCTGGTATGCTTTTCTATCCACGTATCTATTTCCATAGAGAGACTTGTAACTTCTACCAGGATCATTTCATTAACTGGTATATGCTTTCCTTTGACCGTTGTGATTTCATTACTTAAATTTTGTAAAAATTCCAAAGCCACAATGTTATCAAATCCCTGCAATTGGGTGAAATACTCAAGCCAACCTATGCTTTCCAGGATTCATCTAGCTTTTTCAGTTACCGCAGTGTAACAGGCTCACTACGGATGGATTTAACCCCCATTGCTACTGGTTTTGAAGGAATTACTGTAAATACTATACACAGTGTTGGTTTGGAAGGAATTGATGCAAAAAATCTACACAATTTTGTTTCAATCCATAAAATAGAATGAGAGATATGACAGAGTAACATTGTCCATTGTGCTTTTGTGTGATGAAAATTAATATTTTTATTAATTTTTCTTAGTCACATCATGCACGTGTTGTGCCTTACCTCCCTCCAATAGAAATTTTGACTACGACCAGAAGTGTTATGGGAATTAAATGGTCACACGGAAGTACTCATTACTGCAAAAGGGAGTGGTCAAATCGGCCATGATCTAAGGCTCAAGTTTTAGCTAAAAATTGAAAGTGCTCAAAATTTCTTCAAACTTGAACGAACAGATAGAGTTCGTCGCCAAGATTCTGACGCAACTCATTTCATCAAAATCCGATTTCGTATGGCTGAGTTATCGTCTGCTGTTCATTTTCCAAAACAGGAAAAAAATTAGTAGAACATGTACAATGTTGATGTGGCAAGTACAGTCAGCAGTTGCAGGTATATCCTCCATAAACAGCCAATGATACTATGCCAAGTGGCACCTCCTGATTCGTCGATGATGACTAGGAAGTGAAATATTTTTATTCCTAAGTCTAAGTTGAATTTTATTTAAGTTGGCATTTCATTATATGGTGGCCAATGGGAAAGGGCCACATGGCATGCCACGTTCCCCCCCATGGCAGGTAGGTTGGAAGGTCGAATTGGGGTCATAAAAATGTTTTGGACAATGGTCTATGGTGGTATTATTATTATTATTATATATATATATATTATATAGTTTTCAACCCACCTTCACGGCAGATCTAACCAAATCTGGAAGGATATCCAACTAAATTAGCGAAGGTCTAAACCCGACAGAAGATCCAAGTCTAGTGGTGGAGTTTATCATATATTTGTGCAAAATTATGAGGCAGAGCGAGGGTCGAACACCTGACCTCCCTTCTGCAATCCGAGCTTCTAACCGTCTCGGTTGCCAGGTGTTTCTTACACCTATTTCTCTCCACATGAATTTAAATTTTATATGCCCAAAAATTGGGGGTTGAATGGGGCCATTCCCCTCCCCATGTGGCCACTCCACAAAGAACCAGGTGCTAATAACTTCAAACCGACGGGATAATTTCTTAAGCACGTTTAATTAATTTAAGCCGTGGTTTAATGATGTTTAAATGTTATTAACATCTAAAATGCGCTTAACAATAAAAAAAGCTTATCCAGTCACTAATCCTACATTACAATAATTAATAATAGAATCAAAGTTGGAAAGTTTTCTGGAGGCATGCCAATCTTGGCAGTATCTCTAAATTTAGAAATCTAACTCACAGTCTCACTAGTTTTGGAGTAGAAATTGGGGAAAAAATTGTTTTGGTCATAAATCACTCAATTTTCAACCAGACTGAGCTCAGTAAAAGTCATTCTTAGATGATTTTCATGCTAGGAACTCAATGGAGTAGGTTTCAGAGAAAAAAAATGTGATCTACAGGTGTTTAATTACATTTCAATATTTTTGAAGGCTAGGGCCAACAGGTGTTGGGGTCATTGCTAGAGCATCCAGAGTGAAAATACAACAAACACATAGTCATTTTTGCGAGATTATGATGTTATAAACTCATTGGAATAGGTTACAAGAGATTTTGAAGCTTGTAACAACAATTTTATCACACTTGAAGCTAATAAAAATGTCACACTATGAAGCTGGACCAAGGAGATGTAGCCTAGGAGGGGTGAAATCCTTTATCAAAATTATCTGTGTTAAGCTTCATTATATGTGCTTACTATGTTTATTATTGCTTCTATTCTGTCATTTAAAATTATGCTTTTTAAGCTTATGACAAACTCATAATTTGACTAAGTACACTATTTTACATTCACATGCTCTTAAAACAAACTCATGAAGGATAAGTAAAACAATGCAAAGAAATGTTTATATCTGAAATCAAACTAGCACAACATTAACTAGAAAGTAATTTTAGATCAGGGCGTAATCAGATGGAGGAAATAATTAACTATCATATATACGTGGAATTAATGATAATGATATACCATGTGTAAACAAAATTTCCTTTTTGTAAAAATAAATAACCTTTGAAGAACATAAAAAAATATATATCTGGTGACATTCCTTTATAGGTAATATGCATATTTCAAAGGTCCGAAAGTTTAGAGTTATGTTCATGTTATAGTTTATATACCACCTCTAGCTATTTTTTTACAAGATAAGTGTAGATATTGATGATGGTGATTTCTTTATAAATGAAAGAGGTCTAAGAACATAATTATGATAAGGAAATTCAAGATATATTCCAATTCCACACGCAAAGCCACTACTGCCAATAGGCATCCATAGCCTCAACAAAGTTTCCTTTTTAACCTATAGATGAGCCAGTATCATATGAATGATATATCATATTTATTATTTTAACTTATTTTTCTCAGAAGGTCATTGTTCTGGCGTGGTGACCAGATAAAAACAATTCTACTCACTAGATCTTAACAAAGTGAAAAATTCAGCTTGTGATGAGACCTCTTGTCCTTTTGAAACTGGGGTTAGAAAGGAAATAACCCTGGTTTGGTAGCCATAATGGGAATTTCACTTATGTTACTATCGTATGATCGTAGTAGGTTGGCTCGTGATGAGACCCCCTATCCTTGTGAGGAAATATAGCTCTAAGTGTCATTTTTTGGAAAATTGATCTTTTTATTCATCAAGGGTGGCTCATCAACTCCTTAAGAGTTTAAGGATGGCGTAAGGAAGAAAAAGGATTCCAAATAAAGTATGTGTTAGCCCTTTGTTATGTTGAAAGAGAATCACCATTAAAGATGTACAGAAAAGATAAAACTACTATGGTGGTCATAGATCATGAAATTCTTTTAGAAAGATCCAAATATAAGAAAATATTTAAAATAGAATGTGTCGGACGATAAAATAATGTTCCTCATAGGGTGATAGAAAAGGCATTATTTTTAACACCATGATAAAGTAAAGATCAATGATTTTTAGGTTCCCTTTCAAAGATTAGAATTAATTATATGATAAATAGATAGCTTGGCATAAAGGGAACAATAATTGTATCGAAGGGACACTACAAGGAAAAGACCCTCTAACGGATGTTTTGGAGGAAACCCTTATAAAATACCCTAGACATTTGTTTGTAGCGGAGGTTACTAGGGGAGGTTGGCAGGTGGATGTTTTTACAAATTTTTTTTGTCTGGTGCGCTTATCATCCTAAACCGCACCGATGCGTTCAACAAGAGAAAGCATCGGTACGCAAAAAACATTGGCACACTGGACACCATGCGCTCCATACAAACCTTCCCGGTGCATCTTATTACTATAGTGCACCGATACTTTACAAATATTCTACACCGATGCATCCTAAAAGCCCATGCCAAAACTGAAACCGCCCTGTGCAGTCTTAAGAAATTGCACCAGTGCGCCTATAAAACCCCGCGCACTGGAATAAGGTTAAATAAAAAAAATTGTAGCCAAAAAAATGCATTTTTTACTTTTCAATGCTCCAGAGCTCTCAAGCACCGGTGCAACTTATCCTTGTCTGAGTAGTCCTAACATCGGTGCTCCCATTTCACCCATTGCACGCACTACTGCTATGCATTTCCCTCCAATATCCATTTTGAATTTTGCAAAACAATGGGAAATTTTACTTTTACAAATTCTACATCCAATATGCCTCCTCGATAGCCAAATGTACAGGCATTTTTCTTTTTTTTCCATAATTAAGCTTTTTAGCGGATTATAATTGTAAATTAGCTTAAAATTAACCATTTAAAAAAAAAATCCCATGCAATGCACTTGAGCCATTCAGCTCGCATCGGTTCATGGTGCTGCCTATAAATTTACAGGCCGCATTGCAATCAGTGCTAATAGTATCTGCACCTGTTCCGGTTCGGTACCAAAAGGTGCATTGTGATATTTCAAACTTAAAAAAATGTGTGGTGCGGACGGTTACCCGGCCGCACCGTTGACCCAGTGGAATAGCGGCAATACGGTGCGTTGACTGAAATATCCACCTCAAGGTGGGTAATTTTGTCAGTGCACCGCATTTCAGCATTTCGACACAGTCAATGGTGCAGCATAGTAAAATACTGTATTTTTGACTATGTAATGATGTCAAGAGGTTAGTGCACTGATCAAACTATACACTTTGACTAGTGCACCACCCTCCCGACACTAGTCCATAGTCAACGGTGCGCTCTGTTATACCACCGCACCATTTAACTATGAACAATTCCAGGAGGGTGATGCGCTGAAAATTTTCGGGTGCACCACCTCCAGTGCGTTGAAAATTTTCTGGTGCACCGCCACTGGTACGTGACAAAAAAGATGCATCGGGACCGGTGCGTGCCTATTTCTTGTGGCGCACCAACTATTTTTTTTTTTCAAATTTTTTTATATATGTATATTCCTAAATACATGTCTCATTTAATAAAAAAAATTTATTTAATATGTAAATCATTTAGCGACGTGAAAGGAGATAAGAGAGGTAACAACAGTAACAACAGGCAGACTAGTATAACATGGTTCACATGTGGGAGGCACAAGAGAGGGAGAGAGATGCATACCCTTGCTCTATTATAGTAGCTATCGAGGGGCTCCTAAGGCAGGTAGTCCTCCTTAAGTTCTATGAGGAGGCTAATTCCCTAAAGGGCCATGGATTGTTTTTGTGACATCTTATCCGCAGGTGGAATGCCCACCTACAGGCTTTCCAGGTTGGTCCTAACTAGTGGTATGTGCCCACTGAGGAGGAAATCTATTTCATTACAGGGCTATCAAGGAGAGGGGTGGATTTTACCTCATTCCTAGAGGTTCTATTTGGCTATGCAGCAGGGAGTAAGTTAGTGTACTCCCAGAGATACAACGTGGATATTATGTCTCCTTCAGATTTTCAGGTCTCTGGAGGTCAGTTGCGTATTGCTGCATTTGGTAGTGAGGAGGTGAGGTGCCTCTCACTTCTGATTTTGACCATTTCACACAACACCAGCAGTGGGAAACACATTATTTTCTTGAATCTATATTATGTTGACTCTTTAGTACAAGAGCCATGAATTGTCAGGTGGTCTGTCATTTTTTTTGGGTAGTTTTGTACAACTTTAGATAGATGTCGTGCTAATGCACGAGGGAGGGTCAACTTCCCTTTCGCTTCAGAGATTTTTTGTTTATCTTTTGAGAGGTTTCTAGAGATGAGGCATAATTTTTTTCGATATCCTCGTAGGTTGATGTTGGATGCACGAATTCACATGTGGGGACAGATGATGCCCAAGAGGGGCGAGACTGAGTTTTCCGCGAGGATATTGCATGATGCACTGGAGTTTCTAGCCAGTGTTGATGAGCATCCCTTCGTTATGGTCCCCTATCCTTATGTTGGTTTGGATTGAAAAGGGTGTGTCAACATCCTCTTCATAGATGATGAGCCACCGGATGATAGAGGTAATATTACTATTTTATTTAAATTTATTCTAACATGTTCTTTAAATTGTTTTTATTAAATTATGTAATGAAATTTTCTAATTATTGTTGTGTACTTGTATATATTTTGCAGACATTGGGTATTTTGATGGTGAGGACATGCCAGTGCCACCAAATGATCCAAGTGTGGATCCTGATGATGATCAGGATATGCTAGATGTCGAGGATCATGAGGCCAGTGCAGAGAGACCTACTCTTGCTGGTACACCGATACCGCCTTTTTCTAGGTGTGGTAGGCTTGATAGAAGATTGAGGATGGAGTTGGGCAACCAAATTTGTGCATTGATTGTTGAGGCGGGAGTCAGGCCTGCAACTACGAGAGACATATAGGCCTATGGTAGGATGGTACATAGGTGGAGAGGCATGTCGCTTGACATGTACAGCCTGATGCGGCATGTCGTAGGAGCGGCGACCTTATTTACATTGCTGAGGAGGACCCTTGCACGTTATAGGTGTGGTCAAGACGCAACACGTGATCGACAGTCTGCGATCAGTGATGCATCATCTGATGATCATGATTAGGGGAGTGATCATCGTTCACCCCGTGCCACACCAAATGAGTAGCCTCAACTAGCATTGACCAACAGTCATCATGGAGAGTAGGTTGGACCATTGGCCACGTCAAGTCAGCAGCCTGTAGTGTCCAACAGTACTCATGATCATGAGCAATCTAGACCATCGACCATGTCGAGTCATCATGATGAGTAGCCGTCTGTTGAACATGATTAGCATGAGGCACCAATACCAGATCAATAGGCACGTGATGATCAACATATATCTGAGCTTGTCGAGGCTGCACCATTGACTGAGCAGGCCTCGACTAGTACTACTATTGATGATGTACCACCAGCTGATATTTGACATTTATATTATAGTTGTATATTTTTGACATTATTCAGTTATATATATATATATATATATATATATATATATATGGTCCATGTATTTTATGTTCATGTTGCAGTTGTACCTAATTTACATGTTGGTGATCATCATGATGTATATATTGTTAGGTCATGTTAGATGTGTTAATTTAATTTGTAGCTTGTAGATAGATGTGTATGTGATAGCAATTATTTCACATTAGATGTATATTTGATGTTTGTGTTGTGATGATGTTATACATTGCTAATTATGTTTTGTTAGATGATCATGATCACGATGATGTTAGCGAATTTCAATGTGCTTTTTAGTCGAATATGATGTTTGTACAATGGTTATCATGATCATGATGTTTATTAATTAATTTAATATTAAATGATCATGATATTGTAAAATGTAATATTTGTAATTCTAATTGTATGTAAAATTCTAAAATTGTAATTGTAATGGTATATATGTAAATTTGTAATTGTAATTGTAAATTTTAAAAATTTAAAATTGTAATTGTATGTAAAATTGTAAAATTGTAATTGTAATTTTAATTCTAATTGTATGTGAAATTGTAAAATTGTAATTGTAATTGTAATTCTTATTATAATTTTAATTGTAATTGAATGTAAAATATTTGTAAAATTTTAATTGTATTAATGTGAAATGATTTTATTAAAATTTTTAAATTTTTAAATTTGTAAAATTTTAAATAATTGTAAAATAATAAATCTAGAATAATATGAATTTTTGTAACATAATAAAGTTTAGAAAATAATGCAAATAAATTCATGTACTTTAGAATTATCATTATTCTGTTATGATCTTACATACAAAAAAAAGAAATTTATACAGTACACCATTGTTTTTGAGATCAACATAATTGAAAATTATCAAGTAAAATATTGATTTTAACATTAACACAATGCAAATTACCAATTAGTTCAAAATACATATTATAATGTTTCGAAAAACCCATCTTAAAAAGTATAAATATTGATGAAATAACACATGTACCATATCACTCTCGGTTCTCATATTGATAACCCTCATTATCTTCTAGCTCGCATGGCATGATAACACTATTGTTCTCAAAAATATGTTTTGATCTAGGGTCATGTCTCAATACGAACCACCAATCCCTATCCAAAACATTTGGGTAAAAAAACACCTAGTTGTAGTGTTTGGGGAAAACATCGGGCTCCTTAGCTTCATCCCAAATCTTTCTAGAGCTGATACATATCAACCTTATATCACGATATTCCTTTACATGTAATATTCCTAAATTAGCATGCAGCTAATTGGGATATTAATTTTTCTCTAAAAATATAATTAGATGAATAAATGGGTGAGGAGGCCCATAAAAATTTCTAGCAGCAATAAAATCCCTCTTAATGTGAAAAGGGATCATGTAAATAACTGGATCTATCACCTTCATGTGTGAACAAGTGTCAATGCATGTGGACAAAGTCAATTTTGACCATGTCAACAACACTAATATGGGAGGAGTGTATTCTCAATGTAGGTAGCTCAATATGAATGTGGATTAGTTTAGAAAGCTATATGAGAGCTGGATTGAAGGTCCTTAGGTGTGAAAAGGGCTGGAATAGGTTGAAGAGGTCAACCTTAACCAAATCAAACAACGTTGTTATGGAGGAGTGGCTTTAAAGATGGGACAACACAGTTTTGGAGGGAGATTGATTGTGTGATGGTGGAAACCCTAATGAGTGGGACCCAAGGTGAGAAGGCTCACATTGTTTATAAGGAAGAGGATGGCAGCCATATGGGGTTAGCTTATGAATCATATTTTGATATGTCTGTTTAGACTTTTTCTTTATTCAACTGTTTAGCTAAGATTGCTGGTGTTGTTTAGCACAAGGGTTTAATGTTTAGGAAACCCCATCTCCTTGCTTGAGAGGCCTCTTCGAAGAGTCATAATCTTTCATTCCACACATCCAGTATTCTATTCAAGCTTCAGTCTTCAGCTACAATGTAGTTTCTGCAGAATATTGTGTTGTGTTGCAGGGTGTTGTAGTGGAGGTGTAATGTTCCAAATCTAGAACTTTCTGCTCTGTTGGGGTTCCCATGTTTTGGCCAGGTTCATAGAGACCAAAAGATGAGACAACATAGAACCACTTTCAGACCTTAGGATCTACCCTCCTAGGTCCAGAGAGGGATCTCTCTATGTGAGTCAAAGGATATGTCTTTGAAGCTTCAAGTTATGATTTTAGGCTAGTTATAGGCTCAGGTTTGTTTGTTTTATTGTTTGTGTTTGGTTGGAAGGAATCAGGAAAAGAAGGTCCAATAGAGAACAAGGATGAGCAAAGGGAAGCTTAGGCAGGAATAGATAACTCAAAGAACATCAAAGCCATTGGGCTATGGAGTCAAGAAAGGGTTTACTTGTAATCAATGTGCAAGCCTTCAGTTGGGCTAGTCATCTAAATCATCTGGATCTTAAAGGATAGAATATGGAATGAAACATTGAGGATAGAAAATGAGGGGGAGAGAACCAACCAACCCTGTCTATAGATCAGGTCAGAGGTCATTTAACTCCAGACCTGCTTGGACAGAATTAGAGGTAATTACAAGGGATCTTGGAAAGGCTAACTTTTCGTGCAAAGATCCTAGTGGACAGGGCTAACACTAATCCCCAGTGTTCCCAAACCTTCCAGCCAAATCCTACCAAGAACATCTAAACATGGACTTCATCAATTCATACATCAGAGAGCAGGCAATATCATCCACTACACTGGTTAAATCAATTGAAATCAACATTTAGATACATGTATAAGAAGGAAACATAAAAGGCTGGGAGAGATGCAACATAAGGTACCTATCAAAGGTAGATCTTATGCCAAACTTCTGATGCGAGCCTGAAGAAACATAATGAAATGAGAGCAAGTTAATCACAAATACAGAGAAAGGAAAACATCACTAGCTGCTTTAGATCAGGATCCAAAGAAACATGCTTGTCATATTAAAAAAAACACCAATCAGGTACATCATAGCCCATTGCTTGAAAATTCAATCTGAATAAATTTAATCTCAGCCTATCTTACAATATACACAGAGAACTTGTCTCAAGAGGAAAACACTTACGTTCCACTGATATCTCATCAACAACCATTACAATCTTTTATTCTGTGCTTTATAGCAAAGAATGAACCTAAGATTGACTGAAGGAGTAGGTGAAAATTAAATACAAAAATGAATGCAGGGCCGAAACCCATTATGCTTGACATGCTATGTATTTAACCTCTATCACCTTCCTTGTGAGAGAATGATCTGCTCCAGATTTGATCTTGACATCTTTTGGCTGGAGTACGCCTGGTGATTTGAATAAAAATGAAGTAAACTACTAGGAAGGTTTGTCTCATAAATGTCTGACTGTTTTGGGATCTGTTGTCTGGTGGAAAACACTTCAGGGACATGGTGCATAATAAAGCCTTATGGGTGCCATGTACCTGATGAAGAACAAACATTCTGCCAACGAAAAACCCAGATATTACCTTTTTCCTGCGCTCAGGATCCTTTGATCGATCCTCGAGGTCTGTAATCTGCTGCTTTGCCTCTGAACACACTAATTTAGGGCTCCAGATCTTCATTAACATGCCCTAATCTCCTTTACTTGTATTGAATGACTCCGCCTTCTCATTTTTCTTCTGACAGGGTAGCTCAGGATTTTAATAGCACTGAAAGATTTTCACTGATCTTGAACCCTGTTCTTTGAATAAACGACCTGTCTTCACCTTCCCGGGCATTATTCACTAAATGTACCAAGGTACAAAGCTTTCCTGCATCTCTCGGCCACTACATAGGAAACTGGGCGATCATGGCAGTCATTTCTTTCAAATATCCCTGCAAGACACGAAGACTGTGGGGAAAATCATGGGCGAGGGTGGCGGGTGATGTGGATGGACGAAATGGACGTGCCGGAAAAAACCATGCAGATGGGGAAATGGGGAGAGATCGTGGAAAACAATGGCGGAATGCTCTGGCGGAGGAATAATGGAACACAGTGCGAATGCACGTAATAGACGAACGAAAAACATTAAAAATCACGATGAAACCAAAGATATAATGACGGAGATGGAGAATGTACGGGGCGTACACATGGCAATGACATGGTGAGACGGGGTGAGGCGGGAGACCGTGGACTGGTCAACAAAGGAGGGACAGATCTGAACTGTCAATCGGGCGGAGATCAACGATGGAGGATGATTGGAGGCGGGCCGGGACACGGACTATCGCGTGCGCAACTTTATTAAACATCGTGCGTCTTTGACGATCGGAAGACATTGGATGGGGCGCTTGGGATCGGACGGTTGACATGGGTTTCACTGGGCATCCCGAGTCATGAGTTAGCGTGCGGGGGATGAATTTAACGATCGGGGAAAGTGGTTTGAAAATCGGGCAGAGGACGCATGTCAGTTTATGAGTGGAATCGCCCGGCGTTGGGGAAAAACTGCCAGTACGCAAAAATGGTGCGGAATAAACCGCCAGATTTGGAGGAAAGACATATGGTTGATGGGGCCACGGGGAAACGTCGCGTTCCACGCCGTTGGATCTGTGTAATAGATCTACGGTGGAGATTTGTTGGATAATCAAACTGGCGGCAATCTTTAGAAAATAATCAAAACCCGAAAATGTGCTTTAACAAAGGTTTTTGTGATTTTTGGGTGGAAAAGACAGTGGAGAGAATAAGTGCCCGCCGGGTTAAGCAACTGGTTATGGCACTCGAGCACATGGAGAGAAAAGGATTGGAGACTTAACCCGAGGGGGCTAAAGTCTGATATATGGAAAATATGTGTTTTTTATGGTTTTCAATGCTTTTTCAAAGGAAATGGAAATTCCGATAATGTTAAGAAGAGACCCTAGGCCTTATGATATAGGGTTTATGGAGGAAGGAAGACAGAATCATGAAATTGTGGGGTTTTTCAGGGGTACAAGGGGTAAAATAAGGCCTCTTGGGGGGGGGGGGGGGCATGAATTAGTAGAGGGGGTGTATATCAGGCTTAGCACACAGGGACTTCAAGGAAGATGGGTTTTCAAGGGAAAGATATTCCTTGAAGGCTTCCAAAACAAATCAGCCCCCAGCTTGCTTGTCAAGAATGTCATAGGGGGGCTAACAGTGGCTCCACATGGGGACAGATTCTCCTAGGAGGAATCAAGAAACCAGATATGATATTTGGAGTAGGCCAGATGCCTGCTGTCATAAGCCATCTTTCTTCTTCAATTTTAGCTGCCACAATATGATAGAAACATCAGCAAAAATATTTCCCAACCAATCTACCTACCCAAACTACAATCCTAGAATTTTCTCTTGGGTGAATTTGAGCTAGCAGACCCTTTACATTTATTTTGCAAAACAAAAACAAACCTATTCTAAATCTACCCTTATTGCTCCACGAGACCAGATTAGACTGTTGACCTCATATATTTCTCTACCTAATCTACTACCTGTTGGGATTAAGCTATCCAACAGGTTTCTTCTCTACATTCTAGGACAGAAATTGAGACAACTAACTACCTACTCATAGGCTGAGCTTTATTGAGATTTTCCTACCTACCCTATTATACTGAAATAGTTACAAGACTAGCTTACAAACACTGTCTTCCAATGTAACCAGTCCATCAAGTGATTCCATGGCTGGTCCTTCTTGCTCAACTCCTTGAGCATGCTGGATAGGCAGGGCATCTCCCACTCTTTTGGTCCCATAACAACAGCCTTGAAAAATATTCTCTCCATTTGCAACATGCTGCTCAAAAATACCCTTGATCCTTCTTCAAGTATATGTAGGAAATGTGCATAAGGATCATGAAAAGATACCTGATTATGCATATCTGGCAGGCAGGCTTCAACCAAGACCTCCTCTTCTTCCACTGGATCAAGGGTAAGACTCTCTTGAGGAAGAGAATCTTCTTCATCTTCTGAACTGGAGGGCTCATCATATATGGCAGTGATGTCCCCCTAGAACTCTGATATATTTTGCTCTGAGGTGCTGAGCTCTGTGAGAAGATCTATGTATTCTTGAGCAGGGGCATATTCCTTTGCTTCCTCTTTTTCAAGAGAAGGCTCTTTAATTTCAACCTCCTCAAGAATCTCTTCTTGGCTTTCATCCTCATCTTCCAAAAAGAAAAACTGCTAGCTTCCAGTCTCACTGATGATCTGTGGTAAAACAGAATGAAGATTCATAGAATCTTCATCTACTATTATACTGTCATAGCTCTCTTCATTAGTGTCATAAATGGGCTGACTGGTTTCATTACTTCTCTGGATTTGTTGGCTCTGATCTTCCTCCCATGAATCTGAGGATGATGGTCCTACAGGCCCGGCTTCTCTTTGAAAACACTCATCATCAAACAGATCGCAAAAAGGGAAATCATAACTGTAAGTAATGTCACCCTTCAAACTCATCGGATTCTCAGCATGTCTTTTTTCATTCTGAGCCACAGAGGATTCTTCTGAATCTGAATCATCAAACTCATATAATGACTGAGCAGGAGCGCGTGTTCCATAGAAGATTTCTGGGGTGGGCTGCTGGTTTAATATCCGCTCAATCTCTTCTTCTGTAAAAAGAGGGGTTTCCCTTTCATCATGGATAGAAGCACAACAGTCCTCTTTCTCTTGTATTAGCTGATTTGGAGGCTAAATATTTTCTTGAGCCTCTTTTTCCATATCAGATTCTGCCTCTTCTGTGTAATATTTTGCTTCCTCAAGGTAGCTTTCCTCATCAGCCTTCGCTAATAGGTCCTGATGTTCTTTGGTTAGCATAACACAAGGCATAGGTAGGCAATCAGGCAGTTCCTGATCACTAACCTCCTCATCTTCTATAGATTCTTGAACATCATACATATCTTGCTCACCTTCTCGGTCTTGAGTTTGTTCTTGCTCTGAAAGATGCATAGGCTGCTCGAAATAATCATCATCTGTATTCATATTAGCCATGCGCATATTTAGCATTTCACCAAACGTTTTTGTTAATTCAATTAATTGATCGCACAAAGCGTCATACTTTGCGTCTCTGTCCATATTTGGATTCATGCTTTTGCAAAGAAGGCTACTGCTTCTTCTCAACCAATTCAGTGTCTTTCACCAGTGGAGTCATTTGGTCTTGGATCATAAGGAGTGTGGAGTCGCCAGGTGGATGAATTTGACTGTTTGGAGCAGGGTGTTGTCCACCATCAGCAATAGAACGCCAACCGAAAGGAAAAATGGTCTCATCCCCAGTGGAGTCACCATTATGTTGGGGTTCCCATGTTTTGGCCAGGTTGACAGAGACCAAAAGATGAGACAACATAGAACCACTTTTCGACCTTAGGATCTAGCCCTCCTAGGTCCAGAGAGGGATCTCTCTATGTGAGTCAAAGGATATGTCTTTGAAGCTTCAAGTTATGATTTTAGGCTAGTTATAGGCTCAAGGTTGTTTTTTTGATTGTTTGTGTTTGGTTGGAGAGAATCAGGAAAGGAAGGTCCAATAGAGAACAAGGATGAGCAAAGGGAAGCTTAGGCAGGAACAGATAACTCAAATAACATCAAAGCCATTGGGCTATGGAGTCAAGAAAGGGTTTACTTGTAATCAATGTGCAAGCCTTTAGTTGGGCTAGTCATCTAAATCATCTGGATCTTAAAGGATAGAATATGGAATGGAACATTGAGGATAGAAAATGAGGGGGAGAGAACCAACCAACCCTGTCTATAGATCAGGTCAGAGGTCATTTAACTCCAGACCTGCTTGGACAGAATTAGAGGTAATTACAAGGGATCTTGGAAAGGCTAACTGGTCGTGCAAAGATCCTAGTGGACAGGGCTAACACTAATCCCCAATGTTCCCAAACCTTCCAGCCAAATCCTACCAAGAACATCTAAACATGGACTTCATCAATTCATACATCAGAGAGCAGGCAATATCATCCACTACACTGGTTAAATCAATTGAAATCAACATTCAGATACACGTATAAGAAGAAAACATAAAAGGCTGGGAGAGCAGCAACATAGGGTACCTATCAAGGGTAAATCTTATGCCAAACTTCTGATGCGAGCCTGAAGAAACATAATGAAATGAGAGCAAGTCATTCACAAATACAGAGAAAGGAAAACATCACCAGCTGCTTTAGATCAGGATCCAAAGAAACATTCTTGTCATATTAAAAACAACACTAATCAGGTACATCATAGCCCATTGCTTGAACATTCAATCTGAATACATCTAATCTCAGCCTATCTTACAATATACACAGAGAACTTGTCTCAAGAGGAAAAAACTTGCGTTCCACTGATATCTCATCAACAACCATTACAATCTTTTCTTCTGTGCTTTATAGCAAAGAATGAACCTAAGATCGACTGAAGGAGTAGGTGAAAATTAAATACACAAATGAATGCAGGGCCAAAACCCATTCTGCTTGACATGCTATGTATTTAACCTCTGTCACCTTCCTTGTGAGAGAATGATCTGCTCCAGATTTGATCTTGACATCTTTTGGTTGGAGTACGCCTGGTAATTTGAATAAAAATGAAGTAAACTGCTAGGAAGGTTTGTCTCATAAATTTCTGACTGTTTTGGGATCTGTTGTCTGGTGGAAAACACTTCAAGGACATGGTGCATAATAAAGCCTTATGGGCGCCATGTACTTGATGAAGAACAAACATTCTGCCGACGAAAAACCCAGATATTACCTTTTGCCTGTGCTCAGGATCCTTTGATTTATCCTCGGGGTCTGTAATCTACTGCTTTTCCTCTGAACACACTGATTTAGGGCTCTAGATCTTCATTAACACGCCCTAATCTCCTTTACTTGTACTGAATGAATCTGCCTTCTCATTTTGCTTCTAACAGGGTAGCTCAGGCTTTTAATAGTGCTGAAATATTTTCACTGATCTTGAACCCTGTTCTTTGAATAAATGACCTGTCTTCACCTTCCCGGGCCTTCTTTACTAAATGTACCAAGGTACAAAGCTTTCCTGCATCTCTTGGCTGCTGCATAGGAAACTGGGCGATCATGGTAGTCATCTCTTTCAAATATCCCTGCAAGACACGAAGACTGTGGGGAAAATCATGGACAAGGGTGGCGGGTGATGTGGATGGACAAAATGGACGTGCCGTAAAAAACCATGCAGATGGGGAAATGGGGAGAGATCGTGGAAAACAATGGCGGAATGCTCTGGCGGAGGAATAATGGAACACAGTGCGAATGCACGTAATAGACGAACGAAAAACATTAAAAATCACGATGAAACCAAAGATATAATGACGGAGACAGAGAATGTACGGGGCATACACGTGGCAATGATGTGGCGAGACGAGGTGAGGCAGGAGACCGTGGACTGGTCAAAAATGGAGGGACAAATCTGAACCGTCGATCGGGCGGAGATCAACGACGGAGGATGATTGGAGGCGGGCTGGGACACGGACTATTGCACGTGCAACTTTATTAAACATCGTGCGTCTTTGACGATCGAAATCCGTTGGATGGGCTGCTTGGGATCGGAAGGTTGACATGGGTTTCACTGGGCGTCCCGGGTCGTGAATTAGCGCGCGAGGGATGACTTTAACAATCAGGGAAAGCGGTTTGAAAATCGGGCAGAGGGCGCGTGTCATTTTATGAGTGGAATTGGCCAGCGTTGGGGAAAAACCGCCAGTACGCAAAAATGGTGCGTAATAAACCACCGAATTTGGAGGAAATACGTATGGTTGACGAGGCCCATGGGGAAACGCCACGTTCCGCACCGTTGGATCTGCGTAGCAGATCTACGGCGGAGATTTGTCGGATAATAAAACTGGCGGCAATCTTTAGAAAATAATGAAAACCCGAAAATGTGCTTTAACAAAGGTTTTTGTGATTTTTGGGTGGAAAAGACAGTGGAGAGAATAAGTGCCCGCCGGGTTAAGCAAGTGGTTATGGCGCTTGGGCGCATGGAGAGAAAAGGATTGGAGACTTAGCCCGAGGGGGCTAAAGTCTGATATATGGAAAATATGTGTTTTTTATTGTTTTCAATGCTTTTTCAAAGGAAATGGAAATTCCGATAATGTTAAGAAGAGACCCTAGGCCTTATGATATGGGGTTTATGGAGGAAGGAAGATAGAATCATGAAATTGTGGGGTTTTTCAAGGGTACAAGGGGTAAAAGAAGGCCTCTTGGGGGGGCATGAATTAGCAGAGGGGGTGTATATCAGGCTTAGCGCATGGGGACTTCAAGGAAGATGAGTTTTCAAGGGAAAGAAATTCCTTGAAGGCTTCCAAAACAAATCAGCCCCCAGCTTGCTTGTTAAGAATGTCATAGGGGGGCTAACATGCTCCATCGGGAATATCTTCAGATATTCCAATTCCTTCTTTAGTGAGATATCACACATCCATTTCTAAGATTTACTATTGGGGCATTCATAGGATATGTCTCCTTCCATAGAAGGGAGAGATCCTGAGGCTAGCTAGTCCTTCAGAGATTCTGTCTATGGATATGCAATATTCCACCTCAGGAATTTCTGCTACAGGGTCCTTGAGGACTTTGTATAAGGAAGTTGCTGTAAAAATAATACAAACCACTGCTGGGATGCCTTATAACACACATCATACAACTCCTATGCAAAATATGAGCTCAAATAAATTACTCTATATGGATTATTCAAATCTCCCCAATCTAGGTCTCTAAAACAATGCTCAAAGAGAGAGCCTACAGCAATATGAAGAACAGATTCTGAAACTCTGCAAATATGAAATACATCATAAGAGGGAAAATGATACATCCATCATTATATTATCATTTTAGAAATAATAAATAGAAATATAATTAGGAATGAACCCCTTATACAACGGGAATCAATCTCCAATGATTACACTCTAAAATACAAATGTTACTGCAACTACACCAAATGTCAGAGGACCATGCCTGCACAGTAATTAAGAGAGTAGTAGTTTCTAAATGTGTAAAAAATGATAATGATTCTAAAGGATACAAATAAATAGCCCAATGAAAAAGAAATGGGCTGAAATACACGATTTCTAGCCAATCTATGAGAGATTTCCAGAAATGCCGGAGAATACCAAAATGTGACAAGAGACTTGTCACTGAAACTGAACCGAAACAAGAATGAGGCTATGGTTTATTTTAAATCTGATTTCCCTCCTCTGATAATGTCTCCAATACAAAGGGCTGATCCCTTTGTCTCAAAAACAACTCCTGATGAGCTCTATGAAACCCTCTCTCATTGCCTCCATAAAATAACATAGTCTCCTCCATGGACTGCGCAATGGGAGATGATGGAATGTTGGCCTCATGCAAAAGATGTGAAATGCAGCTTGAGAATCCTCCTTGCATCTCCCCCAATGAATATATCACTCCTCCACTGAAGAAAACAACTCAAGAGAGACTCCATGAGTTCCTCTCTTGTTGCACCCAGCAACAAAACGTCCTTTCTGCTGCAGAGCTAACACTGTAGAAGATGAATGTAGCTATGGCCAGTGCTGGATTGAGGAAAATAAACTCAATCCTCATCCTTCCTTGAGGAAGAGGTATGGATTCCTGACCGGGAACACCCTAGTGCCCGAGGGCACTACCACCCTACTAAACATCCCGGGGATGCAAGCCTTTGTAGACCCAAGTCTAAAACTCCAAAACATAACCCAAATGGGTTTCCATCTCCTCCATATAAATAAAGGGAACTCTTCTCCACCATGGTCCCACCAATTAGGTTTTCCACCCTCACATGAGTGTCTTCCCTCAAAAACTGCGCAGCTTCTCTAGGAAGCCTCTCCTCCTTGGGCAACATTGTTGACTTTAGTCAAAGGTGACTAAATAAAGTGAGGTGGGTTCCATTCACACCCTTAGGTGTTTATTTCAGCTGCTTTATTCTCCTCCCTTTCACATGAGGAGTGTTATTTATTCATCTAGAGTGGGCTAAGGTGTCTCCTCACCCATTTTATTAATCAAAAATAAAATTTGCAACTATAATGTTCCATTTTAGCTTGAGGCTAAAAATTTGGAACATTACAGTCCTCCCCTCCTGCATGTTTCTTGCCCTCAAGAAACTGCATAGAGAGAAAAAAACTTCTCCCCCTTCTTCTCTTATGGCCTCCTCATTAATGATCTGCACCACCGCTCAAACATGCTGCAATAAATCTGTCCTCCAATTCTCTCTCCCAAGTATGCAAGCTGACAACAATACTCCTCATGGAAAGATAGAAGATGTAGTGGAATCCTTATTTCTATGCTAAGGCCTCCTTAAGGTAGGAGTGATGATATGCATGGGAAAATTTTTCTCCCAATGATGATCCTCTCATCCATCCTATCATCCAAATGAAAATCTCACCCCTGATTTTTGCAATGTGTTGGGGCTGAATGGAGAGTTGTTTTGGTTTCCCATGATGGCCTTCTCTCCATTTGCTGCACATATGGGGCTGCCTTTGTCTTTGGGTTGGGAAAGTATGGCCTCCAAGAATGGCCCAAGCTACCCCATCAGAAAAATCAGCCATGAAATGCCTCTGCAAATTCTCCAAGTGGTCCCTCCCACAAGAAGGTACAAGTAGCAATGTGGCAATCATGGTTTTCCCATGGTGTCTCCTGCAAGATAAAACATATAAAATGGGGAGAATCATTCTCCCAACGGGCTGTACATACACTAATCTCCAAATAATGCTCCTCATGAGTGTACAACATCAAAAATACAAGGAGAAATACACAATAAAAGTAAGTTGTCAAATGACAACCGGAGAGTGGTTCAAAGTTCCACTCATGGAACCTGCGCAGTGCCTCCTTGGCCTGCCACAAAATCAAAAGTAATATGTGTTGTACTAGCCACTTTTTTTCTGCCACAAAATCTCCTCATAATATGAAACATGAAATCAAAATTTGGTACCAATGGTGCACACCAAGAAGCATGTGGCTTCCCCCACAAACCATCATAAGAATGGCCACTCCCATTGCTGCAATGGGCCAAAAGTACATCAAAATAGAGAGCATAAGGAGATGTGATCATCCTTAGCTCATCAATATTCTCATAAGAAGTAAAGGAAGGCAAATCAAAATGAAGATCTATACCTCCTCTACCATGTACTCCAGTACTTGAGCTGAAATGGCTCATCTGAATGCTCTCCCTTTCCTCCAATGAGTAAGGGAATGGTTGTGCCAACCTCTCAAAAATCATCCGAGCTATGAATCTATCCATATGATGATCTATATCATGATTAATTCCCACCCAAGTGAACTCCTCTAGCAAAGCAAAGTATGCATCCAAATGTATAGCTAGGAAGTCCTCATGTGCTGCATGCAATAGTTTCTCCTTGAGACTAGAAACTCTAGCCAAGAAGATCTTGCCATAAAAATATATGACCGTGTCATTAACCATGTATTTTTCATCTCCCTCCTGGTCATCAAGAATCAAGCATGCACCAAGATCCTGGGAATACTCAACCAAAAGCTGAGTCCTCCAACCGGGATCAATCCTCCACGTAGACAATGCTAGTGTTCTGCAATATGGTGCTCCATCACATTGCTGCCTGATACCTTGACATCCGCTCATGCCAAATTCATCCTCCAAGTTTCTTCCATGCCATCATGTAGCTACTCATGCTCAAATAGAAATGATTCTCTCTGAAAATGAGCCTCCCATGAGAGACTATCACCTCCAAAGAATCTCTCGATCCTGGTCAATGCAAGAATGAGTGGCCTCCATCTACTCCAATGCATGAAAGAGTCCTTCGTCAAAGGAAGTATCCTCTCTCTCACCAAATATATGGAGCATTTTTCCTACATCATGAAGATGCTATCCTCCATCCATGCAGTAGCTCTATATGTGCAGTTAAGCTGATGAGAATGGGTGGTACTGAAAATGAGAGAGTGTATCCCTCCTCCTTGTGCTTATCCCCAAACTCACGACGCTGTGATGGACTCCTATAATTTCTTCACCCCTCTAGAATCCAAGAGTGGTGAACCAAATACCATGATGCCTCTCATCATCTCTAGATCAAGTGGCCTCCTGGGTGGAAAGCCTCCAAAAATTGAGACATCAAGATCTGAAATAGATTGCATGTATGAGTGGACGAATTTGTCCCTCTCTCCTCTGCACAGTGCAGTCTCTTTCCCATGTGAAGAATATTTCTGAAATAGATAAGGGAGGATGCTCATCATCCCTTCATGCTGATCCTTTTTCTCTTCTTCCTCCATCTCACAATCCCTAGAAAATACTGCATTTGGCTCCGGAATTGTGTCTTGGTACCCACATAAAATATTTGGATCTCCTTGCAAAGACACAAGGGCTCCTCTAGTAGAAGAAATGGCTCCCCTTTCACCTCCATGTGGTGATGGATCTCCTCCTAGTGTGACAGCGTTGTTGGTTCTTTCCAGTGTATGTAAAGTGTTTGTGTTTATGACACAATGAGTTTCACCAAGTTTTTCCACCAAACCCTTAGTGAATGCATCATATGTTTTTGCATTTGCATGAAAATGAAAAATGTAACCTTCAAACCAACAATCATTAGCCATACCTTGAGTTGCAACGCTGCTCCTTCCATGACCTCATGTTCTTCCTCTACTCCCTTGCAATGAAATTGAACAAAGGACTCTACTGTGGATCTTCATGTGTGGCTGAATGATCACACCCTTCATGAGAATAGCTATGATTTTTCCCATCAACAAACCCTCTTAGAAATTTCTCCAAATTTCCCTTTCATCAAATCTTCAATAATCTCCTTGATGGTCTAGAAAAGAAGAAGGGAAAACTCCTCTTCCATCATTCCTCTTTCCTTGTTTCCTCTGTCAATCTCCCCTCCTTGGGGAGAATATCCTCTTTCTGATGGAAATCTTGTCCACGGGCTGAGCCAAGATTGATGCTTTGATACCACTGTAATGTTCCAAATCTGGAACTTGTTGCTCCATTAGGAATATCTTGAGATATTCCAGTTCCTTCTTTAGTGAGACATCACAAGTCCATTTCAGAGATTTACTATTAGGGAATTTACAGGATATGTCTCCTTCCAACGAAGGGAGAGATCTTGAGGCTAACTGGCCCTTCACAGACTTTGTCTATGGATATGCAATATTCCACCTCGGGAATTTCTGTTATAGGGTCCTTGAGGATGCTGTATAAGGAAGCTACTGTAATAATAAGACAAACCACTGCTAGGATGCCTTAGAACACACATCATAAAACTCTTATGCAGAATATGAACTCAAAGAAATAACTCTAGATGGGTTATTTAGATCTCCCCAATCTAGGTCTCTAAAACAATGCTCAAAGAGAGAGCCTACAACAATATGAAGAACACATTCTGAAACTCTGCAAATCTGAAATACATCATAAGAGGGAAAATTCTGAAGGCATAATTATGTTATCATTTCAGCAATAAAAAATAGAAATATCATGAGGAATGAACCCCTTATACAATGGGAATCAATCTCCAATGATTACACCCTGAAATAGAAATGTTACTGCAACTACACCAAATGCCAAAGGACCATGCCTACGCAGTCATTAAGAGAGTAGCAGCTGTTGAATGTATAAAAAATGATAATTATGTTGGAGGATTCAAAGAAATATCCCAATGACAAAGAAAAGGGCTGAAATACAATATTTATAGCCAATCTATGAGAGATTGCTAGAAATGCTGGAGAATACCAAAATGTGACAAGAGACTTTTCACTGCAACTGAACAAAAAAAAGAATGAGGCTGTGGCTGATCTGAAATATAATTTTCCTCCTCTGATAATGTCTCCAATACAAAGGGTTGATCCCTTTGTCTCAAAAACAACTCCTGATGAGCTCTATGAAACCCTCTCTCACTGCCTCCATAAAATAACGCAGTTTCCTCCATGGACTGCACAGTGGGAGATGATGGAATGTTGGCCTCATGCCAAAGATGTGAAATGCAGCCCGAGAGTCCTCCTTGCAGCTCCTCCAATGAATATATCACTCCTCCACTGAAGAAAACAACCCAAGAGAGACTCCAAGAGTTCCTCTCTTGCTGCACCCAGCAACACAACGTCCTCTCTGCTATAGAGCTAACACTGTAGAAGATGAATGTAGCTGTGGCCAATGCCAGATTGAGGAAAATAAGCTCAATACTCATCCTTCCTTGAGGAAGAGGTAGAGATTCCCTACCAAGAACACCGTAGTGCCCGAGGGCACCACCACCCTGCTAAACAGCCTGGGGATGCAAGCCTTTGCAGACCCAAGTCTAAAACTCCAAAAAATAACCCAAATGGGCTGCCATCTCCTCCATATAAATAAAGGGAAATATTCTCCACCATGGTCCCACCAATTAAGGTTTCCACCCTCACATGAGTGTCTTCCCTCCAAAACTGTGCAACTTCTCTAGGAAGCCTCTCCTCCTTGGGCGTCGCTGCTGACTTCAGTCAAAGGTGGACTTCAGTCAAAGGTGACTAAATGAAGTGAGCTGGGTTCCATTCACACCCTTAGGTGTTTATTTTAGCTGCTTTATTCTCCTCCCTTTCACATGAGGAGTGTTATTTCTTCATATATATTGGGCTAAGGTGTCTCCTTACCAATTTTATTAATCAAAAATAAAATGTGCAACTATAATGTTCCATTTTAGCTTGAGGCTAAAAATTGGGAACATTACAGGAGGGTTGAGAAACCCACTTTTCTGAGCTAGTTTTTCATAAGAGGGAGGATACCTTCTCTTGGGAGATCATTTTGGAGATTTATTGAGCTCATTTCAGATATTTAGTAGTAGGCCAATCTATTTCCATCCCCTAAAGCGTAATTTCATTCTAGATTTGCGTTATTTTGGAGGGAAGTTTCAGTGAGGGATCTTGTGGCTTTGTTTGAGTGTTTTCCTGTGATTGAAGGGATCAACCTTTCATTGGAGGAGACCTTGGAGTGGATATACATTAGATATATATTATATAAGCCTCATATCCTCATTTTCTTCAGTTTGCAGTGATTCTTTAGTCCTTGGGCTGTGGATAACCATTTGTATTGGGTGTATTCCTAGAAACCCTTCTCGGGTTCTCTTGGATTTGTATTAAGGAGACTAGATCTCATATTTTGAGAAATATTTTTTAATATATGAGCAGATCTATTTATCTCTACAATTTTTGAGTATAAACCCTCACTAGACTGCGTTGTCTCTTATGCAGTAATTTTATGTTGCAGTAGTTTTGGGGTTTCAGTGTTTTTGAGCTATACTAGGTGTGGGAGGCCTATTTACCTCACCTAATATGATTTTTTTCTGATATCCTCTTGGAATTAGGTTTCATATTGTCAGATCTAATGGATCTAAGGGCTTATTTTTATTTTTATAGCATACATTTCTTAAAATAAGTTATTTATGCATGTATTTTTGAGTTTTCCCATTTTGGGATATTACAATGTTATCAGAGCTCTTATCTTGGCTCAACTTGTGTTCTACAACTATTATGCTATAAGAAGAAGAAGAGAAGGAGAAGAGATCTATAATGGTGGAAATAATGGGCTTGGTCTCATCACTTTTTAGATCTATGAAGAACCTCTCCAAGGAGGTTAAGCACATGAAAGAGAAAAGATGCAATGAAACTTTTAGAGGGTTTCAAAAAGAGGAAGGACCATGTACTTCCTATTCTCAAAAGAAAGAACCAATGTTGCAGAAAGCTCCAAAGCATTACACATTTCCCTTTCCTTTTAAGGAAGAAGAGAATAGGCATGGAAATGGATGGCACTTGGAACATGAGATCCTGAGTGGATACCTTGCAGAATGCAAGTCTCAACCTAGAGCTTTCAAGGAGACTCTAGCTCTTCCTCAGTTTATTTGGCTTGAAGAAGAAAGGAGGCCCTACAGAAATAGGATAATGAGGGGCAATAGATTTCTATTGTCTACTTTTGATGGATCATCCACATGTATAGAAAAGGCTTGGGTGATGAAGCTAGATGCATTCTTCCTACTACATCCAGTGGTAGAAAGGGAGGTTGTTGAGATTTCAGCGCTGCACCTTGAGGGTAAAACAAGCACTTGGTGGTTCAGCCATTTGAGGCATGCAAGAGTTACTAGTTTTGCAGATTTCACTCAAAGGGTGATCAAAATATTTGATAGGAAGAAATTAGAGGGAGAGGAGCCTTCACCACCACTAGAGGAGACTTGTACCAATGCTGACATAACTATGGAGGAGCAGCCATCATCCTCAACAGTTGGGGGAGCCAACACATTGGAAGGAGGAACCTTTTTAGCCATACAAGATGTTCCCAGGCTTCACCAAGGTATGCATGAATTTCCACTTTTTGTTATTTCAACAAATATTATGGAGGGTTGTGGAAATCTGCCTTTGCATGACCAAGGGTCAACACATATTTCTGATTTGGAGTGGCAGACTTGCACTGCACTGTGCAACCTTGAGTTGTTCAAGGAATGGATAAGCAATCATCCTCATGTGTCAAAATTTAGTGCACACAACACTAGGGGTTGGGGCATGGACTTATGGAGGATAAGATTAGCTTTGTCCTAAACAATCCAATGCAGAACTCTATGTTCAACATTGAGTTTGAGCATGAGACAAAAAATACACCATTGAGGAGATTAATAGTGCTATCATTAAGAAGTAGTGAGGAGTTGGGGACTCAACTATCATTAGAGCATTCGGATGACCATCACAATTGTATGACATTGGATGAGCATATTATCAATGAGAGACACCTTGTCTTTCATCATGGTGATGGATCTTTTGGGATGAGCATTGCACAGGCTTATGAGGAGGTTTTTCCTTCAACATACTTGGATCCTTATGGATTCAATATGGAAATTGGTGTGGGGTATTCTTTGGGAGATCTCCAAGAGGTTGCATTTCAACATTTCATGAAATGCAAGGGTAGAAATCTGATTTGGGAGAAGGGTATCCTACATTGGAGGAGTACCAAGATGAAGCATGGTGGGAGACACCCACATGTGGATGGATGGGTGTGGATGGTGAGCAAGAGGTTGGTGAGCCAATTGCATATTTATGACACTGTCCAGGAGGAGGCATGGCTGTGTTTTCTACTCTTAAAAGATTTTGGCCATCATATGACATATCCTTCTTCTAAGGATAAGAGGGTGGAGGAAAATTGGCAGGACACTTGCATCATTTGGCAACAAGGAGGTTGGGTGCATTATGTTGATGTGACATTCTTCATGTAAATCATCATATATTCACCTCATGATTTGTATGATGGAGGTGTGAGGGAGCAGGAATATTTATTGTTTCTTTGGCTAATCTTGGGAGAGTATGGGAAGAATTTTTCCCATACTTGGCATAATATTTCTAGAAAAAGGGATGGCACAAGTGAGATGCAAAGAGGCTACCCTTCAACATTGGAGGATAAGGAGGTGCTTCCACATAGGGAGGAGATATCCCTACATAGCAACATGATGGTGGATGAATTTGGCATGTGGCATGTCAAACAAAAGGAGTCACAGAGTGACAAGAGCCTTATCACTAAGGCCAACAGTGTTGTCGCTTGGGAGTATGTTTCTATTGATGGAGTGTTCCAAGGGGAGCATGAATCCCTTCATTTTGTAGACTTTTATGAGGAGATTCTCATGGGAGGACTCATCCATGGACCTCACTTTCAGCTTACTCACTATGCATGGTAAGAAATTTATTTCTGTACTTATTGATTATTTCATTGAGTATTTGCATCTTCTCACCATCTATGTACAGTGCATTGCTCCACAAGAGGGAAAGATTATTTTTGGGTTTCATGGTCATTCTAGGACCAAAATTTATGATGGAGATAACCCTTCTCTACATGACTTTGGGCAAGTATATTTTTGTTCTTATCATGCTCAACTGATATATAATGCTATTTAATACTTCATAATAGATGAGAAAACATGCACATCTAGTGACGTGTTGGAGGGAAACTTGCCACATGATGTTCTAAAACATCAATTGGAAATACTGCGTTGTATCGACTTGAAAGACCATTGGTATCATCCAAAATTGCATATAACCTTCAGCATTTTTCTGATTTGGATGCCATATGGTGATGATGTGCCATTCATTTTTTATGGGATGGTTTGGGCCAACATGATTCATGACATTAGAAGGAGGATCTTTGGAGATCCAATATTATTCTTGCCACTTGAAGGCAACCTTAGTGCAACCCGAGATCAGCAGCTACTCTGCACTTATCATAAGTGGAGAGAGAGACAACATGGGGTAGGTTATCTTGTCTACCATGTTTAGTTATTCAGCCCACCTACATTGCAGGAGCCAAAGGTGGAGGAGATTTTTCATGGGTTACCATTCTGCAGGGTGGTCCATTTTGTATGGATGATAGCTTGGGGATGGGAGATTCACATGGGGATGATAGATCCCAATATATATCAAATATCATGCCTCAAGAAGGCCTCTAAATAGCACATTTTTGCCTCCATGGGTGTTTTACTTCTACATGATGATAGCTATTTGGGATGCTCACCAAAAGCTGGCTTGCATACTTGGGAGGGGCAACTTGGAGATGTATTGATGAGACAAAATCTTGTTCCTTGGAGGAATTCATCATATGATGATGCTACAGGAGGAGGTGAGGAGGCTCTTCAGCTCTATCCTTGTAGTTGCTTGAGGACATGCAACATTTTGGAGGGGAGGAATAATATTCCTAAATTAGCATGCAGCTAATTGAAATATTAATTTTGATCTAAAACTATAGTTACATGAATAAATGGGTAAGGAGGCCCATAAAAATTTCTAACAACAACAAAATCCCTCTTAATGTGAAAAGGGATCATGTAAATAATTGGAACTAGCACCTTCATGTGTGAACAAGGGTCAATGCATATGGAGAAAGTCAAGTTTGCCCAAGTCAACAACACTAATATGGGAGGAGTGGATTCTCAATGTAGACAGCTCAATATGAATGTTGATTAGTTTAGAAAACTATATGAGAGCTAGATTGAAGGTTCTTAGGTGTGAAAAGGGATGGAGTCGGTTGAAGAGGTCAACCTTGACAAAATCAAACAACGCTATTATGGAGGAGTGGCTTTAATGATGGGACAACATAGTTTTGGAGGGAGATTGATTGTGTGATGGTGGAAACCCTAATGAGTGGGACCCAAGGTGAGAAGGCTCACATTATTTATAAGGAAGAGCATGGAAGCCATATGTGGTTAGCTTATGAATCATATTTTGATATGTCTATTTAGACTTTTGCTTTCTTCAACTATTTAGCTAAGATTTCTAGTGCTGTTTAGCACAAGGGTTTCCTGTTTAGAAAATCCCATCTCCTTGCTTGAGAGGCCTCTTGGAAGAGTCCTGGTCTTTCATTCCACACATCTGGAATTCTATTCGATCTTTATTCTTTAGCTACAATGCATTTTCTACAGAATATTGTGTTGTGTTGTAGGGTGTTGTAGTGGAGGGTTGAGAAACCCACTTTCTGAGCTAGTTTTTCATAGGAGGGAGGATCCCTTCTCTTGGGAGATCAGTTTGGAGAGTTATTGATCTCATTTCAGATATTTGATAGTAGGCCAATCTATTTCCATCCCATACAATGTAATTTCAGTCTGGAATTGCGTTATTTTGGAGGGCAGCTTCAGTGAGGCATCTTGTGGGTCTGTTTGAGTGTTTTCCTATGATTGAAGGGATCAAACTTTCATTGGAGGAGAACTTGGAGTGGATCTACATCAGATATATATTATCTCAGCCTCCTATCTTCATGTGCTTCAGTTTTCAGTGATTATTCATTCCTTGGGCTATAGATCACCATTTGTATTGGGTGTATTCCTAGAAACCCTTCCCGGGTTCTCTTGGATTTGTATTTAGGAGACTAGATCTCAGCTTTGAGAAATATTGTTTAATATATGAGCATATCTATTTGTCTCTATAATTTCTAAGTATAAACCCTCATTAGATTGCGCTGTCTCTTATGCAGTGATTTTATGTTGCACTAGTTTTGGGGTTTCAGTGTTTTTGAGCTATACTAGGTGTGGGAGGCCTGTTTACCTCACCTAATATGATTTGTTTATGATATCCTCTTGGATTTATGTGTCATATTGTCAAATCTAATGGATCTAGGGGCTGATTTTGATTTTTATACCATATATTTCTGAAAATGCGTTATTTATGCATGTATTGCTGAGTTTTCCCATTTTAGGATATTACATTACATTATTTCCGATCAAAGGTGTTCCACCACTTGCACCTAAAAATAACAAATTGGAAAGAAGAGAAATCCACTTCAATTATCTCTTGTATCTTTCCGACGTAACCTAACGTCCCTCATACTAGGTTTTGATCATGATGGCTAGATAAACTAGATTGATCGAACTCAACTTCCACTCCATAGTCATGTGTGAGGTTTCCAGCATCGGAATTTTCTTTGTGAAAATGGTGTCCATATACCCACATAGATGGGAAAAAATGAAACTATTATAAAAAAGTTAAAAAAATCATAGTGTCATGTGTCTTATAATAACCCAATAGTTAAAATATGAAATAGAGAGGTAATTACATTTGAAAGGTGCATTATTAAGTTTCAAATGTACATATAAATTAAATATATTATTACCGAGTTGTTGCACCCAATCCCGACATTTAGCGCATATTCTTCAGCATGTAGGTAACGACCGGTTGCACTGTATTTCTGTCTGACTTGGTCAGCAACCCAACTATTGGGGAATATTTTTGGCATATTTTCTTTTAAATGATTGGGATAATGCACACTTCTACCATTCAACCATATGAATTCTTTCCTGTCACTATCCCATTTCATCCTCTTTTGTTCGTATAATGCGACCCACGGTTGTGTTGCTTCAGAATTGTAAAGAAAAAATTTATTGATTACTTCAATTTCTGCATTCGCTGATGAAATCAAACCGAAATTATATAGTACATAGAGATCAAAATATACATTATATCGAAGTTCAACATGAATATTTACTTTTTGTAAATTTGAAAAATTATAAGTCGCTTACTCTTTATCAAGCACTTTTTTCCACTTGTTTGGAGCAACTCCCCTTCTCTTTTGTCTTCATCCCTTTCATCGTCCCAAATCACCTCACCTGGTATGTTTTCGAACTGCTTGATGTACTCACTAGCATAATAGAAAGACTCATACGATATGTACCCCTCTGTCATAGACCCCTCAGGTTTTCCCCTTTGTCAAACAAAACCTTTCAATTTCTTCATGTACCTCTCTAAGAAGAACATCCTATGACAAGAAACCACCCTAAATAATTCAACCTCATCTAATAGGTGGATTATAATATGAACCTGCAAGTCCATGAAACTCGTCGGCAATTCCTTCTCAAACATACAAACAATCTCATCTATCTCTTGATGCCATTGTGGAATTCTAGCCAAATGAATCTCCTTTGACGCAATCCAACGTACTAATGCAGATAATTTGTATATGGCAGATCCTAGGTCTTGAGGGAATTCATTTTTCACACACCCACGCACAAACAAAGGATAATGACACTACAAAGTTATAAAAACGTGAAATAATATACAAAATTAGTTATGTTTTATGATCCCTACATGGGATAATTTTTATTAATATAAAAAATAATAAAATTATGCTTTTGACATTATACGTACTCTTAGACGATTCAGATGGTCATGCGATTTCAACCCCAACAAATGGTCATCCATGGTGAAGCAGCGCCGTAGTGAAGACCCGTATGAAGATGACACCCTCACACCCATTATAACCTAATTTTCCAAAGAAATATCATCTTCTTTTAAAATCCATGGGACATCACCTTCTTTGAAGTACCATGAATTAGAGGGACCAATGCCTGCCTCTGATATTTTACTTTCTAATCATCTTGGCCAATGTTTTTTTGTTTTTTTAAGTAATAAGATATTTCCTAACAACCAATGTGTCACTTTGTTTCGATGATATGTTCCTCCATAAAGAAGCTATTTTTTTTTTAAAATATATGCATGGGATCTAATAAGTGGGTAATCTTAAGATGCTCCCAATATGAGAGGTGATAAAAGATATATTTACTTTTCATCCCAATGGGAAATTTCTCAACATAGGTGTTGAAGAATTCTGGATCATCGAACATATTCTCCCCATTTGAATCAAACATTTCTATGAACTCCTTATCCTTCTCTCTCTCATATGCTCTAAGCCATTTAGCTGGTGTCATTATTGGAGGCCTTTGGGTTCTCTCTCATTTACCGTTGAAAGTAGATGCTTCTCTTCCATAAGGGTGTTCTTCTTGGAGGAATACCCTGGAGAAATCATACACTAGCTTTTGTAGGTCTTTGGACCATCATGCTTTCAGAGGTCCACAACATTTACATCCAAAATACCCTTTTGTTACAAGACTTGTGAGATTATTGTATATAATGAATATGCATGGCAAGTTAAAGAATATCATGAATATCAGAACAATTACAATGAATTAAATAACTAATATGTGAAATAATATTATTACGTTTATAAACAAATCAATAAATTAAACATGTAATTTACCATAGAAAACTCCTAAGCTTGGATAATCATGTGTCGTGTAAGCACATATGCCATACAACGTAAAAATCCTCTCTAATGCAATGGGTCTTGATGCATCGTATACATTTATCCCATCCCATAATTCCTTCAATTCATATACCAATGGTTGTAATTCGACATCCATATTCTTCACTTGTCTTCTACCAGGGACTATGAGAGCCAACATAAGATGTTCATTCTTCACAGACAACCATAGCGGGATATTGTTATTGATCACTACTACAGGCTAAACAGAATAGTTGGTGTTTTGGAGGGAATATGGGTTGATGCCATCCATGGATATGCTGAGTCATAGACTTCGTACTTCATCCTTGAATTTTTTGGGAAATGTAACCTCTATATGCTTCATGGCTATTGAATCAGTTGGGATTCGCATAACTCCCAACTCACTTCTGTGTGAGGCATGCCATCCCTACAACATAGCTAATTATTTACAACGAAAGAGCCTTTGAATCCTTAGGATTATAGGCATGTGCCTCAATATCTTAAAAGGAGGACCAATATGTGATTTACCCTTCTTTTTTGATTTATCATACCTTTCATACCCACATTTCGGACACATCTCTTTGTCTGCATATTCTCATCTATATAGAATACAATCATTTGGAAATGAATGATATGATATGTACTCAACACCTAACATGTTCAACAATTTATTTTCCTCTTCGCAGCTATCGAGAAAGACAAAATCACTCCATACAACCTTATCTTTGAATAACCTTTAGTTGGTGATCATGGAAAAATATATTAATAAATGTACATTAATGCCGATATAATTATTAACGTTCATAAAATTTACCATTTGTAATGTTCATTGTGTATTGATTATATTTCTCAAATTTATATATGGGAGGAATTTATGGTAACTTACCTCAAAATTTTCGAGAAACATGCATTCGACAAGCCAAAATTTGCTTTCAAGTTGAATAGTAACATCGTTGTCCCCAACTAGGTATACTTTTACTAACTTCTAGGTCCAAAGAGAGGGGTGGTGGAAGAAAATTTAAGGCTCTCGAAAAAGGTGTCAGCGATATGAGCATCATCCCCTAGATGATCATCGTTTTGGAATGCATCTAACAACACTATCTCCTTGGCAGTCATATCCCTTAAGTAATCATCCATACAAACCTCTATTTGATTTCCTCCATTGCCAACTTGTTAAGAACTACTATTGTTGTATTCATTCCTTATTGGTGAATCTGGATGTAGTGGAAATTGAATCAGTGGTTGATTCAACCATTCTTGTTATCGTTCCTCTCCAATTTTTTCTCTTAATTCAGTATTCTCTCAATTTGACATTCTTGTGGGGTGAAACGGAAGATGGTAGGTAGGTCGCTCATCATCATTAGAATCCTAATAATTTAAAAAAATAAATATTTGAACATAATTATTACAAAATATATGATATCAATTAGTAAGCACATTGACAATATTGCATGATTAATTGGTTTGACGTTGAAATAATTACATTAATCAATATACCAAACAATTATAATTATTACCATCATTGTCCCAAGATAGTTTCTAGAAGATGCAATATTGTTACAATTGGCAGGGTGAAGTGGTTGTCCATTTTCATCTACCAAATGTGCCTTGCGATATGTTGCTCTTGATAAGAGCTTCCAATGTTTTGGGGTTGTTTGAATATTTTGTGCATCTGAACTCAATTCTGAATCTGCATGAACCTGCAAATTTGTATACATTATAAATTTAATTAAGTTGTGCATGATTGACATGTATTAAAAACATAAATTCAATTAGATAGTGAAAATATAAATAAAATCTGAAGTAAATATTACGTCTCGAGATGGATAGGGAGAACTCCACGATGGACTTTGAGAAATATTGTGGAACAAGATAGATTTTGAAGAATTTTCCATTTGATATAATTACGATATTTTCTCCCTGCATTTGAGAAAAATCAACAATAAATTTTGGTGTACACACCTAAAAGTAATTTTGGTGCCTTAAAAATGGACTTTTTGTTATTGGTGCTAATGTATATATAATTACACCAGTGTATTTTAGTTACTGCACACCAGTGCTGTGTTATCAACGGATGCATCAGTGGGGTGCTATTAAATGACACACTGCTGACGAATAACCGCAAATAAAAAAAGCACAACTATATTTTCTTTAAGTGAAAAAAAAGCGGTAAATTGAAAAATGGGCAGCAAAATATTTTCAAAAATATAATTTCATAAAACAATTCTTTAAATACTAAACACTTTTCATTATTTCACTATTTTTGCAAAAAATTTCAGCTAGAGATTTGCAGTACCTGGAGCAAGAGAGCACGAGAGCAATATGGAGCAGTGAAATACGTTCAAACAAAAGTATTCAGACAATCAGAATTCCAAACCTCTGGTGATTCAAACCCTGTAGCATAGAATTTCAAACGATCTCGTGATTAAATTTTATTGTTTTTTTACTTTTTTCTACAGTTTGTTTTAGGCAGTAAGAAAAAAAATTTCAATTTGTTTTTCATTTTTAGAAAAAAAATAAAAAACCCATTTTTACCCTAAACCCTTCATTCCTTTTGTTTCTGCCCCATCTTCTCCCTATTTTTGTGATTTCAGAATTAGGGATTTTCATTTTAGATTTATAGGGTTTGTATTGCTATATATAGGCCTATAAAATCCAACCCATGGGACAACTTGCATAGTCGGACACCAATCCATGTCGGTCCTTGCGTGAGTTTTTGAAAACAATAATTTTTTTTTATCGGTGCACCCAACGTAACCTAGCACACCATGGCGCTAGATTATTGTTACACCATTTTTTGGTCATCTAACCTATTATCATTAGATGAACCCAAGTACACCATGTAAGACCAATTTTACCCTAAGTAAAATTGCTTTCACTATAGTAAAACACTTTTATTAAGTTGTTTATGGTCCAAACAGGAAACCCCAAAATGAAATAATAAAAAAATCTATATTTGTTTATATTTACTGGTCATATTTAACCCAAAACATGGAAATCAATTAAATAAATCCTTATTTATTTGATTATTTCCTAGGAATAAGTTATTTAAATCCTTATTTAAATAATATTCCTAGTTAAATTTGACTAAATCATTTATAAATAATTAAATAAATCATTATTTACTTAATTATATTCCCATCATTTCCTTAAAATAATAAATAAATCATTTATTTATTTATTATCTATAAATAAAGGAATTGACCCATGTCAAAAATCCTTTTCCCTCCAACAAATATAATAAAATATTCCTAAAGGGTGGTTCTAGAATTTGATTAATAATATTTTATTCATGCACCAAGTTCTAGACCGCCCTAATATTTTGTTATAAATAGAAGGGCTTTCCCATTCATTAGTCACCTTCCATTGCATTAGATCACTCTGGATCTATACTCTTGGTCACATTCTCCATTTTTGCCTTGTGAGCTCCCATTGAGTTCTATATTTGTCTGGGTTTTCTACACTAACAAGAGAGAGACATTTTAGATCTGAAATGCTGAGGAATTTCAAGAACCCATCCCATTGAGGAGAACCGGAAAACACCCTTCTTGTTTTCCTCTCAGGTGCTCCCTTTTAATATAAAAAATTCTTTCAAATACATCATTCTTGTCTTGTCTGTTGGATGGATGGAGTGACATTTTATTTTCATTGCTTAATATCTTTTATTCTTAGATCTGGATTTGTGCAGCTTTATTTGGATCACCTAACTGTAGATTTAAATATATTGGCAGCCATAATCGATGTTAGGGCTATTTTTTATGCGTAGCTAAAGTGATCTTTTTCTGACGAAAGATTCATACTAACAATTGGCGACTCCACACAGGTTTTTTTATGCGACCGCTATCATTTTATATATTCCTGCATATCCAGCTATTTCAGACCCTAGGTTTTCTCTTCATTTTTTTGTTTTTCCTATTTTTACGGTGTTTTTCACCTCTAAAACCCTGAAACATTCAAATTTTTAACTTCCGTGTGTTTCTAGCCTTATTGTGCAGGTGACAGACATCAGCCGCAGCTGAGATGACAAATTTTTCTAAAATTTGCCACTGAGAGACCCGGATCTATAGGTCGCACTTATCGGCCCAAAAACTATGACTTGGACTGGAGGGCACACTTTTCTTCCCCAAAACTGCGACCTGGACTGAAAATAAGTCAGAACCTGCGACTTGCACTTTTTTCTGCAATTTTCCAGCAATTGTTCTGGGTTTGTCTGAAGCTTCTGTCAGGGTTTTCCAGCCTCTGTCTCTACCCATTTGGACCTTTTTCTGATGTGTTTCACTCAACTAAGTGGGAATCTTGCCCCTTAGGGCTTTAGTACCCTCCACTTTTTGTGGGCGATTTTTAGCTGTTTCAGACATCTGAATTTTCAGAGTTTCGACCTTCTTCTTTTCAGATCTAATACCTCCTTTTCAGATCCCTTTAGATCAGCTCTTATCCATTTCAAATAACCTCATATATATTTTTTTGGGTTTACCTCTAGGGCCACCTCTTTGCCCCTCCTACCTTTAGCTAATTTCCCCTTTTGTTACAACAACCTTGCCTCTGCCTCTTTGCTATTTTCTGCACCTCTTTTCAGTAGACTTCTCCTTTAGATCCCTATCCCTCCCGACCTTAGATCTATTGGCCTCTTTTTCATGTGTTTTGATTATATTTTTTCCCTCTTTTTAGACTAGTTTTGAGAGACCTGCCTTCTTGGGTTAGATCGATGCATTTTTAGCTGTTAATTTCCTGTTATTTCAACATTATATAATGTTATTTGCAGATTTTTTTCAGTTACGCAGCACATTTTTTCTTTTACTCTCAAAACGTCTGGGTTTAACAAATTAAAATCAACACACGCCACACACTGACCCTAAGTGAAGAAAAGCCTGGTTAACACCACCTGGAAAATAATTTAAAATCAATTGACACTGCACCTCTCTGCCCTTGTTTTGACATTTACCTCACTTGATTTTGCACCTCCCTACCCTTGTCAGTTTTTCTTCTTCCCATCATCATTGTGCCCCCAAGGCGCTTATCCCGGAGACTTCTTGGCCTTCACCCTCAGTTTCTGGTTGGTCGACTTCCTCCTTCCCATCGTCATCGAGTAATTCCTCCCCTGAGTTCGCACTCCGACTCTTCCTCTGATTGTTCGGGTTCTCCCCCTACTCCTAGTTCTCCCCCTATTACCTTCACCATGTCTAGTTCAGGGCCTACCACTAGCGGCAACCCCAGTTCTACTACTGGGTTTGTTTCTAGTGGAACCACTATGGGAACTACCTTGACTATCCCTTAGCTCCCTTATATGGCCGGTCTCAGTCCCCCTGATTTCAATCAGTTGATCAATGATCCTATCTGCCACAATTTTAGTTGCCCTGCTATTCCAACCAAGCTCCCCTCCAACATTCCCAAGTTCGAAGGCCTTGATAGGGAAGATCCCTCCAACCATATCCGATCTTTCCATATGTGGTGTTCATCCAATTCCATTACAGATGATTCCATCTATCTTACCGGCGAAGCTTCTAAATGGTATGTTGATTAAGCCACCTCCTCCCATACCACTTTTGCAACCATTGCCCAAGCTTTTTTATCTTATTTCCAGCTACTTCTCCGATACGACACTGGTACCGAGCTTCTAACTTCTTTCCGTCAATCCTCTTCGACCTGCCTTTCCACTCATGTCCAGGAATGGTGGCGAAGAAGAAGCTTATGTCGTGCTCCTACCTTTGAAGATCGGGTTTATATGGACTAGTTCCTTCGCTCTCTCTTACCTCCCATTGGCAAAGATGTCACCTCCCATTTCCCTCAAACAGAAGAAGCCGCCCTCCAAATAGCCTTGAAATATGACCTTATCTATGCTCAATCTGGTTATGTTTATACCGTCCTTCCTGACCTCCCTAAACCCGGTGGAACTAACGCCCTGGGGGCATCTCACTCTACCGACAGTATCGTTGGAGCTCTTTCACATACCCATGCTCAACCTCCTATGGGCTATGGCTTCCCTTCGAGAGGGGCCAACACCTCCAGCACTTTCCCCCTTCCAGGTAGCATGTATCCAGGATATGGCATGCCTCCTCCCTTTGCCCACCCTCCTGCTTACCTCAATGTTTCCCATCCTAACCCTTATCCTTACGCACAGCCTAGTGTCCCAGCTCCTCCAGCATTTGGACCTCTCACTCCCTTGCCTTCTCAACCCCCGCAGCCGCACTTACTACCCCCTCCCAGGCAAGTATTTGCGCAGCAGGGCACAACCAATTCTCTTCCTTCTCAAAGAAAGAGGAAAGGAAATTAATCTCCCGCTGGTAATCGTGGATCCAATCCTTCAAGTATTGATTCTAACACTTCCAACCAGCCACAGGGCTCTCAGACCAAGTTGGACAAGCCGCTTCGCACCAATAAGCCTTGTTCATGTTGCGGTGTTTATGGTCATTACACTCACGATTGTCCCCTATTACCACAGATGTGGCAGATGTGGGAGTCTCAGGCCACCGTGCGGGGACAACATTCCTTTCCTACTGTCCCTCCCAATATGGCTACTTCTCAACCCGTTATGTTTACCGATCCTTTCCCTCAACAAGGATTCATGGCTACTCAATCACCTCATGCCCCGATAACCACTCAACCTTCCCCTTCCAGTTCCTCCAATTACCAGATTCTCATGATGGCCTCGGATCAACCGCTCACCGTCGACCTTAACCTTCAAACTCGATCTCGTCAGTACTCCACACCTCCCGCTCCGTCTGTCCTCGAGTCCCCATATTCAGGTTCTACAAAACCTCTGTCGACACCCAATGGTCCCTTACAAATCCCTCCACCCAAAGCTGAGGTTCATACCAAGATTCCTAAGGGCCCATTACGCCGAAATGTTGCCTCTAGTCGGGTTGCCCATTCATATAGCATAGTAGATGATCTGGCACAATCTCCTGCTTCCATTTCAACACTAGAACTTCCCCAGTCGTGTCCTTCTCAAAAGAAGGCTCTACTATCTACCACGGGAACTGTAGACCCTGTTGATGACCAATTGATTGTTTTTGATGCCCGTCAATCAGACCATCCCCCCCTTCCTGCTTCTGTTTCTTTCCAAATCCCAGTCAAAATCTGAAATGCCAACGCTGCTCGGTGTATTATTGATGAAGGGGAATCTACCTGTGTGATGTTAGCTTTGGTTTGGAAACAACTTGGATATCTTGAGCTGGCCCCTTCCACAATCACCCTTCATGCGTGGGATGGCCATGCCTCCCAACCCATTGGCCTATTCCGTAATTGTCCTATCACCCTTGCGGGCAAAACTGTTTATGTCGATGTTGAAGTTATCGACGCCCCTCTTCACTATAACATTATTTTGGGGCATAGTTACACCTATTCCATGTCTGCCGTCCCATCCATAGTCCATCACAAGATGTTTTTCCCTCATAATGGAAAGATTGTCACCATCAACTAGTTGACATATCATGAACCAAAATCTCAGACCTCCCCTGAGTCCACCATCTCTGTTGTCACCAATAAGCCAACCATTGATTCTTTGACCAGTGTTTCCCCTCGTGTCTATAAATACTCCTCCTTGCTTGGAACCTTTCTGGACCCTCCTCCTATACCTAATCCTAGCTTAGCGAACGTTTTCATGATGCAATCATTTTGGGCTGACCTTACGCAGCCCACTTTGGCTAGTCAGCAACCTCAACCTCACCCACCCCAACCAACTCCTAGCCCTTCACCCACGCTAGCCAGCCTTCTTCCTTATGATCCTTCTTCTACAAACAGTACCCACGCGCCTCTTTACCCTTCTGCGTCGATTCCACCCAATATCAACTCCATTTACACCATTCCTCCTGGCCATTTCCCTGCTGGTTAGATACCTTTCCTTGCTCCCCCTCCCAGAGTTTATTCAGTCCCTATCTTGGCCACCCTATCCCTCCCCAACTTGACCTTGGGTATACCCGTCTGGTACCTTCACCCTCCAGCCACTACCCTGCCTAGTCAACCCAAACCATATCTTTCTTTGACCCCAGTTCAACCAATCCCCATGACTTCTCCCGCTGCAACAGTACCTCAGTCACCTCAACAGGAACCACCTCCTGTTGCGACCGCTTCGGGTAAGAATGGAAAAGCTCACAGGGGGGAATCAGAGGACAAGGCTACCCCAACAAAACCTACCCCTCCTCGACCTCCAAAGCATACCATCCAGTGTGCTTTCTGTGATGTTGTCAGTCACGCCACCCATACCTGTCCTGAATTACCACATCTCAAGACCATGGTCAATGAGACATTTCCGGAATTAGATATCCCTGAGGTCTATGTCACCATACCAGATTCCATCCCGAAACTTAAAAACTTGCACACCAATCACCCTTGTTGTTTGTGCGATTTCCATGGACATTATACCCACCTCTGCCCCCGCCTTGATGAGTATCGTTCCTCTTTAGCTTCATACCACCAATTCAAAACCACGCTTGACCATAGACCTTCTTCATTAGCACCAAACGACATTTCTACACCCATTAACATTTCCCATCCTGATATTGAAATGACCGAACCTTCAGCCATCATTTCTTACCTTTCCTCATCACTGCGATTCCTGGCAACCAACCCCTTAGTGCCTTCCCCCGATGTTTCGCCTAACCACTCATCTGCTTACTCTGTCACCCCGCATGATTTCGTGCATGTGAGCCTTTCCCATCACAATCAGGAGTCTCATATTTCTACCTCATCAGGTCAGCCTATTCCATCCACTCTTCTCATCTTCCAGTCAGATGAAGACATCATGGAAGCCATGACCGAACCTGATTTTCCATGGGACGATATGCACCATCGTGCATATTTCCTCCCACATCAATCCCATGACCAATATGCTGTCGAATCTAAAGACTTCATTCCTGATAAGGTCGATTGGTTTAAAAATCCCATCCTTGCACTTGACGCTTTCGAAGAAGGTAATATGGCCAATATCTCTCCTACCATCAAAATAGACATTTCTGTCAAACCAGGAATTGAAGAAAATATCACCATGGGCGCCCAATGCACTCTGGAAGAAATTGACGCCTACACTAAACTCTTCAAATAATTATGCGATATCTTTGTCTGGTCCTATTTAGAAATGCTCAGACTCAATCCCACCATTGTCGAACACCATATCGACACATGGCCTGATGCCACTCCAGTCCGTCAAAAGTTGAGACCCATTCATCCCTCCAGACGTGAAGCCATCAAAGCCGAAATCGATAAGCTCAGGCAGGTTGGTTTCATTTATCCCATCGAGTACACCACTTGGGTGTCCAACCCAGTTCCCATACTCAAAAAACAAGGCACTATTCATGTCTGCACTGACTTTCGCAATTTGAAAAAAGCTTGTCCCAAAGACAACTTCCCCACACCATTTATTAACCAAATCATTGATGATTGTTTGGGGTACGAGATGCTATCCTTTATGGATGGCTTCTCCGGATACAACCAAATCATTATCCGTCGTGCTGATCAACTTAAAACTACGTTCATTAGTCCGTGGGGCACTTTTTCATACCGAGTCATGCCATTTGGCCTTAAAAACACCGGCGCCACTTTTCAACGAGCCATGTATTATTGTTTCCATGACTTAGCTCATATTATCCTTGCCTATTTAGATGACCTTACTGCATGTTCCAAACATCGGGCGCAACACCTCCATGATCTGCGTACCATTTTCCTCCGATGTCGCAAGTATAATATTCGCCTTAACCCATTGAAATGTGTCTTCTGCATTCCCGCAGGTTCAAGCCATTCTTGAACTTCCTATTCCTTCTACCTTATGCCAGCTTCAAAGTCTCCAAGGTAAAGCTAACTTTCTTCGCTGATTCGTGCCTGACTATGCCACTACCGCACATGGCTTCCTTAGACTCCTTCGATCTAACACCCCATTTGTCTAGGATACCTACGCTCAAGAGTATTTTGATGCCCTCAAGCATGCTCTCACATCCGCTCCCTTGATCCGTCCTCCTGACTTTGACCGAGAATTCATCCTATACATCTCTGCTTCCACCTATTTGATTGTCGATGTCCTTATCTAGGAGGATGATAATGGTGTCAAACATCTGATCTATTATGTCAGTAAGAACCTTGCCGGTCCACCTGTGTCCTACTCACATGAAGAAAAATTAGCGCTAGCTGTCGTGTTCTTAGTCCAAAAACTGCGTCATTATATCCTCATGTGTTCCACCAAGGTTGTGAATAATTCTAACCCCATGGCTTTCCTATTGATTCGACGCATCCTTAGTGGGAAATACGCTCGTTGGGTCGTTATCCTTGAATTTGTCACCCCAAAAAGTAAGAAAGGTTTATTCCTCACTAAACTCATTTCTAATTTACCTACCGGAATGCAAGACCCTCCAATTAATGATGCTCTTCCCGATGAACATTTATTTTCCATCACCACCAACGATCCTTGGTACGGTGACATCCTTACTTACTTGCGAACCCAAAAGTTCGCCCTTCATCTTGATCGTGATGCTCAACGACGTATCTGATACCAAGCCCCTCTCTACCTTCTGATCGGTGATGACCTTTATCGTCGCAGAGTAGATACTGTCCTTCGTCGTTGCCTCACACACGCTGAAGCTGAGCAAGTCCTCAATGTCTGCCATAGCGACGCTTGTGGCGGCCACCTCTCCGGCCTCGTCACTACCCAAAAAATCATGTGCGCTGGGTATTTTTGGCCTTCTCTCTTCAGCGATTGCATTGAAGCAGTCAAACACTGTTCCAATTGCCAACATTTCACCCCTAAGGCACGAGCTCCCCCCGCTCCCCTCCATCCCATTGTCACAGCTGGTCCTTTCTGTAAATGGGCCATCGACTTCATGGAATGTTGACCTCCATTTGCTGCTAACCACAAATATATCATCATGGCGGTTGACTATTTCACAAAATGGGCTGAAGCTATGCCAAAATTCAACAATACGGCAGCCACCGTAACCCTCTTTTTCTTTAACCACATCATTGCTCGATTCGGAGTTCCAAAAAAATTGTTCTCTGACCATGGCCGAAATTTTGAAGATGAGATTTGGCATGAGCTATCCTCACTATTGGGTTTTGAGCACCAATATTCATCCTCCTATTACCCCCAAGGGAATGGCCAAGTTGAAGCGTTCAAAATTTTTTTTAAGACCATGCTTCAACGAATAGTGAATAAGCACAAAACCAATTGGCATCTTATGATCTTCCCTGCCTTGTGGGCTTATCATACTTCTGTTAAAACCGCCACCGGTTTCACTCCTTTCCACCTTGTCTTTGGCGAGGAGGCAGTCTTACTGATCGAGTGTGAAATTCCTTCCCTTCATTTGGTCGTCAAACTTCTCCTTGATACCCAACCTCTAGAACAATGACTTATCATGCTTGAACGCGCCTTTGAAGACCGTCATGTTGCATTGAAAACTCTTGAAGCGGCCAAAAAGCACACCAAAGCTCAATATGATTGAAAAGTACACCGTCATACCTTTCATGAAGGTGACCTTGTTCTAGTATATGACCAGGCCCACGATACCCTCAGTCATGTGAAGTTTGACTCATTATGGCTAGGTCCTTACATCATCAGTAAAGATCTTGGTAAGGGGGCATATCTTTTAGAGGACTTTGAAGGCCACTCCCTTCCTAATCCTCGCAATGCACTCTATCTTAAGAGATATTACCCTTAGCATTTCCCATTCGAAATGCATGTTTTATTTTCTTTTAGATAGCCAACATCTGTTTGTTTTTGTTATTTACTACTTCACCAGGACACATGTTGTCCACGAAGTCTTACTTCAGCTCTCCTCAAAATTGGATTTTCTCACTTACAAAACTTTTCCTTGGGGCACCGCTTTGCCTCCATACTCATTCTTGTTCGTGTCAATTTCCGTCATGAGATACCATTTTGTACTCATGTTTTTATGGTTCCCTTTGGACCTTCCCCCATTTCATCATCATCATTAGTGTTCATCTGTTAGTCACTCTACTCTTTTCTCTCGTGCCTTAGTTGGGGATTCCTCATCACCTCACCTATGGCGGACCTCCTTCTATCGACATCAACTCATTTACTCCAGAAGCCAGGTCTAGAGAGCGGTGTACCTTGGTTCGAGCTCCTTTCAGCGTGATCGTGATCCGTATACTCGATGGTCCAGTGATGCAGCAGAAGCTATTGGCGATTCCTCGGTGTGTGTGAGATGTCTCAACCCTCATGAGGGGGTGGCCCTGCAGGTAGCCCCCCACATGCCTGGATGACTTCTTCATTTTCAGCCTTTGATGCAGCTCCTTACATTTGATGATATCGGCCTCAGCCGCTTGTAGTGCCATTTTGCGAGCCCTTCCCCGTGTATAGGGGGGATTTGGGTTTTATTTGTATCTCATGTATTACAATATTATTGTATATGTCCCGACTGTATGTGGGATTCATCATTCTATTTTTCTAGCTCGTATTTATGCCAACATGTACTTTATAGTTCAGTTCCTTGTTTACTGGACATACTATTCTTTTGTACTTTGTCTCAGCGGGCATAGGTATGCCTCCCCCACCGCCTTTAGCATAGGTACCACTTCATAAAATAGAGACTTGTTGCACCTGTAAGTCTCGTCTCCTCAGGGTCTAGTCCTTTAGCACATTATACTACCTTACATCTCTCTCTCTGAATTCCCTCTTGATGTCTAGTGATTGAGTTCTTACAACATACTTCGGTCATATGATTTGCTCCTAACATTCGTACGCTGGGGGGAAATATGTTACACCATTTTTTGGTCATCTAACCTATTATCATTAGATGAACCCAAGTACACCATGTAAGACCAATTTTACCCTAAGTAAAATTTCTTTCACTATGTGAAATAACTTAGTAAAACACTTTTATTAAGTGGTTTATGGTCTAAACAGGAAACCCCAAAAGGAAATAATAAACAAATCTATATTTGTTTATATTTCCTGGTCATATTTAACCCAAAACAAGGAAATCAATTAAACAAATCATTATTTCTTTGATTATTTCCTAGGAATAAGTTATTTAAATCCTTATGGAGTTGAGAAATTTGACTCAACTGGTCAATTGTGACTATCTTTCCATTATGAGGGAAAAACATCTTCTGGTGGATTGCGGATGGGATGAAAGACATGGCATAGGTGTAACTACACCCCAAAAGAATGTTATAGACAAGAGGGGCATCAATAACTTCAATGTCGACACAAACAGTCTTGCCCGCAAGGGTGATGGGATGGTTACAGAAAAGGTCGATGGGCTGGGAGGCATGGCCATCCCACGCACGAAGGGTGATTGTGGAAGGGGCCAACTCAGGAGATCCAAGTTGTTTCCAAACCGAAGCAGAAATCACATAGGTATATTCCCCCTCATCAATAATACACCGAGCGATGTTGGCATTTCAGATTCTTGACTGGGATTTGGAAAGCATCAGAAGCAGGAAGGGGGGGGGGGGTGGTCTGACTGACGAGCATTGAAAACAATCAATTGGTCATCAGCAGAATCTACAACACCCACGGTAGATAGTAGAGCCTTCTTTTGAGAAGGACATGACTGGAGGAGTTCTAATGTTGAAATGGCAGCAGGAGATTGCGCTATATCATCTACTATGCTATATGAATGGGCAGCCCAACCAGAGGCAGCATTTTGGCGTAATGGGCCCTTAGGAATCTTAGTATGAACCTCAGATTTGGGCAGAGGGATTTTCAAGGGACCATTGGGTGTTGACAAAGGCTCTGTAGGACCTGAAGATGAGGACTCGGGGATAGACAGAGCGAGAATCGTGGAGTACTGACGAGCACGAGATTGAAGGTTAAGGTCGATGGTGAGAGGTTGGTTAGAGGCCATCATGAGAATCTGGTAATCGGAGGAAATAGAAGGGGAAGGTTGAGTGGTTACCAGGGCATGAGGTGGTTGAGTGGCCACGTATCCTTGTTGAGGGAAAGGATCAGTAAACACTGTGGATTGAGAAGTAGCCATATTGGGAGGGACAGTAGGGGAGGAATGTTGTCCTCGCACTGAGGCCTGAGACTCCCACATCTACCGCATCTGTGGTAATAGGGGACAATTGTGAGTGTAATGACCCTAAAAGCAACATGAACAAGGCTTATTGGTGCGAAGAGGCCTGTCTGGCTTGGGCTGAGAGCCTTGTGGCTGGTTAGCAGTGTTAGAATCAATACTTGGAGGATTGGGTCCATAATTACCAACGACAGATTGATTGCCTTTCCTCTTTCTTTGAGAAGGAAGAGAATTAGTCGCACCCTGTTGCGCAAAGACTTGCCCTGGAGGGGGGAGTAAGTGTGGCTGTGGGGGTTTAGAAGGCAAGGGAGGGAGAGGTCGAAATGCTGGAGGAGCTGGGACACTAGGCTGTGGGTAAGGATAAGGGTTAGGATGGGCAACATTGAGGTAAGTAGGAGGGTGGGCAAAAGGAGGAGGCATGCCATATCCTGGATACATGCTACCTGGAGGGGGAAAAGTGTTGGAGGTGCTGGCCCCTCCTGGAGGGAAACCATAGCCCATAAGAGGTTGAGTAGCGGTATGTGAAAGAGCTCCAACGATACCATCGACAGAGTGACATGCCCCCGGGGCGTTAGCACAACCAGGTTTGGGGAGGTCAGGAAGGACGGTATAAACATAACGAGATTGAGCATAGATAAGGTCATATTTCAAGGATATTTGGAGGGCATATTCTTCGGTTTGAGGGAAATGGGAGGCGACATCTTTTCCAATGGAAGGTTAAGAGAGAGCAAAGGAACTAGTCCATATAAACCCGATCTTCAAATGTAGGAGCACGACATAAGCTTCTTCTTCGCCGCCATTCTTGGAAATGAGTAGAAAGGCAGGTCGAAGAGGATTGAAGGAAAGAAGTTAAAAGCTCGATACCAGTGTCGTATCGGAGAGGTAGCTAGAAATAAGATAAAAAGGCTTGGGCAATGGCTGCAAAAGTGGTATGGGAGGAGGTGGCCTGATCAACATACCATTTAGAAGCTTCGCCGGTAAGAATGCGTTGGAACAATCTAAGACAGATGGAATCATCCGTAATGGAATTGGATGAACATCACATATGTAAAGATCAAATATGGTTGGAGGGATCTTCACTAGCAAGGCCATCGAACTTGGGAATGTCGGAGGGGAGCTTGGTTGGCATAGCAGGCCAACTAACATCGTGGTAGATAGGATCACTGATCAGCTGATTGAAGTCGGGGAGACTGAGATCGGCCATATAAGGGAGCAAAGGGGCAGTCGAGGTAGGTCCCATAGTGGTTCCACTGGAAACGGACCCAGCAGTAGAATTGGGGTTGCTGCTAGCGCTAGGCCCTGAACTAGACATGGTGAAGGTAACAGGGGGAGAACCAGGAGTAGGGGGAGAACCTGAACAATCAGAAGAAGAGTCGGAGTGCGGAATCGGGGGAGAACTAACTTGATGACGATGGGCAGGAGGAAGTCAACCAACCAGAAACTGAGGGTGAAGGCCAAGAAGTCTCCGGGATAAATGCCTTGGAGGTGCAATGATGACGGGAAGAAGAAAAACTGACAAGGGCAGGGAGGTACAAAATGAAGTGAGGTCAATGTCGAAACAAGGGCAGATAGTTGCGGTGTCGATTTATTTTAAAGTATTTTCCAGGTGGTGTTAACTAGGCTCTTCTTCACATAGGGTCAGTGTGTGGCGTGTGTTAATTTTAATTTTTTAAACCAAGACGTTTTGAGAGTAAAAGAAAAAGTGTGGTGCATAACTAGAAATAAATCTGCAAATAACAGTATATAATGCTGAAATAACATAAAATTAACAGCTAACAATGCATCGATCTAACCCAAGAAGGCAGGTCTCTCAAAACTAGTCTAAAAAGAGGGAAATAAAATCTAGTCAAAACGCACTAAAAAGAGGCCAATAGATATAGGGTCGGGAGGGACAGGGATCTAAAGGATAAATCTGCTGGAAAGAGGTGCAGATAACAACAAAGAGGCAGAGGCGATATTGCTATAACAAAAGGGGAAATCAGCTAAAGGGAGGAGGGACGACGAGGTGGCCCTAGAGGTAAACCTAAACAAAACTATATGAGGTGATTTGAAAGGGATAAGAGCTGATCTAGAGGGATCTGAAAATGAGATATCAGATCTGAAAAGAAGGCTGAAATTCTGAAAATTCAAACGTCTGAAATAGCTAAAACTCGCCCACAAAAGGTGGAGGGTGCTAAAGCCTTAAGGGGAAAGATTCCCACTTAGTTGAGTGAAACAGGTCAGAAATAGGTCCAAACGGGCAGAGACAGAGGCTAGAAAACCCTGACAGAAGCTTCATAAAAACCCAGAAAAATTGCTAGAAAATTGTAGAAAAAAGTGCAGGTCACAGGTTCTGACCTGTTTTCAGTCCAGGTCGTATTTTTTGGGCAGAAAAGTGCGCCCTCCAATTCAGGTCGCAGTTTTTGGGCCAATAACTGCGACCTGCAGATCTAGGTCTCTCGGCGGCAGATTTAAGAAAAAGTTGTTGTCTCAACTGCGGCTGATGTCTGTCACCTACGCAATAGGGCCAGAAACACACAGAAGTTAAAAATATTAATTTTTGAGAGTTTTAGAGGTGAAAAACACCATAAAAAGAGGAAAAACAAAAAACTGAAGAGAAACCCTAGGGTTTGAAATAGTTGGATATGCAGGAATATATAAAACGACAACGGTCGCAAAATAAAACCCGTTTGCAGTCGCCAATTGTTAGTATGAATATTTCGTCAGAAAAAAATCACTTTAGCTACGCATAAAAAATAGCCCTAACATCGATTATGGCTGCCAATATCTTTAAATCTGCAGTTAGGTGATCCAAATAAAGCTGCACAAATCCAGATCTAAGCATAAAAGGTATTAAGCAGTGAAAATAAAATGGCACTCCATGCATCCAACAGACAAGACAAGAATGATGTATTTGAAAGATTTTTTTATATTAAAAGGGGGCACTTGAGAGGAAAACAAGAAAGGTGTTTTCTGGTTCTCCTCAATGGGATGGGTTCTTGAAAGTCCTCAACATTTGAGATCTAAAATTTCTCTCTCTTGTTGGTGTAGAAAACCCAAACAAATATAAAACTCAATGGGAGCTTACAAGGAAAAAATGGAGAATGTGACCAAGAGTATAGATCCAAAGTGATCTAATGCAATGGAAGGTGACTAATGAATGGGGAAAACCCTTCTATTTATAACAAAATATTAGGGAGATCTAGAACTTGGTGCATGAATAAAATATTATTAATCAAATTCTAGAACCATCCTTTAGGAATATTTTATTATATTTGTTGGAGGGAAAAGGATTTTTGACTTGGGTCAATTCCTTTATTTATAAATAATAAATAAAGAAATGATTTATTTACTATTTTAAGGAAATGGTGGAAATATAACTAAATAAATAACGATTTATTTAATTATTTATAAATGGTTTAGTCAAATTTAACTAGGAATATTATTTAAATAGGATTTAAATAACTTATTCCTAGGAAATAATCAAATAAAAAATGATTTATTTAATTGATTTCCTTGTTTTGTGTTAAATATGACCAAGAAATATAAACAAATATAGATTTGTTTATTATTTCCATTTGGGGTTTCCTGTTTAGACCATAAAAAACTTAATAAAGGTGTTTTACTAAGTTATTTCACATATTGAAAGCAATTTTACTTAGGGTAAAATTGGTCTTACATGGTGTACTTGGGTTCATCTAATGATAGTAGGTTAGATGACTCATAGATCGACTAGAGGGTGATGAATGAGAACTGTGGGAGGAAAATTGGGAGCTCATGCTGCATAGGACATCATAGATACGGATGGTATCCTCCTGGTGATGAGAGGAAAGGGAGAGGTTGAGGAAACCACATGATGCTGCAAAGCTACCTAAATCATCAGCATGGGAAGAAAGGCACACATACGGATCGTCATGGGGGATGACAGAAGAACAAGTAGAAATATGGTCAAAGCATGTAGAGCCCAAGAATGTTGCTGAAGGGGAATCAAGCAAAACAGATGGAGTGGATTCGGAGGGAATGTACTTCGAGGTTCATGTGGATGATGATAGGTATAGGAGGGGGGCAGCAGGTTCCGACATCTCAACATCGGGGGGAGGAATGTCAATGGTAGCAGGGGGATCCTTGAGTAAGCCTGACATATACTAAGCAAGGATGGGATAGGTGGATTGATTTTGTTCAACCTCGTACTCACGAATGACCTCTAAAGAGGCTCGGTAATGCGTGAGGTGACGAAAATGGTGATAATAATGGCCATGGACACTACACAGAGCATAAGGTTTGTTGGTGCAAAGATTCTTTGGGTTCTTGGTTGTGGACGAGGAAGAAACAGAGGTTTCAGGGACCGTAGATTCAGGGAACACGACCTTAACCATGGGTTGGATACGGGGCAACTGAGGACAAGTATGGGTGGCATGACTGACACCATGACACAAGGCACAAGTCTTGGCGGGTGGAGGAGGGGTAGGGTCAATTACGGTGGCCTTGTCTTTGGATGCCCCCTTGTGAGCTTTTCATTTCTTGCCTGTAGCTGTCACAGCAGGAGAAGGGTCCTGTTGAGGAGCGGGTGGCATTGTAGTGACGGAAGCAGCTAAGGGAACTGGTTGAACTGGTGTCAAAGAAAGGTATGGTTTGGGGTGACCTGGTGGGGTAGCGACTGGAGGGTCAAGGTACCAGATAGGAATACCCAGGGTCAAATTAGGGAGGGAAAAAGTGGCCATGATGGGGACCGAATAGACTCTGGGAGGGGGAGTGAGGAAGGGTATCTGACCAGCAGGGTAATGTCCAGGAGAGACAGCGCCAAGATGGTTAAGACTTGGGGGAACTGACTTAGGAGGGTAGAGAGGCTCATGGGTACCAGCTGTAGGGGAAGGGCCAGCAAGAAGAGGTCCATTTAGCGGTGGCGAAGGGCTAGGAGCAGGTAGCGGCAGGTGAGTTTGAGGTTGCTGACTAGCCGAATCGAGCTATGTGAGGTCAGCCCAAGATGATTGCATCATGCAAACATTCACCGAGCTGGGATCCAAGACAAGAGGAGGAGGAAGACCAGGGAAGGTTCCAAGCAAGGTGGAGTCTTTCTAGACGCCGGGGGAGACACTAGTCAAAGAATCGACGGTTGGCTTATTAGCTACAGAAGAGATGATCAACTCAGGGGAAGTCTGAGATTTTGGCTCATGATATCTCAACTGGTCAATTGTGACTATCTTTCCATTATGAGGGAAAAACATCTTGCGTTGGACTGCGGATGGGACGACAAACATGGCATAGGTGTAACTACGCCCCGATAAGTCCGGATCTTTGCCAATTGTTAGTTTGAAGCTTTCGTCGTAAAATACCACTTTAGCTATGAATAACAAATAGCCCTAACATCAATGATGGCTTCCAATATCTTTAAGTATGCAGTTAGTTGATCCAAATAATGCTGCACAAATCCAGATCTAAGCATAAAAGACATTAAGCAGTAAAGATAAAATGTGGCTCCATGCATCCAATAGGCAAGACAAGAATAATGTATATGAAAGAATTTTTTATATTAAAAGGGAGCACCTGAGAGGAAAACAAGAAAGGTGTTTCCGGTTCTCCTCAATGGGATGGGTTCTTGAAAGTCCTTAGCATTTCAGATTTAAAATCTCTCTCTCTTGTTGGTGTAGAAAACCCTGACAAACATAGAACTCAAAGGGAGCTCACAAGGAAAAAATGGAAAATGTGACCAAGAGTATAGATATAGGGTGATCTAATGCAATGAAAGGTGACTAATAAATGGGGAAAACCCTTCTATTTATAACAAAATATTAGGGCGGTCTAGAACTTGGTGCATGGATAAAATATTATTAATCAAATTATAGAACCACCTTTTAGGAATATTTTATTATTTGTTGGAGGGAAAAGGATTTTTGACTTGGGTCAATTCCTTTATTTATAAATAGTAAATAAATAAATGATTTATTTATTATTTTAAGGTAATGGTGGGAATATAATTAAATAAATAATGATTTATTTACTATTTATAAATAAATAATGATTTATTTAATTATTTATAAATGATTTAGTCAAATTTAACTAGGAATATTATTTAAATAAGGATTTAAATAACTTATTCCTAGGAAATGATCAAATAAATAAGGATTTATTTAATTGGTTTCCTTGTTTTGGTTTAAATATGACCCGGAAATATAAACAAATATAGATTTGTTTATTATTTTTTTTTGGGGTTTCCTATTTAGACCATAAACAACTTAATAAAGGTGTTTTACTACGTTATTTCACATAGTGAAAGAAATTTTACTTAGGGTAAAATTGGTCTTACATGGTGTACTTGGGTTCATCTAATGATAATAGGTTAGATGACCAAAAAATGGTGTAACAGATTTCCCCTCAACGTACAAGTGTTAGGAGAAAATCGTATGACCGAAGTACGTTGTAAGAACTCAATCACTAGACATCAAGAGGGAAGTCAGAGAGAGAAATGTAAGGTAGTATAATGTGATAAAGGACTAGACCCTGAGGAGACGAGACTTATAGGTGCAACAAGTCTCTAATTTATGAAGTGGTACCTATGCTAAAGGCGGCGAGGGAGGCATACCTATGCCCGCCGAGACAAAGTACAAAAGAATAGTATGTCCAATAAACAAGGAACCGAACTATAAAGTACATGCTGGCATAAATACGAGCCAGAAAATAGAATGATGAATCCCACATACATGTTGTGCCTGGAATAACAGCCAGGACTTATAAAATAATATTTTAGTACATGAGATACATATACAACCCAAATTCCCCTTATACATGGGGAAGGGCTCACAAAATCTGACTGATACATGCAAATAAAAAAGGCGCTGCAAGCAGCTGAGGTCGACATCATCAAATGTAAGGAGTTGCATCAAAGGATGAAATGAAGAAGCCATCTGGCCATGTGGGGGGCTACCTGCAGGGCCACCCCCTCATGAGGGTTGAGACATCTCACACACACCCGGGAATCACCAATAGCTGCTGCTGCATCACTGGACTATCAAGGATAAGGATCGCGATCATGCTGAAAGGTGCTCGAACCAAGGTACACTACCCTCTAGACCTGGCTTCTGGAGTAAATGAGCTGATGTCGACAGAAGGAGGTCCGCCATAGGTGAAGCAATAAGGGATCCCCAACTAAGGCACGAGATAAAATAGTAGAGCAACTAACAGACGAACACTAATGATGATGATGAAATGGGTGATACTGAGTAGCGGATGGATGACTGCCCCTGTTAGAGCATAAAGGTCATGAATGGCTTGGTAGCGACTGACACAATATCATCAGGGATAGGGGACAATGGTACTGAAGGCCATAATTTGCAACACAAGAGAGGGACCAAGCAATGAACGATGGAGGACTATAGCGGGATACAAAGGAACTCGAGATAGACTCCATGACTGCGATGATGACTCAACTCGAATGCTCTAACCAAGGGCGACTCGATGGTGCTGCCACACAGTAAAGGTCCAATGGGGGACCATAAAAACATGAGTACAATAGGGTATCTCATGAAGAAAATGAACATGAACAAGGACAAGTAAGAAGGCAAAGTGGTGCCCCAAGTACAAGTGTTGTAAGTGAGGAAATTCGGTTTGGAGGAGAGGTGAATAGAACCTTCGTGGACAAAATGTGTCCTAGTGAAGTATGAAAACATGAAAAACTAATATATGCCCATTTGAGTGCTCGGTGAAAGCTTTCCAATGGTGCAGACAGTGTGTCAAACGGGGCTACGGTTTGGTCGCAGCGGACGAAAGAAAAAATAGGGGTTGTTCTTCTAATAAGGCATTTTCCCTCCAAATTCATTCATTTTCTTGTGTAGCTGTGGTGAATGTGGAGAGGAGAGAAGGCCCTAAATCTTGTAGCGATCGTAGCGGACAAACCGACCGTTGGAATCGAGATCCATCAGTTGTAGGTAAGAGGCCTAATCCTACTCTTTGTTTTTGATGGATTAAAAGTTCAGATTAGGATCTAAAATCTCAGTAACATCCCCTACTTCATCCTTATGGCCGGGTCGCATTTTTTGGGGAAAAAACTGCGACCTGGGACACAGGTTTGGGCCTAGAAAGTGCGATCTGTCCCAGGATTTGGCCAAAAAGTCCGACCTGTTAGATGGAAGTGGGTTTATTACTGTTGTGGGCTGAGATTCATTTTTTGTGTAATTGAATACAGTTTTACTTATCTGTAGACTGACAAATATGATGGTTTTGTGCAGATATGGTAGATATACGAATCAAGTGGAGAGAGAGAGACCTAGGTACATTACGAATAGAAATCCAAGCGGATCAGGGTGTCCGTTGTGCATTATCCAGGTTTCAGGTTTTGAAATTTGTGGAGAACCCTTTTATGAGGGCTGGGGAGCCCTTGTTGGCCCGGATTGTCAGTTATTGGGATCCAGACCATGAGGTTTTTATAGTGCAGGGGCACAGGATTGAGCTGACCATCCAGGATTTGTATTTCTTTACTGGTCTCCCACCATTAGGGATGGTGGGAAATACACAGCCAGTGTTACCGCGGGGGCGTAACATCATGGAGTTCGTAGAGCGACATACTCGACCAGGTGGAAGCGGCAAGTCTGGATCTCCCCAATAACTCATCCAACAGACAAGACAAGAATGATGTATTTGAAAGATTTTTTTATATTAAAAGGGAGCACCTGAGAGGAAAACAATAAAAGTGTTTTCCGATTCTGCTCAATGGGATGGGTTCTTGAAAGTCCTCAACATTTCAGATCTAAAATTTCTCTCTCTTGTTGGTGTAGAAAACCTAAACAAATATAGAACTCAATGGGAGCTCACAAGGCAAAAATGGAGAATGTGACCAAGAATATAGATCCAGAGTGATCTAATGCAATGGAAGGTGACTAATGAATGGGGAAAACCCTTCTATTTATAACAAAATATTAGGGGTGGTCTAGAACTTGGTGCATGAATAAAATATTATTAATCGAATTCTAGAACCACCCTTTAGGAATATTTTATTATATTTGTTGGAGGGAAAAGGATTTTTGACTTGGGTCAGTTCCTTTATTTATAGATAATAAATAAATAAATGATTTATTTATTATTTTAAGGAAATGATGGGAATATAATTAAATAAATAATGATTTATTTAATTATTTATAAATGATTTAGTCAAATTTAACTAGGAATATTATTTAAATAAGGATTTAAATAACTTATTCCTAGGAAATTATCAAATAAATAAGGATTTATTTAATTGATTTCCTTGTTTTGGGTTAAATATGACTAGGAAATATAAACAAATATAGATTTGTTTGTTATTTCCTTTTGGGGTTTCCTATTTGGACCATAAACAACTTATTAAAAGTGTTTTACTATAGTGAAAGCAATTTTACTTAGGGTAAAATTGGTCTTACATGGTGTACTTGGGTTCATCTAATGATAATAGGTTAGATGGCCAAAAAATGGTGTAAAAATTATCCTAGCGCACCACACAAGTACTATGTGAACAAATTAAAAACATTTTTTTAATCAATGCACCATATGTAAAATAGGGCACCAATGCGCTATTTCATTATGGCGCACAACCCACGTTCTGTTTCGCAAAATAATTTTTTATTGTGTTAATCAATGCACCATGTAACATAATACACACCACACCGGATCTCCTAGTTGATAGAGAGCATCGTATGGTGGTCCCTTGTTTGCGCTACAAAAACTAACACTGGATGACTTTTATTATTTTGTCTGTGTTAATCGGTGCAGTGGTTAACATGTAATGTAGTGGTTCTCCTTGTTGACATAGAGCACTGTACGATGTATTATAATATTTTGGTATTCTGTTTGTAAGACCCCCACACACTGACGTCAGTGCATACACCATGAATGGTGCACTGGTTTCTTGAGAATTTTTTTTTTACCTGAAAATTTGACAATTTATTTATAAAATATATTAATGAATGATGTGGTACATGTTTCATATTGATTACGAAATGGCTGACAAGAGATCAAGTAGAAAAAATATTGATAAAACATCAAGAAAAGCAAAAAAGGGAAGTTCTTTGTAAATTATTTACAAAAAATATTATTTTTGAACTATATGTAAGTTTAACTAATATGTATTGTTTAGTGTGTATAATGCGGAGCCACAAAATGACAAATCTCGATAACATTATTTTTTATCTAGAACCATAAGAGAGTAAAAGCTTGATGGAAAAATTACAAAAGGATGAATCAGGTGAATGAAAAAATACTATCAATCCAATATGAGTTTCTTTTTTTAATTTTCATTAATTTTCATTAATAATATACTTAAAATGATTAGATAAAATGTGTCAAACAATTTATTAATTCACATCTATTTAATATTCTATAGGGACCAACAACTTAGAAAAGGAATTTTGTTCTAATAAAAGAAAAAAAATAGAACATGCAAATGAAAATGAATTGCTCCTTAGCTCATCTAGATTGGTGCTAGAGATTAACGAAAGGGCAATAAAATTTTACAAAAGTTTGAGGGATCTAGTGGAATGAATGTATAGACGTTCTTTCCACTTACAATACAAAAATCAATCCAATGATTCCAAGAACCAAATTTTATCTAAACTACAGGAAGCGTTTCCAGAGAATGGGTCAATGAGACATGTCATACTTTTAATAGCAAAAACATACAATAACAAAAAAGAAGAAATGAAAAATTAATATTCCTTTAAATGTTTGTCTAGAATTATTTATATATATCATTTATAAATATCACTTTTGTTATATTTACTTTTCATATATCAATATAAAAATTAAATAGTTTATTGTCATGTTAAATTTTCAGAAAGATTATGAAATCTCAAAATATGAACGAGCTGATATCATAAATATGGCAGTAGGAATGCCCAAAAAGGTGTGCAAGGATATGGTGAAAGAAATGGAAAAAATTGCATCGCAGGAGGAGCCATCTCAACAACAACTTGATTCAAATGTAATATGTAATCATTGAATTTTTTTATCATTAGGTACAATAAATAAATGATTTAGCATTAAATATTAATTTTCAAGTATTTTCTTGCAGAAAAGAAAATGAAATGGAACCCATTCAGCACATAAAACAGGACGACAAGGAAGAAAATGGTTGATATCTAAGTTTGTGAGTAATTGTTACTTCCTTATAACAACTTAACTAGATTTCATTTTTGTATTTTTTAAGTTGTTTTACAAAAATCATCATTGAATGTCTTCAAATAGGTGCTAACATACAATGAAGAACCATTAGACGAATTGATTGAGATTGGGTTAAATATGGGTTGTGAGTATATGTTGGCTTATCATAAATTAATTGTGGAATTTGTAAGCATCTATCGATCTTGATTTACTTAGCTCCGTGTATAATTAATAGAACAAAAAAATATTATATATTAAATATATGATTTGTTATGGGGTATAAAACATGCGGGAAACAACGTATGGAATTGTGCCAATAGATGAAATCTTGAAAGATGGCATACTCCATGGTTTTGAAAGAATGTGTATGATTCATGAGTCAATTGTTGCTATGGTACGTCATTTATTTTTTATTTACATTGATGTATATTATTTAATATTGCAATTTTCATTATTCTCACCAATGTATATACACTCATTACAGTTTATTTTTATGTTTGTAGATGGAAGGTGAAGAAGAAGAAAACAATCAACACCGTGAACAAAACATTCTTGAAAATAACCCAAATCATGGAAGTAGCTCTAGCAGTGACAACATTTCAAGCGAAGAATGATGAGCACTATGTTTGGATATCAAAGCAAGGCGTTGTATTTTTTGAAATATTTGTCTATGAAATCAGACATTTTGTTTAATGTAATAGACATAGTGTCCCAATTGAAAGACAAAATAACTGTCCCATTTTGTATGACAAAGACTGTCTTATATATATGTGTGTGTGTGTGTGTGTGTGTGTCTGTGTGTGTGTGTGTGTGTTTTAATTTATTCTATTCCGTTCTCCATTGTCGCTGTGAAATGTAACACCACTGATTAAATTTATGGATGATTAAATATTATAATGAAGAGATGTGAAATTTGATGATATGATATAACAAATTAATCCAAACATCACATTCAAATGAACTAATAAAAATTTAATTTATATAAATCTTGTTATAATATATGTGTCATCTTTTGATGAATAATGAATTTAAAAAATTCACAATAATTATGATATGATTAAAAAATTAATCCAAACATCACATTAAAATGTATTAATAAAAACTTAATTAATATGAATGCTATTATAAGATGTGTCTACTTTTGATGAATAATGAATTTTAAAAATTCACAATAATTGCACTGTCACACGTCGATGTTTCTAAAAAATACAAAATGAACATTGGTGTGTGTCAGTTACTGTACACTCATGCGTTTTTATGATACAGTGCACGAGTGTGTTTCTACGACCTATAGGCACCACACAAATACCAAATTCCAATTATAAATCTCGATCCATTTGTGCGATACTGTGCAACAGTGTGTTTATGTGAGACTACACACTGGTGCATTTGTACGACCTATGGGCACCGTACAAATACCAATACGAATTATAAATTTCTATTCGTTTGGGCGATACTACGCATCGGTGCGTTTATGTGAGACTACGCACTGATTCATTTGTATGACCTATGGGCACCACACAAATACCAATAAAAATTAGAACAATCGGTGCGTTTGTCTGATACTACCCACTGGTGCATTTCTATAAGTCTACGTACCAGTGCGTTGAGACGACCTATGGGCACTACAAAAATCCCAAGACCAATTAGAACGACCATGTGGGTTGTATCACCAACACTGCACCCGGTGTAGTTTTATACCTTGATGGCCCAGTGCATGCACCTTCGACCACCCCAGGCCACCTTCTAGATGACACACACCAATGCGTTGACAACTTAGTAGTGTACCGATGAAAAAAACATCCATAATAACCTCGGGCTGCTCATTTTTTTTAGTTGTGTTGAAATTCTATTAAAAGCTCCACCTAAACCTCCATAACTGCAAACATATGTTGTAGAAAATGTTTTTTGACAATATTGGCCAATTTTGTAACACTAAAAACCTCCTTTATAACCTCCACTAGAGGGTCTTTTCCTTGTACTGGGAACAAAAATTATGTCGAAGGGAACAACAGCTGTCAAAGAGAAAGGGAACATCAACTGTACCAAATGGAACATAAATTGTGCCAAAGGGAACAAAATTTGTGTCGAAGAGAACAAAAATTGTGTCGAAGGGAACAACAATTTTACCAAAGGGAACAACAATTGTGCCTAAAGGAACAAAATTTGTGAAGGAGAAAGGGAACAAAAATTGTGATGAAGGGAACAACAATTGTGCCTAAAGGAACAACAGTTGTGAAAGAGAAAGGGAAAAAAAGTTGTGCCGAAAGGCGCAATAGTTGTGAAAGATAAAGGGAACAAAATTTGTGCTGAAGGGAACAAAATTTTTCCTAAAGGCCTTTTACCCCTTTATTTTTATTATCAAGAGAAAAAAAGGAAGCAAAAGAAAGAAAGGAAAACAAGAAAATTAATTAACTCTTAAGAAAACATATGTACATTATATACAAAGTGATAAATTTATGGAGATGGAGCTGGTGGGCTGGTATCCTAGTTAGCCATGATCTGAAAAACAAGATCATTACTTACCTCATGGTAAAAAGACTCCTTTGTGAGTGGTTGGTGGTATAGGCGTAATCGATGTCCATTTACTAAGGAAGAGGTACCAAATCTGTCGATGGTGTTTAATGTTACGGTACCATTATTGTAGACTTATTTGATTTCATACGACCCAAGCCACCTTAATTCCCTGGAAAATATTGGAACCTGGAATCATATAGCAATGCCCAATCACATTTTTGGAATTATTTATTTTTAATCAGTCGGTCATGCCATTTAGCTCTTTGCTACTGTATAATAGTAGTGTGTTCTACACCAAACTGACGTGCTTCATCCAACTCATTAAGTTGTTGTAGGCACTAGTTTTGTGTTCCTATAAAATCCAACCCGATTTCCCTTGTAGTCTTAAGAGTATTTATTTCAAATTCTATTGAAAAAATGGGTTCTTGACAAAGACAAGGTGATATGGAGAGTGACTAGTAGTGTTTTTCCATGTTGTTCGATAAGCCCATAAGGCCTTAGGAAGTTTGGTTGCCTAATTTCGATGATTTGCAGATACAGTTTTGGTCAGAATTTATTCTAGGAACTTGTTAGTGCTTTCTACTTGTCCGTTTGCCTGAGGGTGATATGGGGAAGTAACTCTATGCTTAATATGATAGTTATGAAGAGTGGCCAAAATTTTATGACCTGTGAATTATGGCCCTCCATTTGTTATTACTTCCCTTGGTAATATGTATCGCACAAATATTTCGAACAAGAAATTAATCACTTCCTCCTCTGTAGCTCTTGGAAAGGCTACCACTTTGACCCATTTGGTTACACAATACGCGCAAACCAATATGTACACTTTCTTATTTGATGATGGGTTGAAGGGGCCGACAAAATCCAATGCCAATATTTTGACTGTTTTCGCCACAACTTGTGGTTGTAGGGGCATTTCGTTAGCTTGGACAGGATGACCCATTCGTTGACAACTATCACATGCTTGGACATAATTTTTTACGTCTTTAAATATTGTGGGCTAATAATAGCCCATTTGAAGAAATTTATGTCTAGTTCGGTGGCCTGCAAAGCATCCTCCATAGGGTTCGTCATGGCAAGCCCTAAGGATGTCATAAGCTTCATTTTCTATGATGCACCTTTGAATTTGAAAATTAGAATGAGTGTGGAAAAGATAACCACTGATCTAGGAAAAACATGCGATGCGTTGTATAATCAATTTATTTTCTCGTGGTGATAGATGTGTTGGAAATTTCCCTACCACCAAGTAATTTTCCATATCATCTTACCTGGGTGTTTTTATTGTCACGACCAGTAGATGCTCATTTGGGAATTGGTCATCCACTGGATGTTGGTCATCTACTTTAGGTACTCGAGACAAAACTTTTGCCACAAAGTTTTCTTTTCCTGGTCAATCCTTGATGGTGATATCAAATTCTTGCAAAAAGAATAACCATCAAGTTACCCGACCATTAGTAATGGGTTTATTAGCTAAATATATAATAGTAGAGTGGTCAGTGTACATAAAAAATGGATAGGATTTTACATAATGTTGGAATTTATTAATAGTATGTATAACAACTAAAAATTATTTTTCTGTTATTGTATATTTTAACTCAACGAGGGTGAGTTTTTGTTGATATAGTAGATAACATAAGGTTTTTTGTCTTCCTCTTGTCTAAGAACGGTGCCTATTTCTCTATATGATGCATCCGAGGAGATGTGAAAAGGTAGCTCCTAGTTTGGTCCTCTTAATAATGGTGTTTTAAAAACGAGTTTCTTGATACCTAACAACACAAAATCGCAATTATCAAACCATTCAAATTTGACATTTCCTATTAAAGTGTATAAAGGTGAAGCTATATTTGAAAAATGTTCTATAAACCTGCAACCTTGCATAATCGAAAAAACTTTGTATCTTTTTCTGTGTGCAAGGTGTAGGCAATTTAAGAATTACCTCAATCTTGGTTGGATCCCCCTGAATTCCTGCAACAAAAATATAATGTCCTAAAACTATACCATCAGTCATCATCATATGGCATTTTTCATTTCTTAAACACAATGTGGTGGCAATACAATGTTTAAGGACTTTTTTCTAAATTTTTTAGAGCTTGATCGCCAAATGGAGTAAAATCATCCATATACAACTCAAGTTCCTCACTGATTAGGTCAGAAAAAATGCTCAAGATTGTTCTTTGGAATTTCATAGTCCAAAGCGTAAAAATATATATGCGAATGTCCCCCTTGGGCAAGTGAACGTGTTTTTATATTGGTATTTCAGAGAAATTTGAATCTGATTGTAACCATTGAAACCATCTAGAAAGGAAAATAATTTCTTTCCATATAAAGTATCAAGGACTTGGTCTATGAAAGGAAGGGAAAATGGTATTTTTGGTTAGCCTTATTGAGTTCCCTATAATCTACACAAATCCTCCATTTCCTATTTTTCTTAGGTATGACTACTAACGGAGAAATCCACTAATTATCTGAAATTGGGTATATGAAGTTTACATCCAACAATTTCTGCAATTCTTGTTTCACAATGTCCTTGAGGTGCAGATTCAAACTCCTCTGGGGCTGCCGAATAGGACAAGTGTCTTTTTCGATATACATGTGATGGGTGAACAACTTCAAGTCAATACCTTTCATGTCTGAATATTACCAAGAAAAATCATGCTTGTATTTATAAAGAACCTTAGTTAATTATTGTTGCCGACTCTTTTTCCAGACCAACATTAATATTAAGCATTTTTCCTCTTTCTATTTCAATTGGAATGCTATTATGGACTGTTAGTCATCGGTATTTTTCACCTGTTGTTGATGACTAGATTCCTAGCAGATGATCTCAAAAATTTGTCAAATATGCCAGCTGGAAAAACACCCATAAATATTTTTTCCCTCCTACCTGTTCAATCAGCCCATGACGGGATAAAACCTCATTATCAAGCCCTATCTAGCCTCAGCCAACTATCTTGTCCATCAAATCCAAAGAGAACAATCCAAATATGTCCAAGAAGTCTCCCCTAAGTTAAGTAGTGGCGCTTTAGGCATTTCTCCCTTGGAAAACTATCCTAAAGCCAAATAACTTCTATCTATTATCAACCAGTCCTAACAGACCTTCCTATTCTACAAATAAAGTTGGTTACACCCTTAAGTCGTGCCACTAACAAACCCTGAAGTCTTAGCAATGCATATGCCATAGGTCAAACTAATATTAGGTGGTTTTACATCATTTCAATGGATATTTCAAGAGCAGAAGTGTACCAGTATTCTAGAAGACAGTATTAGACTCAACATGAGAAGAGAGTTGCTTCTAATGTGGTTTTGAGCCTGGGATGTAGCTGCAGGACAAAGAGTTATTTCATTAAGCTCTTGCAATCACAGTCAAAGGTTAGTGAATTATAAATGACAAGAAATGATTTGCAGATACTGGCCAAATTGCTTGTGATGTATAAAGATGCACAAAGGTATTTTAAAAGAATAATTACATGTCTCAGAGAAATGCCCATCATGACTTATTTTCAATTTTTCATCTTCATTTTATTAAGCATGAATAGGCAGTGAAAGGAAAGACAACACTATTTAAAAGATGATGAAATGGCATCACTGGAAAAACCTCCTTCATTTTACAAGAAAAGGGTTGAAGAGTGAGAAAAACTCCTTCATTTTACAAGCAGAGGGTTAAGTACTGATAAAACCTCCTTCATTTTACAAGCAGAGGGTTTGGCACTGAGATAAAGGCCTCCTTCATCTAATAAGTAGAGGGCCAGGGATAGAGATTTATTTTAGGGTCTTCACTGTCTGAAAGGGTTTCAAGTACAGTGGGAAAACAACTAAAGGCTTATGGGTAGAGAAATGGTGTTAAAAACAAAGAGAAAGCAGGGGTACTATAATGATCAAAGAGGCTGACTTATCTCCTATCAAAGATCTCCTTCAAAAGCAGTCTGAAGACAAAATGAACAAATTCTGCTGAGATATGTGATTTCATCAAAAGTTTCCAGAGTTTTTATCCTTTATCAACAGGCATGAAATCTAGCCATTATTTTCCTTCAGAAAACAGAGTTGAAATTAGTGGAAATCCATTCAAGGGTTATAAGTGGGAAGATGGGTCAAACATAAGCCAAAGAGTGATGCTAATCTTTAAAGAAGGTTTACTCTTCTTGTTCATGAAGGTCTTTGTCAAAAAACTCATCAAATGGACAAGAAGGATTTGCAAATAGACACATAGATTCATAAAAGTGAAGAAAGGATATGGCAAGTGTCTCAATTTCAGGGACAATATTCAAAGAAATGAAGCATGATACTGTTGCAGACAAAAGACTGTTTATGAAACATATGAAGATACCTAGTTGTTGCATATAATTATAGGAGAAGCCTTTAGAAGATCTCCTTTTTTAATGAGCATATGTTTGTCAAACCTAGGTGAATACAACTAAGCTTCACCCACAGTCAAAGAGAAATGTCATTTGAAGAAGTGCTTCTACAGTCAGTATATGGTTTTGAGCAATGTTTCCGCTTAAAAATAGATATGGGCACAGGAAGCAACTTTCGTCCCTTGATGAGAAAACATTAAGAGGAATTGTGGCTTTAAGGATGATTTCTTCACTTTGAAAGGTGTCATATTTACGAAGATCTTCAAAAGTGTCATCCACATTACTTTTAATGACCATGGTCAAATGTTGAATTTATGATGGTTTAAAGGTTATAAATGACGAACAGTGGGGATTCATGTTTTTTTTAAAACAAAGACCTTTTAAAAACGTTTTCAAACCATCACGAAGAAAAATTTCAAAAGGGTCATTGGCTTTTTCAAATATAAAGGGTGGATTGACTGTTGCCAAATTGCATTGCTCAATTAAAAACACAAACAAACATCTCCTCCTAGCTGCTCACTAGACCGAAGAGGCATTTCAAGTGAATTTACAGAGTTTTCAGGCCTTTAAGCCCACGTGACGCACCTGGAAAAACGTGCGGTGCGTTTAGAAGCAGAAATACAAAGACTTTGTATTGTGGCGCAGCGTGCCTATAGGGGCCGGTCACAATTGCCCGAAGGCCGACCCGACACCCCTTTTGCTACGGGACGCTCTTCCTTTTGAACGTTCCACGCCTGTTGAAAGGTCAAAATGCCTTCAAAAACATCTCTGAAGCTGCCAAATGATAAATGAAAGCCCATAAAGATTTTGCAAGGTATTTTTCATTGCTCCTTGCTAGTTTTTGAAATCCTAAGGGGGTGACAAAGTGTCTTTTCTCCAAGGGGGAAACAGTGACAAGGAGGGTAGGGTGTTTTGATAAAAATCCAAGGTTGTTGTTGTTATGACTGCCCAAGATTAATATAGTGAAATAAGGTATGTTTACATTGGTTTCGAAAGGCCTAAAACTGCCCTCAAAACAGTGATAAACCATAACACTATTTGGAAGTAAAAAAAACATAGTGGTAGAAGGTTTTCAAGTTGCTAAAAGTGTCCTAACTGTGATAGGAAAAAACTAACCTTTGTCAGCAAAGTATAAGGTGAAAAAAGTGTTATAAGGTGAAGCAGTTTTTGTAAGAAAACACAGTGTTCGTAAGGTGAAACAGTTTTGTAAAGAGACAACAGTGATCAAGTCTAAAATAATCTATCACTTCAAAAGTCCTCTCTGTGTGGAAAAATGGTGAAACCTAGTGCAACCTCCTTTGATCCATGAAACAGAGTATGTTATGAAAATCTTTTAAATCAATTTGAAGGTGTTTTGTCTACCTGTGTATGAGAAACAGTGAATACAAGAATAGTGTTTTTGAATGGGAGGGGTGTTTTGTCTTTGTCTAAATACAAGGTTGTCTTGTTTATACCAAAACACAAAGGATCCTTGTGACATTACCCAAACACAGTAACAATTTGACTGTGTGCTTGTTATTTTGATAACTATTTGTTGATTGGCATAAAAAGGGACAAAACAACGATTTGCAAGGAGCAAAAGGTTGGTGTTGGGAGAATATTTCACAAATAATTTGAACCAGTTGTCTTGGTAAAACAGTGATTGATAGGCAGGAAATAGGTGTGTGCTTGAGAAAAACTTTCCAAAGGCCATTTGAGACAGCTTGGTGTTGCAGAGAGAATTTGAAACAAGATGCCTCCCAGGCAAGACAGTAGGAGTGTCCTGCACAAGAGATTTGAGCCTGTTTCCACTGAAGAAGTGAATGCCCACCCATCAGTCTTGTTCAATTTCCATGAGGTTGGGTGTCTATATTTTTTCCAAAGAGTGCAAGAGGTGAAGAGCTATTCCCCTTTAACACATCTTTGTGCTTCGAGGTTTCGAGAGAAGAATTTCCAGCTAGCAGGCCTAGATTTCAAATTTTCTCGAATGGCCATCTCCAAGGCCACTAAAATCCCTTATGTCGGGGAGAAGTGGTTTAAACAAAGCCACCTAGACTCAAAAGAATACAAGCCCTTTATGAAGCCTAAGCATAGAGATTCATGTCCATCCATTTTACCCCTTCTCATATCTTTTCACTAGCTACGCCCCCCTCATGAAGATCATCATGAAATACTTCACTTGCGAGGGAAGATTCTCCTGAGTCTATGCCTATCATATTTTATTGCTCATGAATTTCACGAGGGCCAAATTGCTAAATCTCTCTTTCTTCCTACATAAAAGCATTGAGAAAATGGCCTCCACTATTCAGAAAAAGCCTCCTTCACAGTAGATAGCCTACCGCTTCCATCACTCCCTCATCAAATTCATCATTCTTCATCAGCTTGAGAAGAGGGAGGTCTCTTGGGATACTTTCATCACCCATCCGGATTTCTCCACTATCCCTCCAGTTCATAAATCTCCTTCACCTTCTACTCACCATCCTTCACCTTATTCTAGCAAACCTATTCCCAAGAAGCTCAAATTTACCATAGAACAAACAAAAGAGCATGACAAGGAAGAAGAGCATGAGCAAGAAGATGAAAGTGATGATGAGCAGCAACATGATGAAACAGGGCAGCATGGGCATGATGATGAGCAGCATCACAGCGAGGCAGAATAGTAGACTCCTGGGCATGATGAAAAGGAACACAGTGATGGTGAGCAGTCTCATGAAAATGATGAACAGAGGTAGCCACAGCATGATGATGAGCAGCATGATGATGAGCAACATCACAGTGAGGCAGAATAGTAGACTCGTGGGCATGATGAAAAGGAACACAGTGAAGGTGAGTAGTCTCATGAAAATGATGAACAAAGGCAGCCACAACATGATGAACAACATCCTCATGATGATGAACAGAGGCAACTACAGGATGAGGAACAACAACCTCATAAAAAGGAACAACAGCCTCATGAAGAAGAAGGGCATCATGATAAACAAGTGCAACACAGTGAGGAGGACAACCCTCAAAAGGAAATGCAAAAAGACAACCAAGGCATCCATGAAGAAATCCAAGACAGTGGCAAAAATGAGGAGCAAAGTGACAAGGGTAAAGAGCCCATGGAGCATGTTCTAGCTTCCTCTCCTAGGCAAGGGGCCATGCTCTCTTCTCCGAAAGTGGCCAAGCCCCAGAAATCAAGGAAAAGGGTGCCTAGAGTTGTAACTCCAAATGTGACTAGGGCCCTCCGAAGCAAGGGAAAATTTCCTAAGAAGCTCATGGTCGAATTTCCCAAGAAGAAGAAGACTAACAAAGCCACCCAAAGCAAAGGGAAGGACAAGGAAGAAAGCAATCATGAACAAAAAAGTGAATTTGACATCATCCAAATCCAAAGTGACGATATTGATAACGAAGCCAAGATCCTAGAAAATCTCTTGATCCATACATAAAACCAAATTGATGCTTTGAGGACTGATCTTGATAGGGCTAGGAACTTCAATCACTTTTTGCAAGTTCAAAACAAGAAGATGAGTGTTATGGCCATATATGACACACGAGCCATCAAATACAAAAAGGAGGCCTCCAAAGCACAACTGAGATTGGAAGAACTCATGGGTGAGTTCGATGAGAGCGAAGGCAAAGATTAGCCCAGGTGAAAGAGGCCAAGAACCATGGGGCTAAAAAAGGCCCATGAGAAACAAAAGGAAGAAGAAGATGCCCTTCTCCAATCTACCCCTCTCACTACATTATTCGAACAAGAGATAGAGAACAATCAAGAAGCATGGCTTGAGAGAGTTAATGATCACCTGGAGAAGAAATTGGAGAAGGCAAATAGGGACTTCGACCTTCAATGCAGGATGACCGGGCATTATAAAAAGCTCAATCAGTTTGCCCTGCGGAAATTTAACGCCACTCAAGAAAAACTCAAGGAGGCTAAAGGGAAGCGCCTGGCACCAAAATTGAGGAAAGACACCTCAAGACTCCAAATTTTGGCCTCAACTTCACAGCATGTTTCTGAAAACCCTTGAGGGGCATGTTCACCAAGTTTGGGCGAAATTCGACAAATTTTGGTTTTTTGTCATTTTTGGGTTTTTGGCCAAAACTCATGGGCATCGCCATTTCAATTTGGGGCATCCTCAAAGGATGAAAATGGTATCATTGGATGCCATAACTTTAGGGGCACATACTTAGTGATTTTTATAACAATTAAAGATCATTTTCTCCCCCAAAATGGCAAAAAAGACTCGCTTTTTCTACACTCTGCCCTGTTTATCAGCAAGGCCTATTTTTTGGTTTTTTACACACAGGTTTGTTTTTGGAGGACTTCTAATGGTCAGTTGGGAGAAAAATAAAAAATTTCAGAAATTAGACACTCAAATATTTCCAACGTTCCATCATGAGCCTCGTTTCGACATCGGGAAGGCCTCCACAAATTGTCGGCAAGTTAGGGGACCTTTTGCTGATGTATTTTTTGAGTATTTTTGTAAAAATTGAACCTTTCAAAAGTGACTTTTCTTTATGCGCGTTTAGCTATTTTTGTACATGATAAGCTATGAAAAGTAAATATATTTCCATTTTTTAGCTTTTTTGAGATATTTTATTAGATATTTTGTGCCTTGGGCTTTGCAAAGCCTCAAGGACAAAATGAGATATTTTGGATAGGCCAATGAGATTGCGAGTTGAACTAAGAGGTTTTCGTCACTTTGGCCTATATATTCCAAAAGATTTCATTGTAAACAAGGCTGAAATTGATTAATAGAAGCAATATATGGTCATATAATCTTTGGAAGAAATACTTGTCTCATGCTTTTGGATAGTTTCTTGGATGTTCTTGGATGATGAAAGAGGATTGTTGTTGGATTCCATGACTTGGTAGAATGGTATAGTGTCTCTCTCACTATTTTTTTTCCTAGTTTTAATTCATAAATCCATGTTCTTGCTTGCTATAAGACAGTAGAGAATAGACTTCAGACATGCCCTTGGTGGCACCTCAAGTTTCTTGTTTCTTTATAGCTTCCATGTTTTCTTCATTCCTAGTCACATTAAAGAATTCTTGATTGCTCTTTAATAACTAAGGAATATTGTTTGCTTGTTTCATTTATGGTTTTATGCAAGCTAAGTATGATTTACAATATGCCCTGCTTACTCATGGCTAGCCATAGCTCCACCTATGAAACTTCTCTTTGATTGATTAGATTTTCATTTGTTGAACCTGTTGTTCAATCTTTAGCATTAGCCACGGGAGTACCAAAAGGATGAACAGGCCTCATATTAAAGTTTTATATCAAGTGGCAAGTATTAAATTAAATCGGGTCGAAAGGAGAAAAGGTGGTGAAGCACACACATATTAAAGCCAATTGACAAACAATACCAAGCGGTGAAAGGTGGAATAATACGTGAACATCAAATACTAAGGTAAAGGGGATGCGGCACTATACATCAACAGATATATTAAAAAGAGCCGCGGGTTATATACGACTGCGTATGGAGTAAGTCCGAGGGGGTCGAGCTGCGGGGAAAGGACAAGGCCCATACCCCCGCGGAGCCACGACACGTGGCACGGCAAGATCTCATAGCGGAAAAGAGATGGTAAGGATGGGCCGCGGGATGTGATCTCGTAGAAAAGTAAAGATGGGCCCGCGCAGTTGAGAAAGACAAGTGTTAGTCCAGCAAAGAGAAATCATGCGCGGTAAGGATTGGACAGCGTACGTGGATAAAAGGTAAGGTAAGTCCATTAGGTCAGCTGGTACTAAGACCCGTACCAGCTTTTAACCCGACACGAGGCGCTCACCTACACCTTGATATACCCAATCCCCATGCGCCACGTGTCTCAGTGTCAGTGTCCTTACGACACTTGCCTTCTGTCATCTTACTTATTCACCTTTTTAACCCAAACAGTCCACCCCAATGGTAACAAACTCCCGTATTTCTCTCTGGTAAATCGTCACAGGTAGTTTTCTACGGCGAATACCGAGTGGGGAAGAACGCCGGGTATATCCAAGTCACTGTCACGGTTCCCCTCGTCGCTTTCCCTAGCATTGTCACCCTCTGTTCAGGTATTCCATTCTCCATCTTCCCTCTTTTCCTTTTTCTCTTTAAGAAATTGTTGAATGTCTTCCATGGGAAGAGGAACGCCCAAGAAAAATGAACCTGAAACCCCCCAACTCCGTGAGTCCAGAAACCCCCCTGGTTTTGAACCCCTCTGCGACTTACAGTTGGGTATCTGCGACCTGAAATATCCTTTTGACATACACAGCATCAAGCCCCTGCTTTTTGGTCACCACTGCAAAGATGCCGACCATTTCCGAGCTATCGCGTCTGGTTTCTATCACCACATCACCCCCCAGGTCCATTCCTGTGTCGATTTCATCATCTGGCTCAGAGACTCCTATGATGTACATCGGGAGGCTTTCGTTTCCCCTCAAGGGAACGCAATCTTTTCCCTTTCCCCCGATGTCATTAAACAGGCCATTCGTTTCCCTTCCAGTGATACATACTTCAGTTTCAAAGATGAAACCTTGCTCGCTCAGTTCAATAAGCAGTCAAGATAATCCCGCCGTGCCTTCATATCCTCCATAACCATCGACCAAGCAAATGCCTTGCCTACATTGGAGCCTTTTTCACTAAGTTTATTTGCCGAAGAAGTTCGACCTGTTCTGTCTCTCATCGCCGGCCTTTTGGGAGTAGGAAGCCCGGAAGACATCTCTTCAGTATGCATTCGCTTCTTGTGGCTCATGTCACAGAATGGGGTTATATTAGACATTCCAGGCTTCCTCTCCTTGACCATCCTGGCCCAATTTCAGGGGCTCGCCCAAGCCCGAAAGTTTCGCTTCTGCTCCTTGGTGTTCTACCTCTTCTTGTTCCAGCATGCGGATAAGTTCAACCATCTGGGGTTAGATAGGATGTGCTCTGAGAATTCCCAGCCCAGACCAGTCTTCGACTGGAATTTCTCTGTCCGCCAGTTACCTAGGGGAGAGGGTTATGCCAGCTTCGTGAACACCTTCATGTCTATTTCCTACACCATCATTCACGACGTGCCTTCCCCTAGGGTTTTCCCAGAGATGAAACGCTGGCTGCAGGCTGGGAAATACCAGTGTACTGGTGATTGGTTCCTCTCTGAAGAGTATACTGAAATTCGGGTCTACGGAGCCGAAGTTGCCCCATACCGGCTACCAGTTTTCCCCATCCGACGAGTTTACGCCCTCGAATACATCCGGCAAGCCCTCAGAGCCGACCAGGTCCATTTTGTCCCTGCTAAGAAAGGCTACATCTTAAAGCTTCCTGTCCAAATTGGCCCCTTTGTGGTAAACTCTAGATACGCCCTCCCAATTACTGAAAAAATGTTGCAGAACATGGACCTGAAACTGGGGGAAAGCTGGGCTTATGACCTACGAGAGATCATTTCAAATAAAAGAAAACGAAACAGGTCTACGCCCTACATTCATGAGTCCAGGCCATTTCTGGAGTGGAGGGCTAACATTGAAGTTTGGCCTACGTTTTCGCAGATGGAGACAGACTCGTCTGCTACAGGAGGAGAGGAAGAAGTGAACAAGGGCACAGATGAGCAGGAGGCAGGTACTTCAGGAGCAGCACCACCACCACCCAAGAGGCAGAAGGTCGCCACTAGCAAAGCGGAAGTCATCGGAGAAGGGATAATACTGGAGCCCTTCACGAAATTTGGTCAATTCGATAAGGGCAAGGCGGGTATAACAGTGTTGAGGGACAGTGTCGCCTCCTCCGACTACACTGAAGTCACGCAAGCCATTGTCGAGCCCTCTCCATCCAGGACGAGTGAAAGGGAGCGGACAAATAAAACTGTCCGAGACAAATACAGGGCCGAATTAGGGGAATTCGTTGAAAAATACCATACCAGGCTCTCCGCTTCTGTCAATGCAGACACCGAAAGCCTGGTACTATCTATGACGGAGGCCATCCTGGACCCAAATTCGGATGTTCCGAGTTATAAGGTGCTAGAATTGGCTATTGATATGCAGAAGGTACCAGTACAGGATATGACTGACCTGTTCCAAACAGTCTGTGACATGATGAAAGACAAGCTATCCCAGATTACCCTCGCATTGAGGAAGACAGAACAGAAATATGAAAATCTGAGGGATTCCTTTACAGTAGAACAGAATGCTTGTCGTGCCAACGCAAATCAGGCGCGCGTTCTTCAGGACCAAATTAGAAATACAGATGATGGAGGGAAGGGTTCACAAGCAGCCCTTATAGCTAAGTTACAGAAAGATATCTCAGCTGCTAAGAAACAAGCTCGTATACCGGGTTCACATCCTGTACAAACTGATGAATTGGTGCGGGTAGAGGAAGAGAAAAATGAACTGTCTGGCTATGGTTTCGAAAGGAAAGAGAAGAGAAAGAAAAAGATGGCTAAGATCGACGAGCTGTAGCTGCGTAGCCACGGAGTTACGTAACCGGTGGGATACACGCTGTCACGCAAATAAAACATCAAGCGGAACTGGCACCAATACGGCGACGATTATCCACGGCTATGGCCGAGATCGAAGTGCGAGAAAATGTATATCCACCTTGCCAAAGCGCGGGTCTTAGAGTTGAGGGTAAGCGCCCCGGGCTGAGAAGGCCAGAACAATTGAAGGGCTCCAAAGTGAAGTCGAGGAAGGAAAAAGGGTCACGGCTGAGCAACATCAAACCATTGCTGAGATGAGGAGTCGAGCAAAGGGGAATCTCACCCTGCTTGAGGCCAGAAGTTTAATATGGTCGGACATAATTACGGCAGTAACCGAGCAGTGGGAGTTCTTGATGATGATGGGGGAGCTCAAGTCCACCCTTCCCTATCTAAATAGAAGGATGCAGGAGGCCGGGAGTAATTTGTCTAATAGAGCTCAACACGTCGGCGACTATATCTCTTTTCTTTATGTGCTAAGGGCGAACGACTTGGGGAAACATGGCATCCCCAGTCGATTTATGGAAATCAACGAGTGTCAAAAGATTATTGATAAGGAGGAAGCCCGGATAGCAGCTTCAGAGGTCCTCCAACAGGTGGCCGACAGTGTTGAAAAATTCGACAAGGTTTGGAATGAGATCATCTCAGTCGGACTCCCTTCCTGTTGGGAACCAAATGCCCCTGTCGTGCTTATGCTCCCAGATCAATACACAGCATGTTTGCAAATGGAAAGGGATCGGTCAGACCTCCAAATGGGGAAAGCAACTCAGCTTAAGGCTACTACCATTGTCACAGTCCTCAGAAAGGAGTTTAGTCTCCTTCACATGATCAGATATCGGCTCCCAACTGAGGCAAACATTCACACCCTCGGCGAAGCGTTTATCAGAGTGGAGAAGCTCTCAGCAATGCCAGAACCGACCCCCGACAGCCAGCAGAGACTGACACAATTCATGAGTCAGCATACCAGTTCCTCTGCCAACGTGCCTCCTCCAGCATCTGCAACGGCTTCTACTCAGTTGCGCTCATGACATTCTTCGCGATTATGACATGGCCTAAACGGCCTTTTTACTTTCATTTAGTTATGTTTTTCAAATCTCCGAGTGGGTTGTTTCTCCCCCACTCTTGCGTTTTTACTTTTACATCAAACATTGGTCTAAGTTTTTGTTTTAAGATTGGCCCGGGGCCTGTTTACGCATGATGGGAGGGCTGTTTCCCCCATCATGAAATTTTGTTGTTCTGATAATGACTGTTAACAAATTTTGTTCACGCGAAGAAGATATTTTCCCCAAAATATCTTCTCGCTGAAAGGCAAAGGAATCCTATATAAGACAGAGAAAAGAAGAAAGAAAGGTTCCAATTCTTTAGAAGAAACTGACTGTGTAAAGATTTTCTGTGTGTGTCTTGTAATGACTCAAATGCTAATGTGAAGAGCCCGTCGGGTTTCAATGATAAGGAGTTACACTTTAAAGAGGATTCTCTGGACTTGTTTTATGGTAGTGTGTGATTTCCTCCTGTTTATTGCAATGTTGTTGTTCATTTCGTTTTAATCAATATCTCTGGTGTTATATTCTGGAATGCGAGTGTCCCGTTGTTTTTGATATAAATTTATCTTTCCAATACTTATATCATTAGCCCCCTGGCACTTTAAAATGGCTCAGATATAATACATTGTTTCATCTCCCATTCAGACATATTTCTGCTATATTGGCTATTACGAGGTACTATTGATGAAAGTTGCCTGCATATATGGATTCTTAGTTCTTTAAGCCCATCATATGTTGTGAAACTCTTCTTGGTGTTGTCTTCCTGATAGTTAATATCTCCTTTTCTTATGCTGCTCATTAGTCATCGTTATATATATATATCTCTTTTTCTTCCATATACCAAGAATCCAGCCCTGTTTACTGTAAATTGTCTTAAAGTTGTCTGATACTGCAGTGTTTGAGTACAACATTACATTCTTTCAGTATTACTCTTTAATGCTTCAAACTATCAGAAGTTTTGGTCCCACTCAAGTGTTATTCTCTGTTTGTAAAGAAGCGGTATGAGAGTTTTTGTCTTGTTAAATTGCTAAAACGTTGTTTTAGATCCTATACTCTCTATACATTACAAGATGTCCTAGGCACTGGTCTATAGAAACTCTAGGGTGTCTCTAGGAGTTACAACATCTTTTTGGCGCCGTTTCTGGGGATCGAAGTTGAAGAAATTTAAATCCCTGGGCCTCGACAAAACCCATCCACTCTTCAGTTAGGTGAGCACAAAGAGTTGAGAGTTGTTCACCCCTCACCTTGGCGACTCCACATTTATATTACAAATAAACCTATTTGCAGTCCTGGCTCCCCGTAAGCCACACTTAAGGTCAGATACATCTCAGTCAAGGACACCCTCTGTGTCTGACCCAGAGAGAATCCTACATCGAAGAGGTTGGAGGGAAAGGCAGTCAGTTCATACCGAGATTCCTGAATTCTCCCTAGAAAACTTTCCATATCTTTCGCCCTCTTCCTCTCAAGTCGCCCAAATACAAGGCTCTAACCCTATTATAAGAGATACTGGTTACTATTCAGAGAGCCCACCTCAGGGAGGTGTCCATATCAAAGACGAAGCCGAGTCTAGTTATACTCCACATTACTCATTTCACCCTACCCCTGAAGTTGAGGAGGTTAAGGAAGTTACTGAAATATCTGTTGTTCATAGCTTGACATTCTCATCAACCCCTCGAGCCGCTGTTCACTACATCCCCATCATCATTCATACTTCACTTCCACCCTCTCCGCCACCACTCACAGCTCATACTCTCATTCTACCTCCGCCTCCCCCAATGGCAAATGTCCCTGGCTTCCTGCAAAATAGATACGCTCCTTTACAGCTACCTGCAGTACTAAATGACATGCCACAAGATTATTTAAATATTCTGCCCAGATTTAGTGGTGAGAATGACACTGAAGCACAGAAGCATGTCGAAATTTTCTGCTCTTTCGCAGAGAATTTTAATGTTGAGCATTTGGACATAGTTCTAAGGTTGTTCGTGCAATCCCTAGATGGGGAAGCCAGAAAATGAATTAAAACCCTTGGAGCTAATTCCATCAATAGCTGGGAGGCTATGGAGGACGCTTTCATCAAAAAGTGGGGGGAAAGGAAGGATCACGGGGATGTCCTTACCGAGTTTAACACTCTGAAAAAGAAGCACAATGAATGGGTATCAGAGTTTATCAGAAGATTTAACAAATTGTACCTGAGCCTCCCAACTGAGATGAAACCTCATCAGACCGCTGCCAAGGTCGTTTTTGTGGCAGCATTTGACTCCGAGTTTGGTTTCTCACTGAGAGAGAGAAAGCCAGCCACTCTCGATGACGCACAGACAGATGCGTTGGAGATAGAAGCAAATTTTGTCTCAACTGGCAAGTCCAAAGGGAAACAAGAAAATGATACTAGAAGAAGGGGCAAAGAAGAAGTATCCACTTCAAGCCAAGATAGAGATTCGGCAAATGACAAGATCGAAGAGATGAACAGAATGATCAAGAATCTCTCAAATAAGCTGGTCAAGCTGGAGATGGAGGCCAAGAATTCGCCCCCAAAGAACTTCCAGAATGCTCCAAACAGGGGATTCAATCCACAATACAGGAAACCACCCTTGCAGATACTGCAGAGGGGACATAAGGAGCAACAGGATCAAGTACCTCATCCTTTATACTTGGAGGGACAAGTGGAGGCTTCTCCTGAAGATTCTGCCTATGAACAAGAGGAGGCATGCCCCGTCTTTTCAGACAGTGATGACATAGAATGCCCTGTACAAGAAAGTGAGGAAGGGGAGCTACAAGCTCACTCAGAAATGAGGAACAACGAGGATGCTGAAGAGCCCGAGATCGATGACTACTGTAAACAGTTCGTTGACTTCATGCAAGCTCATTTTAATAGAAAATATGACCTCAGGTCATCCAGAAAGAGAACCCGCACTCAAGATGAAGAGGAGGACACACCCCAAAAGTCAGCATCTGCACAGAAAGAGGCCAATACTCAGGAACCCCCAGAAAAAGGTAAGAGGCCCCTTAACCAATCTCTGCAATCTGATATTCAAATGCCTTCATTTTCACAAGTAGCTGTATCCCCTGATAATAAACCTCCAGTAAAAGAAGTTAAGCCTCCTCTGCAAAGTAAAGAGTCAAAAGAAAAAGAAGTGTCAATAGATAAGCCTTCATCTGTCTTCTGTTTACAAAAAGAGCTTGAAAAAGTAAAAATACCAGTCCCTCTGTCTGAGCTATTGAAACAGCCTGCCTATCAGTCACAGGTCTCTTCCTTCATCTCCCCTCCTGATGTACCACACATTCCAGATAGTCTTAACCTGCAAGAAGAAAGACCTATGGTAGTGTTCGGTCCACACGTTGAAGAGTTAGATCCCTCGACCCCTCCCTTTTATGTATCTTTAGTGATCCATGATCTATTGTTGCATAATTGTATGTTAGAATCAGGAGCGTCTCACGACCTCATGCCCCCATCTGTCATGGAGCAATTGGGACTCCAAATCACTCGCCCATATAAATACCTCTATTCTTTTGATTCCAAAAGAGTGAAATGTTTGGGCATGATTAAAGATCTAGCAGTTACTCTGGCTCAGATCCCTGCCAAAAGTGTGGTGATGGATATCGTAGTGGCTGACATCCCAGCCCGCTTCGGTATGTCACTGGCAAGGTCTTGGGGGACCAGAATCAGAGGATCAATTAAGCTGGACCTGTCCTATGCCACTATCCCTGTCTTTGGTGGCCAAGAGAGGAGACTGTACCGAGAGACCAGATTTGTTAAAACAGTCACCAAGGCAGGTGATTCGGTTAATTCTCTAGTCTACAGCCGAGATGGGGATTTCTCCTGTATGATGTTAGAAGAAGATCAGGAATATGCCCATGAGCCCTCGTTCTGTCATATAAAGGCTAAATCATCAGTGCAGGATTCTGGATTTGAAATCTGGACACTCCACTTTGATGGGGCAAATTCCGGGGAAGGAAATGGGGCTGGAGTGTTGCTAATTTCACCTATGGGTCAATGGGTCCCTTTGTCTTTCAAATTGGAATATGAGGCCACAAACAATGTGGCTGAATACGAAGCACTCATATTAGGGCTGCAGACAGCAAGGAGTATGAAAATACAGAGTCTAAAGGTGTTGGGATACTCTGAGTTGGCGGTTAGACAAGTGAAAAATCAATGTCAAGCCAAACATCCCAGGCTGAAGGCCTATAGAAATGAAGTCTGGGATCTTGTAGAGAACTCTTTCTTGGATTTTAACATTCAATTCATGCCCCGAGAATAGAACAGAATGGCAGACTCCTTGGCCGTGGCTGTTAGTACCTTCCGCCCACCTCAGAACCCTCTTCTGAGATATGAAATCGAAGTAAGGTACCGACCTTCAATCCCTGATAATGTCAAGCACTGGCAGGTATTTGAAGACGAGGAGCAGGTGAAGAGGTTCCTAGAGACTGTTGGGGAGTTTTCCAACCTAGAGATCGACAGTTGTGAGGAGGAGATTGGGGACATTCCAGAAGATAAGCTGGAAGAGAGGATAGCCAGTCACAAATTTCTGCAGTTGAAAGGGAATGTCATTCCCCGAGGGCTGGTACCTTTGGAAAGGTTGTTCAACAAAAATGATGTTCCTTTACAGCCAAACAAAATGGTGACGGAGGACCAGGTCGAAGACCTCAATCTGGGCACTAAAGAGGATCCAAAAATTGTGAAGCTGTCCAAGAAGGTCCTGGATGAATACAAACAACTGTACCAAAAGTTATTCCAGGCCTACAGAGATGTGTTTTCCTGGTCATATCAAGACTTGAAAACCTTTGATGTCAGTGTTATGCAGCATAAGATTCCTCTGAAGGGAGATGCAATACCCCATAAGCAAAAACTCAGACAGATTAATCCCCTGTTGCTGCCCTCGATTGAGCAAGAAATAAAGAAACCGTTGAAGGCTAAAATTATAGTGCCACTAAGATATTCTGAGTGGGTGGCCAACTTAGTCCCAGTGCGAAAGAAGAATGGAAAAATCAGGTTATGTGTGGATTTCAGAAACCTGAACAGGGCGTCTCTAAAGAATAATTACCCATTACCGAAGATGGACCACATTCTGCAGAAAGTAGTGGGGGCCTCTAGGATGTCTATGATGGATGGTTTTTCGGGCTATAATCAGGTGGCTGTACTCCCGGAGGATCAGAAAAAGACTGCTTTCACCATGCCTTGGGGAACATTTATGTACGCTAGGATGCCTTTTGGGCTAATTAATGCAGGAGCCACGTTTCAGAGAGCTATGGACATAACCTTTGTTGGAGAACAGGACAAGTTTCTGGTGGTGTACCTAGATGATATAACAGTCTTTTCTAAAGATGATACTGAGCACATTCAGCATTTGCAGAGGACCTTTGAGAAATGCAGAAGGTATGGACTTTCCCTAAATCGTCAAAAATATTTCTTTGCATTAGAAGAGGGTAAGCTCCTAGGACACATAGTAACTAAATATGGGGTCAAAATCGATCCTAAAAGGGTGGAAGCTATAAATGGTATCTCCCTCCCCAGGAATAAGAAAGAGGTCCAGGTATTCTTAGGGCGTATCAATTTTCTCAGAAGATTCATTCCTAACTATGCTGAAATAGTTAGACACATAATAGATATGTTAAAGAAGGATAATGAAGTGAAATGGGCACCATAATCAAGGCAGGCCTTTGCCAGGATCAAGAATGCATTTGCTGAGGCTCCCGTGTTGGCAAAGCCAGATTTCATTAAACATTTTATGATTTTCTCTTTTGCATCACCTCACATGGTAGCCGAAGTCCTCTTACAAAAAAGCGAGGATGGGTATGAGCAACCCATTGCTTTCTTTAGTCAAGTGCTACATGACGCAGAGCTGAAATACAACATACTGTAGAAGCAGGCTTACGCCCTGGTAAAGTCTCTCAAGGCATTTCGCATGTATATTCTGCAGTCCCACGTTACTGCTTTCGTACCCACCGCAGCAGTTAAGGATATCCTCGTTCAGGGCGACAGTGAAGGCAAAAGGGCCAGGTGGATTACAAAGATACAGGAATACAATCTGGACATCAGACCCACCAAGCTAATTAAAGGACAGGGGCTAGCAAAGATTTTGTCAGAATCAAATCATCAAGCTTTGGGCATCCACTTATCCATGGTTGCAAATGAAGATTCTGAGGAGCTGACAGGGAGACAAGAGATGGAAATGGCCACTCAGAAAATACAGATGAAGTATCTTACTAGTCCCTGGTACAAAGAAATAGTTGAGTACCTCCTGACACTCAGCTGCCCACCCAGCTGTGATAAATCCAAATACAGAGCCTTGAGGCTGAAATCGCAGAAGTATGTAGTTGCCAATGGTCCGCTGTATTGGAGAGATCTTTCAGGCATACTGCTGTTATGCCTCATAGAAGTTGAAGTGAAGAACATAATAACTGAATTCCATGAGGGAATTTGTGGAGGTCATTATAGCTGGAGGAGCACAGCTCAGAAAATTCTGAAGGCTGGTTTTTACTGGCCTAAATTGTTTGGAGATGTCTTCACTTGGGTCAGAGCATGTAACAAATGCCAGAAGTTTGCTGAAAAACAGAAGTTAGAAGCTCTACCCCTGATTCCGGTGCATGTTGATGAACCTTTCAAACAATGAGGAATTGACTTCATAGGTGAGATTCACCCACCCTCAAGTGGGCAGCACAAATGGATCTTGACTGCTACAGATTACTTCACGAAGTGGGTGGAGGCCATACCTGCACGAAACGCTACAGACACGGTGATCATTAAATTCATGGAAGAGAACATTATCTCCAGGTTTGGATGTCCTGCTAGAATAGTAACTGAAAATGCCCAAGCTTTCAAATCTGCTAAATTTGTGAATTTTTGTCAGCAATATAACATCACTTTACGCCATTCTACAGCTTACTACCCACAGGGAAATGGTTTGGCGGAATCATCAAACCAAACGCTGGTCAGAGCTCTAAAGAAGACAATAAATGAAAACCAGAGGAAATGGGAATCCCAACTGAAGTTTGCTCTGTGGGAAAACAGGATAACCAGTAAAAGGGAAACTGAAAAATCTCCCTATGAACTAGTATACGGGCGGGCAACTGTATTCCCTATACAGTTAGCTTTACCTATTGCTCGTTTCATGCAGGAGACTCAGGAAGAACCAGATGGTATGACCAGAAGAATCAATCAGCTAGTAGAACTCGAAGAAACGCGTATTCAGGTGAACCAGAAACTTGTGGATTACCAAGAGAAGATGAAAGAGTTGTTTGATCAGCATACCAAGGATAGAAAGCTACAGGTGGGAGACTTAGTTCTCAGGTGGGATGTATGAAGGGCCGATAAAGGTAAGCATGGTAAATTTGACCCCCTTTGGTTCGGCCCCTTCAAAATTACAGAACAGGGAGGAAATAATACCTTTAAGCTGGAGAATTTGCAAGGAGATTCGATGGAAGCCCTCGTAAACGGCGACAGTAACTCTAACTGTCGCCATATTTCCAATTGCCAGTTCAAAGGCTCCGATCGTATTATATTGTATATTAGTTGTTGTCTTTCATTTTCTTATCATGCATTATGCATGAGTCATGATGATCCGCACAAAGGGCAAAGCTTCAAGAACCGAAAAAAGTTGTTCAAAGAAGACGTACAAAAGGCCTACGTAGTTCTCGACACGTTCAAAGGACAAACGTGCTGCCCCCAGGTGGAGCCAATGTTGTTCAATCTTTAGCATTAGCCACGGGAGTACCAAAAGGATGAACAGGCCTCATATTAAATTTTTATATCAAGTGGCAAGTATTAAATTAAATCGGGTCGAAAGGAGAAAAGGTGGTGAAGCACACACATATTAAATGCCAATTGACAAACAATACCAAGCGGTGAAAGGTGGAATAATACGTGAACATCAAATACTAAGGTAAAGGGGATGCGGCACTATACATCAAGAGATATATTAAAAAGAGCCGTGGGTTATATACGACTGCGTATGGAGTAAGTCCGAGGGGGTCGAGCTGCGGGGAAAGGACAAGGCCCATACCCCCGCGGAGCCACGACACGTGGCACGGCAAGATCTCATAGTGGAAAAGAGATGGTAAGGATGGGCCGAGGGATGTGATCTCGTGGCAAAGTAAAGATGGGCCCGCGCAGTTGAGAAAGACAAGTGTTAGTTCGGCAAAGGGAAATCATGCGCGCGTTCTTCAGGACCAAATTAGAAATACAGATGATGGAGGGAAGGGTTCACAAGCAGCCCTTATAGCTAAGTTACAGAAAGATATCATAGCTGCTAAAAAACTGGCTCGTATACCGGGTTCACATCCTCTCCAGACTGAGGAGTTGGTGCGGGTAGAGGAAGAGAAAAATGAGTTGTCTGCTAGACTTTTCAGGGAAAGAGAGGAGAAGGAGAGGATGGCTAAGAGGATTGACGAGTTAGAAGGCAGAGCCGTAGAGCTACAGACCCGGTGGGATACCCACAGTTGTCACACAGCCGAAACATCAAGCGGAACTGGTTCAGCGACAGCGCGACTGTCCACAGCCATGGCTGAGATTGAAGTGTTAGAAAAACAAACATCTACTGCCAAGCAAAGGGTCTTAGAGTTGGAGGGCACCTTGGCTGAAAAGGCCAAAACAATTGAAGGGCTACAAAGTGAAGTCGAGGAAGGAAAAAGGATCACGGTTGAGCAACAACAAACCATTGCCGAGATGAAGAGTCGAGCGAAGGGAAATCTCACCCTGCTCGAGGCCAGAAGTTTAATATGGACAGACATAATTACGGCAGTAACCGAGCAGTGGGAATTCCTGACGATGATGGGGGAGCTCAAGTCCACCCTTCCTTATCTAAATATCAGGTTGCAGGAGGCAGGGAGTAACTTATCTAATAGAGCTCAACACGCCGGCGATTACATCTCTTTTCTTTATGCACTAAGGGCGAACGACTTGGGGAAACACGGCATTCCCAGTCGATTCATGGAAATCAACGAGTGTCAAAAGATCATTGATAAAGAAGAGGCCCGAGTAGCAGCTTCAGAAGTCCTCCAGCAGGTGGCCGACGGTGTTGAACAATTCGACAAGGTATGGGATGAGATCGTCGCAAAAGGACTCCCTTCCTGTTGGGAACCAAATGCCCCTGCCGTGCTTATGCTTCCAGATCAATACACAACACGCTTACAAACGGAAAGGGATCGGACCGACCTTCAAATGGGAAAGGCAACTCAGCTCAAGGCCACCACCATTGTCACAATCCTCAAAAAGGAGTTTAACCTCCTTCACATGATCAGATATCGGCTTCCAACTGAGGCAAATATTCACACTCTCGGCGAAGCTTTTACCAAAGTGGAGAGGCTTTCAGCAATGCCAGAACCGACTTCCGATAGCCAGCAGAGACTAACGCAATTCATGAGTCAGCATGCGAGTTCCTCTGCCAACGTGCCTCCTCTAGTATCTGCAACGGCTTCTACTCAGTTGCACCAATGACATCCCAGTTCACTCATGATATGGCCTAAACGACCTTTTTTACTTTCATTTAGTTTATGTTTTTCAAATTTCCGAGTGGGTTGTTTTTCCACCACTCTTGCATTTTTACTTTTACATCAAACAATGGTTCCATGTTCTGTTTTGAAATTGGCCCGTGGCCTATTTACGCATGATGGAAGGGCTGTTTCCCCATCATGAAATTTTGTTGTTTTGATAATGACTTGTAACAAATTCTGTTCATGCGAAGAAGATATTTCCCCGAAATATCTTCTCGCTGAAAGGTAAAAGGAATCCTATATAAGACAGGAAAAAGAAGAAACAAAGGTTCCAATTCTTCAGAAGAACTTGACTGTGTGAAGATTTTTCTGTATGTATTTTTGCAAAAACTCAAATGCTAACGTGAAGAACCCATAGGGTTTCAATGATAAGGAGTTGCACTTTAAAGAGGATTCTGGACTTGTCTTATGGTAGCGTGTGATTTACTCCTGTTTATTGCCATATCGTCATTCATTTCATTTTCATCCATGTCTTTGGTGTTATATTCTGGAATGCGAGTGTCCCGTTGCTCTTTGATATAAATTTATCTTGCCGATACTTATGTCACTAGCTCCATGATGCTTTAAAATAGCTCAGATATAATACAGTGTTTCACCTTCCATTCATACATATTTCTGCTATATTGGCTATTGTGAAGTATTATTGATGAAAGTTGCCTGCATATATGGATTCTTAGTCGGATAAGCCCATTATATGCCGATACCTTCTTGGAAGTGTCTTCGATAGTTAATATCTTCTTTTCCTATGTCAGTCATTAGTCATCGTTACATATATATCTCTTTTCCGCCATACACCAGAACTAAATTTCCGTTATCGTGAATTGTATTAAAGTTGTCCGATACTCGTTGGCAGTTGTTTGAGTACAGCATTACATTCTTTCAGTATTACTCTTTAATGTTTCAAAATTATCGTGAGTTTTGGTCCCACTCAGTGTTATTTTCTGCTTGTAAAGAAGCGTATGAGAGTTTTTGTCTTGTTAAATCGCTAAAACGCTGTTTTAGATCCTATACTCTCTATACATTACAAGATGTCCTAGGTAATCGGTCTATAGCAACTCTAGGTCATTTCTAGGAGTTACAATGCAAATCCAAGGAGGTCTTGTACTGATCTTGCCCTTTGCCTAAAACTATGCAATCTTGCTTCAAAGTGCCCAGTAGGTTGGAATAATATGTTTAGGCATTCCTTCATAGTGATTTGAGTTTTTTTTTTGTCTTAAATGTATTCCCCCCAAGTCTGATAGCCATTTCCCTAAGTTAGAGAGTCATATATCTCTATGCATGGCTTGACTGTTTATTTCTATGCATTGATCAGTTTACAGTTACATTTCTCATGATTAATGGTTAGCCCTACCATGTTTATGTCGTCTATTAAACTAGTTATGTTTTAAATCCTTTGTTATTCACAAATTTAATGTCCATCTCACTCCATTTTTCCCAAAGATCCATTTTACCTTGAATCAAATTGGCCCTTCAACAACCTTGTATCACTACCTCAAACCTTTCTTGACCTTTTCGACCCCATAGCCCAGCTAATCAGACATCTTTTTTACCTATCTTAATCTTTGATCATTTCATCCCTCACAACCTAAAAACCATAACCAAAAACCTACTTCATAACTAGCCTAAAATCAAGAACACAGTAAGCAAACACACAAATATCTCTTACACAAATAGAGAGCCCTTCGAGTCCAGAAGGCTAGAGTCCCTGGCCCAAAGATCGGTTTAATAAAGACTGTCATTTGGCTTCCCAATCAGCCAAATCATGGGACCCTAACATAATGGTGATCACGGTGGGATTTTGAGTCAAAACATCCTAGGTATCCCCTAGGAACTCTCAAAATCTCAGTCAAACTCAGAAGAGTAGAATCTGGTTGTCTCACCATCCTAGAAAAACGATGACTCGGTTGTAGAACACTCTTACAAACCTTAGAATTACATAAAAACTCAGAAAAACCCCAAAAACTCCCTTAGATTGGTTTTTTTCAGTATTGGTGGTGGACCATACACATATACCTTAAAAAAATTAAAAATCCACCTGGCGACTCCACTAGCCTCCAAGTAGGCCTTACTACTTTACTAAACTCTAGGCTACTATCTGATTGAGCCACCTCATCGCCACCCTAACATAATGGAAATCACGGTGGGACTAACTAAGCATAATGTACTAGAAAACTTTTTTAGATTCATTAGTCTTTCAAAATTTAAATAGGGAAGCAGTCCATAAAATCATTTAGAGTAAACTCTTTTTGTTTTCACCACCCTAGCAAAGTGATGAATCAGGTGTAGAATACTCTAATAAACCATACGCTGCACATAAAAACTCAAAAAACCCCAAAGACATCCCCAGATTGGCTATTCCTAGTTATTGGTGGTAGATCATAGGCACATCTCTATAAAAACAACCAAAATCCACTTGGCGACTCCATTAACCTCCATTAGGCCTAAAAAATCCATAAAAACCAAAAAATTTCATAAACCATACCTTTATGTTCTCATCCTTTCCAAAACTTAAAATTCATGGTGCAAAATTTTTGATTAGTGACAAACTATGTATAACTTAACGATTCAGAAAAATTCACCTAAACATAGGAGATAAAAAGAAATAAACTTTCAAATAGAACCATTAGCTTGTCCAAACAGCCTAGCAAACTGTTGAAACCAAGTGATAACTCTTCCTTGCAAGTCTTCACCTCAAAGTTTTCTAGAAAACTTTTTCCCGGAAGCATCTTTGATAATATTAGTGGTGGACCATAGATCTCAAAGAAATCCACATGGTGACTCCACTAGCCTTAATTTTTATTTTGACCATTCTTCACATTAGAGAAACCCCTAGAGAGGCCATCCATCCAAAACAATCACAAATACCATCCTCTCTAAACTCTAGGCTCGAAATATGGCTTCATGAAGAATCAACACCAGATCTCATCCAGACCCAAATCCCCCTATCATAGTAGATGACCCAGAGAAGATTTTGTGGCAAGCTTCCGAAACTAGCAATTTAGCTACCGATAGGTCCATCCGTAAAGCAAGATCAGTACCTGAACATCTCACAGCCTTGCAGGATTCGCCCTTTAACTTAAAATCAGCAAAAACCCTTTTTAGAAGCAAGTCACAAAGTAATATAGACTTTGACGATCTTGAGCCCCTAGATCTGCCACAGATTCCTAATAGAGAAGCCTCGCCTACTACACCTCCCGACTTTCAGCTTCTCCATCACTTTGGCTTATACCATCCCAGATCTGATCAAAATCAGATCACTAGTCCAAGTACATCTGCCACACCCATCCAAACCACTACTGTTCAAACCACCTCAACTCATCCCACAAGCCTTCATTTTGTACATCATCCATTAGCTCCCATCATGGCAGCCTGGTACGCACCTTTGGTGTTGCCACAGCCTTTGGCTCCCTTACAAAATGACTATCAATCCAAAATCCTGTACTTTATTAGAGTTGAGACTACCATAGCTCAACAACATGTAGATGGGATTAGTGATGCCTTTGAATACATGGAAATACAAGACGAGACCATCAGAATGAGGATGTTCGCCCAAAGCCTGGGCGGAGAACCCAAAAAATGGTTTAAGAGCTTAACTCCAAATAGCATCCACAATCTCCCAGAACTCTACCAAACCTTCATAAACAAGTGGGAAATCCGAAAGAACCCCATTCAAATCTTGTCAGAATATAACAATCTAAAATGGGAAAAAGGGGAAAGTGTCCAAGGATACTGCACTAGGTTCAACAGTGTGTATAATTCCCTCCCACCTCACTTCAAACCTCCACTTGGCTCAACCTTGGAAAAGTTCCCCGAGGGCTTTGACCCAAACATGACTTATCAACTAAGAGACAAGGACCCCTCTACCTTAAAGGAAATGAAAAAAGTGGCCATAAGTGCAGAAGCCAACTTAGCAGAAAAAGAGCTAGGACTAGATCAGAAAGGAAAGTCACATACTGGGATGAGGTCTCCACTTCAGCCCCTTCCTTATATCCTAGAATAGATGACTTAGTTAGGTCCATGGCCAAAATGTGGGAAAAGATAAGTGAAAAGACCCCTCTCAGGGACAACCAGCCAAACCCTCCAAACAGAAACCGGAACCAAAACTTTAGGAGGGAATAGCCTAAAAAAAAACCAAGAGAAAATGACCAACAAATTAGGCCACCCTTTAATGAAAACATGGTGATAGTTGATGATAGGGATACAGAACCCATTGATGAAAATCATTTGAACCTCATAGGGTCTGATAACGAGAGTGAGGTTTACCTCATAGAAGAAGAACAAGCATTCTTCTCTCCGAATCAGGACAAAACCAACTATGAAGATCCCGAGGATCCTACCATAGATTTTCAGAATGCCATAGTAGAAGCTCACAGGCAGTATGACCTTAGAAGCAGAAAAAAGCAAGACAACTCCAAGAAATGCAAATGCATTAAAATCTAAACCCCCTCGATACTATGGCTTGAGGAGCATAAAGCAAAGGACAAATAGTAAAAAAAAATCATCGTGGTCAAGAAAACTGACCACAACAAAGATAAATCTATTCAAACAAGTCTTGGCTTAGATGCTCCTAGTACTTCCACAAAGATTCCCGAGATGGCTGTGTCAAACAAAATCCCAAAACAAAATCAACAAACTCAGAACATAGAAAAAGTCATGGCTGAAAAAACTGAAGCAAACCTGTCTAAACTACAAACACCTTTCAGTTTTGAGGGAGAAATTTCCAAAATAAAGATTACCATGCCTCTCACTAAACTTATTGCCCAAGTCTCTTACAAATCCCAAGTGTTAAAGGTCCTGAATATAGGAAATTATGAGAACACCCTTAATCTAGCTGATGACACTCCCGAAGTATTGTTTGGTCCAAAAATAGAAGGGAAATTCCAAGAAGGAACCACTCTTCTCTTTTACATCAGTCTGAAAATCCATGACCAAATCCTTCATAATGCCATGCTAGACTCCGGGGCCTTGCATTATTTCATGCCAAAGGTTGTAATGGAAAGACTAGGCCTAGAAATCACAAGACCATATAAAGACTTATATTCATTTGATTCGAGTAGAGTCAAATGTCTAGGCTTAATCAAAGATCTTTGTTTCAGTTTGGCCCAAGTACCGGAAAAACATCTGATCATGGACATAGTGGTAGTAGACATCCCTCCCAAGTATGGAATGATTTTATCCAGATCTTGGGGAGCCAAGCATCAAGGAAATATTCAACTTGATATGTCCTACGCTACTATTCCTGTGTTTGACCAAACTAGAATACTCTATCGAGAATCACACATGAAATATATGATCAGCAGCCAAGAGAGGCCAGATAACATCCCGATGTACTCCTTGCATTCCGATCTGAACTCTTTCATTTTACACATTGATGAGGACATTGAAGAACAATCAAAAGGCTTTGAAACAAACTTAGACCCACCACATCAGCTGCCCCAAGTTCTCTATGATGAATTGGACACTCAAAACTATCATGATCATGAAAAACTATGTCTTGAGGAAAGAGAGTGTGTTCCTTTTGAAACAGGGATAGAGAAAGAAGCACAAACCATTATGTACTATCAAGAAAATTGCTCGAACCTTAGGCAAACATCAGCAGTAACATCAGGAAACTTTTTCAGAACAGAGGCATTTGAAGACTTACATATCACAAACCTCTTTGGAACTCAAGGGCAGGGAAGCTTAATGTTTTTTCCATACCTTAAGGATTTACCATCACATAACTCTACCATTTCAAATAAAACCTTGACTATAGCCATAACAACTCAAAATCCAGAAAAAATGCCTGATAAACTTCTTATGAGAAGAGATGATGAATGCAGTCCAAATATACCTGAGTTACTTGAACTGGCTAATATTCTGTCACTCCACCAAAGACTTAGAACTGCTAGAATTGGAAATCTTATTCAAAATACTACTTCATACATAGAAAATAGTGAGAAACAATATGCCACTGCCATCACTCCAAGAAACAACTTCGACAAAAGAAAATACAAAAATCTGAACCAATCAGTAATAATGAAAGATAAAATAGTTGGTCATAGGGTCTGTTTTGATTTTAGAAGCACTAATACACACCCTTGTGATAGAAGTTTTATCCTTCCTGCCCAAGACCATGATATACTGATGATAAGTGCTTTTAATCATATGTCTTTGCAAGATGATGTTTCAGGTTATAGTCAAATGATTCCTTTACAAAGAGAACAACTCAAATAATTTTTCAAATATGCTGGAAGGAGTCCCATTTTCAAACCCATATTTGCAAAACCACTGGATATCAAAAATATGCTCCTAAAAGCCATGTTTCCAGTTCTGAATTTCTGCATTCTAACATACCTTGATGATGTCATCATATACTTCAAAAATGACAAAGAATATATGCACTATTTGAAAAATATGTACAACAAAAGAAGGAGTGGAAATCAAAGGTATAAAGAGGTACAACGGAAGGATACAGGGTTGTTCAGAGATTCATGCATGAATCCTTATATCATGCTTGAAAGAGAAAATTTTCCAAACTTTTATTTTCAAGAGCTGAGTGGACCAAGAGTGGTAAGAGATCCTTATGAGGATAAGATGCTTAAGTTTCGCCATTTCCAAGATTTCTGAGTCAAAACTTTTTCAATCATTGTATATACCATTGTTTGAAAAATAGATCAAAAACAAAAAATTCAAAAACAATAGAAAAATAGAAAAAGAGGGCAGTTTGAAAAATAGAAAGAAGGCCCCATGTTCAAAAAATAGTCATTCAGAAAGCACGCAAGTCTAAATGCTGCTACTAGTGCTCAAATGTCTTGTTCAATTATCTAGCCTAATCATAGCTGAACATGTTTTAAATTTATTTGCTGATAAGTTAGTGAGTGGAAAATATGGTCAACATTGTGTAAGCTTGACTTATCAAAGAGAGTAGATTAGGAAAAGATACTAGTTCCACATGTTCAAAACAGAACCAAAGAGGAAAGCAGGGATGGAAAACAAATTGTGTATCCTAGCCTTGTTTTTCTAGATTTCATTTTATGCAAAATAATATTTGTGTGCAACTTGTCTTTCGTGCCACAAGTACATGACAAATCAGACTGTCTAATCCTAATTTGGTCATTTTTCAATTTCATGTTTTAGATTAGAGAACAAAATCCTGTCAAACAGCTTAACCTTGACAGTTGATCTAGCATAGGTAGAGAAACAAAGGAGTTCATCAGTTTAATCTGAACTCCCGACAGATATAAGTGTAGAACTAGATAGGTTCATTTTTTGAAGAAAAAAATATATATTTTCAAAAGGTTGCTAGTCCAAATGCACCCAAAGGAAGAAAAAATGTTAGGAAAGATAGTGGGGTAGGTAGACATATCATTGATGCTAATCATGTTGTCAATTTTCAGAAATAGCATCAAGGAAGAATGAAATTTGCGCCAATGGAGTAGGCACTAGTCTTCATAAGCCAAAGATCTACAATTCTGGACACCTCCTAAAAAGGAGCTACCCTCCCCAAATGGAGCCACTGTTAGTCATCAGTATTTTTCACCTGTTGTTGATGACTAGATTCCTAGCTGAGTTTTCTAGCAGCTGATCTCAAAAATTTGTCAAATTTTCGAGCTGGAAAAACATCCATAAATATTTTTTCCCTCCTACTTGTTCAATCAGCCCATGACGAGATAAAACCTCATTATCAAGCCCTATCTAGCCTTAGCCATACTATCTTGTCCATCAGCTCCAAAGAGAACAATCCAAATCTGTCCAAGAAGTCTCCCCTAAGTTAGGTAGTAGTGCTTTAGGCATTTCTCCCTTGGGAAACTATCCTAAAGCCAAAGAACCTCTATCTATTATCAACCAGTCCTAACAGACCTTCCTATTCTGAAAATAAAGTTGGTTACACCCTTAAGTCGCGCCACTAACAAACCCTGAAGTCTTAGAAATGCATATGCCATAGGTCAAACTAATATTAGGCGGTTTTATAGCATTTCAATGGATCTTTCAAGAGCATAAGTGTACCAGTATTCCAGAAGACAGTATTAAACTCAACATGAGAAGACAGCTGCTTCTCATGTGGTTTTGAGCCTGGGATGTAGCTACTAGACAGAGAGTTATTTCATTAAGCTCCTACAATCACAGTCAAAGGCTAGTGAATTATAAATGACAAGAAATGCTTTGCAGATACTGGCCAAATTGCTTGTGATGTCTAAAGAGGCAAAAAGGTATTTGAAAAGCATAATTACATGTCTCATAGAAATTCCCATCATGACTTATTGTTAGTTTTTCATCTTCATTTTCTTAATCATGAATAGGCAGTGAAAGGAAAGACAACATTGTTTAAAAGCTGATGAAATGGCATCACTATAAAAACCTCCTTCATTTTACAAGCAAAGGGTTGAAGACTGAGAAAACCTCCTTCATTTTACAAGCAGAGGGTTGAAGACTGAGAAAACCTCCTTCATTTTAAAAGCAGAGGGTTTGGCACTGAGATAAAGGCCTCCTTCATCTAATAAGTAGAGGGCCAGGGACAGAGATTGATTTTAGGGTCTTCATTGACTGAAAGGGTTTTAATTGCAGTGGGAAAGCAACTGAAGGCTTATGGATAGAGAAATGGTGTTAAAAACAAAGAGAAAGCAGGGGTACTGTAATGATCAAAGAGGTTGACTTATCTCCTATCAGAGATCTCCTTCAAAAGCAGTCTGAAGACAAAATGAACAAATTCTGCTGAGGTAAGTGATTTCATCAAAATTTTCCAGAGTTTTTCTCCTTTATCAACAGGCATGAAATCTAGCCATTATTTTCCTTCAGAAAACAGAATTGAAATTAGTGGAAATCCATTCAAGGGTTATAAGTGGGAAGTTGGGTCAAACATAAGCCAAAGAGTGATGCTAATCTTCAAAGAAGGCTTTTTATTCCTGTTCATGAAGGTCTTTGTCAAAAAACTCATCAAATGGACAAGAAGGCTTTGCAAATAGACACATAGGTTCATAAAAGTGAAGAAAGGATATGGAAAGTGTCTCAATTTTAGGGAAAATATTCAAAGAAATGAAGCATGATACTGTTGCAGACAAAATTCTGTTTATGAAACATATGAAGATACCTAGCTGTTGCATATAATTGCAGGAGAAGCCTTTAGAAGATCTCCTTTTTTAATGAGCATATATTTGTCAAACCTAGGTGAATACAACTAAGCTTCACCCACAGTTAAAGAGAAATGTCATTTGAAGAAGTGCTTCTATAGTCAGTATATGGTTTTGAGCAAAGTTTCCTCTTAAAAACAAATATGGACACAGGAAGCAAATTTCCTCCCTTGATGAGAAAACACTAAGAGGAATCGTGGCTTTAAGGATGATTTCTTCACTTTGAAAGGTGTCATATTTACAAAGATCTTCAAAAGTGTCATCCACAACACTTTTAATGATCCTAGTCAAATATTGACTTTATGATGGTTTAAAGCTTATAAATGAAAAACAGTAGGGATTCATGTTTTGTTTAAAACAAAGGCCTTTTAAAATTTTTTTCAAACCCTCACGAAGAAAAATTTCAAAAGGGTCATTGGCTTTTTCAAATATAAAGGGTGGATTGACCGTTTCCAAATCGCATTGCTCAATTCAAAATGCAAACAAACATCTCCTCCTAGCTTCTCACTGGACCGAAGAGGCCTTTCAAGTGAATTTACAGAGTTTTTCAGGCCTTTAAGCCCGCGCGGCACGCCTGGAAAAACACGCGATGCGTTCAGAAGCAGAAATACAAAGACTTGTATTGTGGCGCAGCGCGCTTGTAGGCACCGGTCACAACTACCCGAAGGCTGACCTGACACCCCTTTTGCTACACGACGCTCTTCCTTTTGAACATGTCACACCTATTGAAAGGTCAAAATGCCTTCAAAAACATCTCTGAAGCTGCCAAATGATCAACAAAAGCCCATAAAGAGTTTGCAAGGTATTTTTCATTATTTCTTGCTAGTTTTTGAAATCCTAAGGGGGTGACAAAGTGTCTTTTCTCCAAGGGGGAAACAATGACAAGGAGGGTAGGGTTTTTTGATAAAAATCCAAGGTTGTTGTTGTTATGACTTTCCAAGATTAATATAGTGAAATAGGGTGTGTTTACATTGGTTTCAAAAGGCCTAAAACTACCCAAAAAACAATGATAAACCATAACACTATTTGCAAGTAAAAAAAACAAAGTGGTAGAAGGTCTTCAACTTGCTGAAAGTGTCCTAACTGTGATAGGACAAAACTAACCTCTGTCAGCAAAGTATAAGGTGAAAAGAGTGTTATAAGGTGAAGCAGTGTTTGTAAGAAAACAAAGTGTTCGTAAGGTGAAATAGTTTTGTAAAGGGACAACAATGATCAAGTCTGAAATACTCTAACACTTCAAAATTCCTCTCTATGTGGAAAAATGGTGAAACCTAGTGCAACCTCCTTTGATCCATGAAACAGAGTATGTTATGAAAAGATTTTAAATCAATTTGAAGGTGTTTTGTCTACCTGTGTATGAGAAATAGTGAATACAAGAAGAGTGTTTCTGATTGGGAGGGGTGTTTTGTCTTTGTCTAAATACAAGGTTGTCTTGTTTATACCAAAACACAAAGGATCCTTGTGACATTACCCAAACACAGTAACAATTTGATTGTGTGCTTGTTATTTTGATAACTATTTTTTGATTGGCATAAAAAGAGACAAAACAGTGATTTGTAAGGAGTAGAAGGTTGGTGTTGGGAGAATATTTCACAAAGAATTTGAAGCAGTTGTCTTGGTCAAACAGTGACTGATAAGTAGGACAGAGGTGTGCGCTTGAGAAAAACATTCCAAAGGCCATTTGAGACAGCTTGGTGTTGCAGAGAGCATTCCAAACAAGATGCCTCCCAGGCAAGATAGTAGGAGTGGCCCGCACAAGAGATTTGATCCTGTTTCCACTGAAGAAGTGAATGCCCACCCGTCAGTCTTGTTCAATTTCCATGAGGTTGGGTATCTAGATTTTTTTCAAAGAGTGCAAGAGGTGAAGAGATATTGCCCTTTAACACACCTTTGTGCTTTGAGGTTTTGAGAGAAGCATTTCCAGCTGGTAGGCCTAGATTTAAAATTTTCTCCAAGGTCCATCTCCAAGGCCACTAAAATCCCTTATGTCGAGGAGAAGTGGTTTAAACAAAGCCACCTGGACTGAGAAGAATACAAGCCATTTTTGAAGCCCGAGCATAGAGATTCATGTCCATCCATTTTCCCCTTCTGATATCTTTTTACTAGCTACGCCCCCCTCATGAAGATCATCATGAAATACTTCAATTGTGAGGGAAGATTCTCCTGAGTCTATGCCTATCATATTCGATTGCTCATGCATTTCACGAGGGAAAAATTGATAAATCTCCCTTTCTTACTACATAAAAGCATTGAGAAAATTGCCTCCACTGTTTAGAAAAAGCCTCCTTCACAGCAGACAGCCTGCCTCTTCCATCACTCCCTCATCAAAGTCATCATTCTTCATCAGCTTGAGAAGAGGGAGGTCTCTTGGGATACTTTCATCGCCCATCTAGATTTCTCCATTGTCCCTCTAGTTCATACATCTCCTTCACCTTCTACTCACCATCCTTTGCCTTATTCTAGCAAACCTATTCCCAAGAAGCTCACATTTACCATAGAACAAACAAAAGAGCATGACAAGGAAGAAGAGCATGAGCAAGAAGAGTAAAGTGATGATGATCAGCAGCATGATGAAATAGGGCAGCACGGGCATGATGATGAGCAGCATCATAGTGAGGCAGAACAACAGACTCTTGGGCATGATGAAAAGGAACACAATGAAGGTGAGCAGTCTCATGAAAATGATGAACAGAGGCAGCCACAACATGATGATGAGCAGCATCACAGTGAGGCAGAACAAAAGACTCCTGGGCATGATGAAAAGGAACACAGTCAAGGTGAGCAGTCTCATGAAAATGATGAATAGAGGCAGCCACAGCATGATGAACAACAGCCTCATGATGATGAACAGAGGCAACTACAGGATGAGGAACAACAGCCTCATAAAAAGTTACAACAACCCCATGAAGAAGAAGGGCAGCATGATAAACAAGTGCAACACAATGAGGAGGACAACCCTCAAAAGGAAATTCAAAAAGAAAGCCAAGGCATCCATGAAGAAATCCAAGACAGTGGCAAAAATGAGGAGAAAAGTGACAAGGGTAAAGAGCCCATGGAGCATGTGCTAGCTGCCTCTCCTAGGCAAGGGGCCATGCTCTCTTCTCTGAAAGTGGCCAAGCCCAGGAAATCAAGGAAAAGGGTGCCTAGAGTTGTAACTCCAAATGTGACTAGGGCCCTTCGAAGAAAGGGAAAATTTCCCAAGAAGCCCATGGTCGAATTTCCCAAGAGGAAGAAGACTAAAAGAGCCACCCAAAGCAAAGGGAAGGACAAGGAAGAAGGCAGTCATGAACAAAAAAGGGAATTAGACATCATCCAAATCCAAAGTGACGATAGTGATAATGAAGCCCGGATCCTAGAAAATCTCTTGATCCATAGAGAAAACCAAATTGATGCTTTGAGGAGTGATCTTGATAGGGCTAGGAACTTCAATCACTTTTTGCAAGTTCAAAACAAGCAGATGAGTGTCCATATGGTTGTATATGAGACACGAGACATCAAGTATAAAAAGGATGCCTCCAATGCACAAGTGAGATTGGAAGAAGTCATGGGTGAGTTCAATGAGAGTGAAGGTGAAGATCAACCCAGGTGAAAGAGGCCAAGAACCATTGGGCTCAAAAAGGCCCTTGAGAAATAAAAGGAAGAAGAAGATGCCCTTATCCAATCTACCCCTCTCACTGCATTGTTCGAACAAGAGATAGTGAACAATTTGGAAGCATGGCTTGAGAGAGTTAATGATCACTTGGAGAAGAAATTGGAGAAGGAAAATAAGGACTTTGATCTTCAACGGAGGATGACCGGGCATTATAAAAATCTCAATCAGTTTGCCCAGTGGAAATTGAACGCCACTCAAGAAAAACTCAAGGAAGCTAAAGGGAAGCACCCGGCACCAAAATTGAGGAAAGACACCTCAAGGCTCCAAATTTTTGCCTCAGCTTCACAGCATGTTTCTGAAAACCCTTGAGGGGGATGCTCGCCAAGTTTGGGCGAAATTCCGCAAATTTTGGGTTTTTTTCATTTTTAGGTTTTTGGCCAAAACTCATGGGCATCGCCATTTCAGTTTGGGGCATCCTCAAAGGATGAAAATGGTATCATTGGATGCCATAGTTTTAGGGGCACATACTTAGCATTTTTCAAAACAATTGAAGATCATTTTCTCCCCCAAAATGGCGAAAAACACTCGCTTTTTCTACACTCTGCCCCGTTTATCAGTAAGGCCTATTTTTTGGTTTTTTACACATAGGTCTATTTTTGGAGGACTTCCAGTGGTTAGTTGCGATAAAAATAAAAATTTTCATAAATTATACACTCATAGATTTCCAACAAGCCATCATGAGCCTCATTTCGACATCGGTAAGGCCTCCAAAAGTTGCCGGCAAGTTAGGGGACCTTTTGCTAATGTCTTTTTTGAGTATTTTTGTAAAAATTGAACCTTTCAAAAGTGAATTTTATTCATGTGTGTTTAGCTATTTTTGTACATGATAAGTTATGAAAAGTCAATATATTTCCCTTTTTTAGAATTTTTGAGATATTTTATTAGATATTTTGTGCCTTGGGCTTTGCAAAGCCTCAAGGACAAAATCAGATATTTCTGATAGGCCAATGAGATTGCAAGTTGAACCAAGAGGTTTTCCTCACTTTGGCCTATATATTCCAAAGGATTTCATTGTAAACAAGGTTTAACTTGATGAATAGAAGCAATATATGGTCATATAAGCTTTGGAAGAAATACTTGTCTCATGCTTTTGGATAGTTTCTTGGATGTTCTTGGATGATGAAAGAGGATTGTTGTTGGATTCCATGACTTGGTAGAATGGTATAGTGTCTCTCTCACTGTTTTGTTTCCTAGTTTTCATTCACAAATCCATGTCCTTGCTTGCTATAAGACAGTAGAGAATAGACTTGAGACATGCCCTTGGAGGCACCTCAAGTTTCCTGTTTCTTTATAGCTTCCATGTTTTCTTCATTCCTAGTCACATTAAAGAATTCTTGATTGCTCTTTAATAACTAAGGAATATTGTTTTCTTGTTTCATTTATGGTTTTATGCAAGATAAGTATGATTTATGATATGCCCTGCTTACTCATGGCTAGCCATAGCTCCACCTATGAAACTTCTCTTTGATTGATTAGATTGTCATTTGTTGAACCAAGGAGGTCTTGTACTGATCTTTCCCTTTGCCTAAAACTATGCAATCTTGTTTTCAAAGTGCCCAATAGCTTGAAGTACTATGTTTATGTGTTTTGACATAGTGATTTGAGTTGTTTGTTTGTCTTAAATGTATTTCCCCAGATTCTGATAGCCATTTCCCAAATTTAGAGAGTCATATATCTCTATGCATAGCTTGAATGTTTATTTCTATGCATTGATCAACTTATAATTACATTTCTCATGATTAATGGTTTGCCCTACCATGCTTATGTCAACTATTAAACTATTTATGCTTGAAATCCTTTGTTATTCACAAATTTAATGTCCATCTCACTCCATTTTGCCCAAAGATCCATTTTAACTTGAATCAAATTGGCCCTTCAAAAACCTTTTATCACCATCTGAAAGCTTTCTTGACCTTTTCGACCCCATAGCCCAGTTGATCTGACATATTTTTACCTATCTTATATCTTTGATCAATTTCATCCCTCACAACCTAAAAACCAAAACCAAAAACCTACTTCATAACTAGCCTAAAATTAGACAAAATAAGAAAACACACAGATATCCCTTACACAAATAGAGAGAGCCCTCTCTGAGTCCAGGAAGGATAGGTCCTTGGGCTCCAAAGACTGGTTTGATGTTACACTGTCATTTGGCTTGCCAATCAGCCAAATCACGGGACCCTAACATGGACAACAGTTGTGGGAATATGATTGTAATTTAAATTTTCTAAGGGGTTTCCTTGTGCATCATTATTAAGAATATCTTTTAGCATTTGGCATGTTGGATTTATAATAATAACTGGTTTATTTATGAAGTTGTTGATTACATCATCCTCTAATTGATTTTTAAGTCCCATAGATTCATCTAAGGAAAGGAGAGAAAACTGATTTTCTTCTTGATATCTGGGTGGGCGTTGTTAGACTCCTATACCAATAGGTGTCATTTTTCATGATTGTCTTATTGAACTATGAAATATGTTCAAACCTTTTTCTTGTGCAAAGGTGTTCCATATTCTTGAAAAATCAAAAAATAAAAAAATTTAAAAAATGTAAAGAGGGTATACCCTAAAAGAAAAATCAAAGGGTAAAAAGAATAAAATGGTAAAAAAAGTGAAAGAAATGAACCCCCAAAAAAAATAGACCAGGAAAGTGTGCAAGTCCTAATGCCACTACTATTTCATTTTTTGTAATAAACAAAATTGTGTGCAGTTTGTCAAACTTTTGCCACAATTTATGAAGGGTCAAACTGTTTAAACTTGACTCATTCATTTTTCAATTTCATGTCATAGAATAGAGAATAAATATCTAACCAAACAGTTTAATCTTGGCAGATAAGTAGATAGGTAGAGTTAATAAAAGGTGCTCAACAATTTAATCTGAGCCCTTGGATGTAATAAGTGTAGAAATAGATAGATTTTCCATGTAAAAGAAAAGAAGATTGATAAGGGTTTTCTAGTTCAAATGCACCCTAATAAAGAAGAGAAAATGCTAGGGTAAGATAAGTAGGGTAGGTAGATGGCAGTGCAAATTCACATGTGATGAATGATTGCTTTAAAATGGTTGTAATATTTTACTTTTATCACCAAGTGCAAAGGCAGAACACCGCATTGGCAGAATTTCAGAACACAGCAAGGTCAAAGTCATTAACTTCCCATCTCAATTTTTCCCTAACAATTTACTAATTTCCCCTACGTGCTAAGGAATTCGAAGATTTAAGGGGCTCAAGGCATTTCCTTGACTTTTGGAGGGACCGGACCCTCGACCCAATGATTGGAGAAAAACTTAGTATTTAAAAATGTTCATCATCATACTCATTCATTAATGCAAAATCTTTTTCTAAGTAAAATCTCATTTTACTTAGAAAAATCATGCTATGTTCCATAAAATCCCTCAAAATTACTTGCTATTCTAAGTCTAAGTGTTGAAGTTGATATAATGCAAGTTGCTTCAGAAATCTTCACTTTCCTAGTTGTGTAAAGTATTTTGAGTTTTCTGTGTTCCTTTGTCATATTAACTCTAATTTATTTATTAAATCCCTATTGAAAATACCTTATCCTATTATCTATAACTCCCTTTTATAATAATATCCCAAAAAAAAACCCTTTTACTACAAGTTTTTAGCCAAAGTATTTAAACCCACATGATTAAATAAAAATCCCACTTTATAAATCCCTTTGGCTAAAAACATATCCATATAACTATCCCCGCCCCTTATAGTAAATGAATCATATTGATTTATTTATATATAATAAAAATAACATAGAAAACGGGTTTAAACATATATTCTTATGTTTTAAACAAAAAAAACAAATAAAACCCGAAATTTCTGACCCCAACCCTTCATAAAAACGGAATTAATTAATCACCTGGATTAGTTAATAACCTACCCTCCGCCAATGAAATACTCCCGAAAAGATTAATTAAATTAATGGGCCCGCGCATTAACTCCCACAACAGCTTCCCGTCCGGATCACCGTTGGATCATCCGCTTGAAGATCTACGGCTCACAAGCATTCTGCTGCCCATCCTCCGTCCAAGACTTAACGTGTGAAATGGGAGCGCTTTCCAAATAGTGCACTGGCCATGTGTCGTGTGCTCAATGGAATCGCTGCCAATTCGTAAAAAACTGCCTGCTCCCAAAAGCAGTGCGGAATATACCGCTTATCGCCCATTCCCCGTGACATGTCTATCGTACCCGATGACATCATCCTCAAAAATAATAAAAAATTCCTTTTGACTTTACGAATAAAACAAAACTTCGCACATTTTTTATCATTTTGTATATTGAAAGCGACTGTGCCCTCTGTGCGAAGAAATTCAAAATCGACTGTCAAACTACTGTTCAACTGAATTCTGTTGAAAGCTACTATCAAACCAGTATTCCAACATCCATCCGCTGCTAGCTGGTACCTGTTAATCACAATTTTTCCTCTAAAAACAGGTATTTACTCCATTTCGCCCTGAACTCTGAAAGAAACTAAGTTTTCCTTTTTTTCCCACTAAAACAAAGTTAAAATTTGATTGCTAGTTCGTTCCCTGATCCTAAAAAATATAAACTATATTCCTGAACTTGCAATTATATCCATTTCCCTGTCGAAACTTCTAATTCTGCCAAATTTCCATAAAATCCCCCGAATTTCCATCTTTGAATACACAAGAACCAAGAATGGAAGTTCTTGTAGCCTTAAATGTTGCTCCATTGAACGCCCCTCATAGAGAATTGGAATATTTGCCTTTAGTGGATAAAGATTTTCAAATCAAAGACTTAGTTTTCAGTGAAAGCCCCCTTCGAATTCATTGTCACTGCAGAAATAATTATTTGAAAGGCTTGGACGTTATTGGGTTATGGGAATCTAATTTCTCGAGATACCTTTTGCCCTCAGTCCATATCTTCCCTGAAATTATCCATTATTGCCATGCTAATTATGATCCAATTCAGAGAGTAGTTTTATCCCCAAACCAGAATGTTCTTTTCCCTATTACTGCCCAGTCCTGTTAGTGCAGAAGATAGATTAATGGATTTGGAAAGTTTTGTTGCAAAAGTAAAAAAACAGGTTGATGATCAAACCAGTTCTTCAACTAGTACAACAGAAGGAACATTACCAACAGGGAAAAGTCTTTATGAAAAATTGGAGAGTTTATTTTATCTTGAAAATGAAATAAAACATTTGTTTCCATATCAACCTAATTTTTTCAAATACACCGAAGCTGATGAAACATTGAGAAAATTGCAGAGGACCAGATTTCCAGAAGTTCAATGGTGGGACGAGATGATGGAACTTTTATGAAATTTATCCTTGGGTGAAATTTTTTACTTTACTATGGTATATCTTGATAAAGGATAAATAGGTGAATAAAAGGTCAAAGAGTATCAGTTTAGAAGTTAAAGTGTATCAGTAAGAATGAAAGAGTATCACACAAGCAAGGCAGTCAGAAAAGAATTACTCAAGAAGATAGCAACAAGCTAAAACAAAGGAACTGCTTCCAGCACATCTAAAAAAGAGGAGATAGCACACAACATCAGATGATTTATCCTATTTACGAGACCATCTGTCTCCATTTGTATTGTAACCTATTCATTAGTCACCCTAGATTATATCTCTTTTGTTATGAGATATTTTTAATAGTTTTTTGTATAAATAAGCCCTCGAAAGGAGTATTGAGGGTGGATTCTACTACTTTGCTGTAACATTGATTTTTTGGAATAAAAGTGCTTTGGAGAGATTTCTTTGTGGTTTGCTGGATGATGATTTGAAGCTCAAGACTTTTCCGACTACAGTTCAATAAGTCCTTTCTATCCTATGTTTTAAGTTTTATATCTGTTTATAATATCACTGTGTTCCATTTCTGAATAATTGACATAAAAGAATAAATCAGAATTTACTTAAGTGTACTCTGATTTCAATTGTGATTATTCTAAATGTTTTCTGCTAAACTCATTATAAGCAACGAATTCTTAATTGCTCTTGTTTCGCTGGTTTAAACATTTTGATTACTATAGTAAAGAATTCTTAACTGCTCTTTATTTGTAATCATTCACTTTCTTTCTTTTGAACATGTTGAAAGATTCTTAATTGCCTTTCATCCCTTCAAAATCCATTCCATTCATTTTAAGATCTAAAATTGTTCTCTGTTTGGCTATATTTCCCTGCAAAGCCATCTTATGTGTAGAAACTTAATCCAGTAAAGCCATCCTTTTGACTCCATATCCCAATGGCCTGAAATACTCAATCATACCCTTAGTTGGCGGATTCCACCATTCAAATTCAAACCAAATTTCTTGTACTTATAACTAGCCTAAAACTTTCTAAGAACAAAGCTAAATTTTACAGAGAGAGCCCTCTCTGGATACAGATTGGCTAGATTCTGTATCTGAAGGTTGGTTTGTGGTTACCTCGGGTTTACTTTCCTTTTACACAACTTCAAGGAAAACCTGAGTGATAACATAGTGGCGACTCCACTGGGGACATGAATCATTTTTATTGTTAATATTGTTTTCTTATAAGCTATAGACAGAGTCTGAAGATCAGCCAGGTAGCCTTTGAAATGCTTTTGCCCCGCAACTGCATAGTAAATAAATGCTGCTTCAGTTTATCTCTGATTTAGCTTATAAACTGAACCTTAGTTTCAAATGTTTAATCAAATTATCTAGTTCAATAAATCTTTGAGAAAATTTTAATAAAAAATCTTAAATTTCTTGAAGAATTTGTCGAAGTTGTATTTTCATTTCATTTAAAATAAAAAACCAAAAATATAGAGTCTAGGAAAACTGGCTTCAGAAAGGATTCATCATACCAAGTCAAATCCTAACCCTAATCCACCACCGATATTTGAAAATCCAAATCTGATTCCCTGGCCTTAACCATCTCGGAGCCGTCCCTCCTGGTCATTACCCTGCTAGGCAGATACCGTTCCTAGCTCCCCCACCAGGAGTGTACACGGTACCGGTCATGGCCACCCTCTCTCTTCCTAACTTGACCCTTGGGATTCCCGTCTGGTACCATGATCCTCCAGCCGCAACCCCTCCTAGTCAACCCAAACCTTATATTGCTTTGACCCCGGTTCAACCGGCCCCCATGCCTTCTCCCGCTGCATCAGTGCCTCAGTACCTTCTGTTGCAACCGCTTCGGGTAAGAATGGCAAAGCTCGCAAGGGGGCATCAAAGGACAAGGCTGCCCCGACAAACCCTGCTCCTCCTCAGCCTCCAAAGCATACCATCCAGTGTGCTTTGTGTGATGTTGTCGGTCATGCCTCCCATACCTGTCCTGCATTGCTTCATCTCAAGCCCATGGTTAATGTCACGTTCCTTGAGTCCGCGGTCCCAGAAGCCTCTGTTCCTTCCGCGACCGCGGCCAAGAACCCCAAGACTATTCACACCAACCACCCCTGTGCTTTGTGTGATCTTCATGGCCATTACACCCATCTTTGTCCCCGCCTCGAAGAATTCCGCACCTCTATCGTCGCGGTCCACCAATTCGAGGCCAAGCGCAATGAGTCCACCTCTCCCCTATTTGCGTATTCTGCTTCAGCAGAACTACAAGATATGACTTCTCCCATTGACATTCCCCCTCCTGATGTCGATATGACGGAGCCTTCGTCCAACATTTTTTACCTATCATCATCCATGAGACCCTCGGGGAACATTCCATCTGAATCCTCCCATGTTGTTTCGCTTGACCTTCCTTCAGCAATCATCTTGGGCTCAACATCGGTAGATCCTTTATCTACTTACTCTTCAGTCACCCCTTGTGACGATGCGCATGTGAACCTCTCTTCTCATGATGATGATTCCGGTCACTTCACCACGTCAGGTGGTCTTTCTTCCACCAGTCACCCCATCTTCTATCACAATGACGACATTATGGAAAAAATCCCCACCCCTGACGTTATCTATTCCCCCTTACATCGAACCCATGCGTTCACACCACATCCACCTTGTGGCCATTACATTGAAACCCACTGTTTGGGTAAGGGGGCACCCACATTTCAGAGACCAAGAGAAGCAATTCTCCATAACTCTCCTAGTGGATCTGGTCGTGTTGACTTTAGTCCCAGTATTCTTCCACATTTTGAAGAACCTCTAGAGTCCCATATCACTTCAGATCACTCTAGGGATGATACCCCTTATCGTTCCCTCATCTTACATTAGCAACCCAGTCTCTTAGACATTATTTTTGACCAACCTATAGCTTTTCTATGAGAGCATCAGTTCATTATCTCCAAATCCTCTTTTTGGGATAGTGACACCAGGTATGCCAACTCGGAAACTTAAAGTCCATTTGATCCCTATATGCAGTACCAAAAGAGATTGGTAATCCTCCATTTCCTTTCTCACACTGCATAACCATAATGAGAACAAATGGCACACCACATCATTTAAATGTGTTTAGATTCCCCTTTTTTCTAAATACATTTTGGCATGACCACACCATGCTCGGGGGCACCTATGCCCCTCAACCATAACCCTCCTCACCTCGTTTTTAGAGAGGAGGTTGTCTTACCAATCGAGTGTGACATCCCTTCCCTTCATCTGGCTGTTGAACTTCTCCCTAACACCCAACCTCTAGAACAATGACTTATCATGCCTGAGCATGCCTCTGAAGACCGCCGTGTTGCATTGCAAACCATGGAAGCGGCCAAGAAACGCACCAAAACTCAATATGACCGAAAATTCCAGCCTCAAAGGCGACCTTGTTCTAGTATGTGACCAAGCCCATGATGTCCTTGGTCACGGGAAGTTTGACTCATTATGTCTAGTCCCTTACGTCATCAGTAAGGGTCTTGGTAAGGGGGCATACCTTTTAGAGGACTTCGAAGGCAATCCTCTTCTTAATCCTCGCAATGCACTCTATCTTAAGAAATATTACCCTTAGCATTTCCCTTCTGAGATGCGTGTTTTATGTTCTTTTAGATAGCCAGCATCTTTTTTGTACTTTCATCCTTCTCCAGGAGCTATTTTGTCCAAGAAGGATAACTTCACCTCTCCTTCAAATTGAACTTCCTCACTTACAACACTTGTACTTGGGGCACCATTTTTCCTCCTTACTTGTCTTTGTTCGTGTCGATTTTCTTCATGAGTTACCATCTTGTACTTATGTTTTCATGGTCCCCCATTGGGCCTTTACTGTGTTGCAGCACCATCAAGTCGCCCTTGTTTAGAGCATCCAAGTTGAGTCATCATCGCATTCATGGAGTCTATCCCGAGTCCCTTTGTACCTCGCTATAGCCCTCCACCATTCATTGCTTGGTCTCTCTCTTGTGGCGCACATTATGGCCTTCAGTCCCACTATCCCCTATCCCTTATGATATTGCGTCAGTCACTGCCAGGTCATTCATGCCCTTTATGCTATACCAAGGGAAGTCGTCCATTCGCTACTCAGTCCCTTCCATTTCACTCTCATCATTAGTGTCAGTCTGTCCGTCGCTTTGCTGTTTTCTCTCGTGCCTTAGTTGGGGACATCTCACTCCCTCAACTATGGCAGACCTCCTTCTGTCGACATCAACACTTTTGTAAGATCCCACCTTACCCACCATCAGTAAGATAGAGAAGTAGATGTCACATAATCACTAATACTCATTTGCACAAAATCCTAAAGAATTAGTCACTGTAAAATTGTTTCCAACAAAAGGCCCTTTTTATTTTGAAAGCTTTAGATAATACAAGAAAAAACTGTCTTATTCACACTTCAGCAAATTATTAAATTCATTTTCACATTCATACCAAAAACTTGCAGACATAGGAAGCTACACCCATTAAATAGTTTATTTAAAATATATAGTAACATAAAAACACAAGAGTAACTAAGAATTTTATACTAACAATTTATTTGCACAAAAGCTACAGCCATTCAAGATTTTTGACAAACACTTTGCAAACATTCACTCTACACTCATTCAGCCCTTTTGACAAACACTTTGCAAGCACGCAATTAAAAGTCATTGAGGCATTTTGTCAAATACTTAGCAACAATGAATTTAAGATTATTCTTCAACATATTTATCTCCTAAAATTCAGAATTTAAACTGTAAATGTTTCCATCTTAAAACAGAGACTAAATGATCTTAGTTTTTCATCAAAGACTCAACAACAGGCGCACATAACTCAGAGCAGCAATCTACCAAATCGCCCAGATTTCCGATCTGGGTTCTGAAAAGTATTTTTTTGGAATGAAATCAGGGGTTACATGACCAGTAGGCACGGATACCCCCTGATGTTGGGCTGAATCGAATTCAAAACGCCCAGAAATTCGATTCTTGAAAACAACAAAATTTATAGCCTACATGCTTCATTTATGACTTTTGTCAAACATATGGAATGAGAACTTACAACTACACCTCTACATGAGGGAAAACAACCCAAAGTTATGCCACTAATATATGCTCATTGAAATCACACATTTCTAAATCCACCATATGAGTCCTTAAAACATTTTACCATCCACAAGCTAATTCATATGATTTGACAAGCTTTTTGAACCAATTGTTACAATTTGACAAACACATGGCAGCCCTGAATGCTACAGCCATCAAGGCTTTCTATTAAAATTCTGATAGTACTATTACAACAACTTGAATAACAAAACATTGAATTATTAATAAGAATATGAAACATAAGCCATAACTGAAATTTATCTCCAACTTACCTCAAGCATTTGATCTTCCAAACTATATTTTAGTTGCCATTGTTTTTGCATTTTCTTTTAAGGGTTGATTCTATAATTCCTCCAAGTATATTTTGGATACATGTCCATTTTCTTACTTCTGATGTAAGCTGCAAGTTAGCACTTATTCATGCATAAATAAATTGATAACATTACTCATTCACATATTTTGTCAAACACTTTGCAAACTATCCTAAAACCATTTATAAAACATGCATCTATTAATTATTTGAAACAAAACCATAAATCATGAAATACTTACCCAAGTCCTTTGGAATAAATTTATTGCAATTACTTTCAACAATATTTGGCTTTCCTTTTTCAAATGCTATAATACCAAGATTAGTACCATAAACTACACCAATAATAACTCCAATATTGAGATCTAAACATCCATGCATATAGATTAATCTAGTCTTAATTTTTAACTAATCAATAATATTCTAGATAACATAAGCCTAAACCAAAATTAGATGCTTACAACAATTTAAATGTCCACTTTTTATTTTATGCCAAAGCTATACTACAATTTTAGGACAATGGAAATTATACCTGAAGAGATATTTAGCTCCAATCGTTGAGAATATGATCCACCTTCGATCCCTTAACCAACTCATTTGAACCATCCGGTTTTCCACCCAACCATATCCAGGGAGAAATCCTCCCCCTGGAACCCCCGAGCTGTAAAAGCTCACAAACAGTACCAAAATACAATAGTAGAGAGATAGATGCAAGGAAAACTAAGGAGTATAGTTTTCACTTCCTCTAAATACCACTCATGTTCAACCTCAATAGATACTTAGTAGATTCGTAAGAAATTCAGATCTGTTTTGGAAGTAATTGAATACTCTCCATATCTCTCCCTCTCACAATATTCCTCAAGTCTCTTCCACTCTTGGCATAACCCCCCTCCTCCCCTCTAATGAGAATACATGAGACTCATATATAGGAGGAGCAACAATTCTTGTCATAAAGGAGGATTAATATGCATGCATTGTATTCCATTTAGAGGAGTGTAACTTATGCCATTAAGGAGAGGTATGCATGCCTTATTTAAGGAGAGTGTAACATATGCATTAAAGTGAGTGTAAGAGGAATATTTTATGACATATATTTAATGAGTGTAAGAGGAATATGCCATTCATTGATGAGTTCATAAAAGAGAGTGTAATGTAATATTTAAAATAGAGAGAGTTACATAGAGCCATGAGAGTCATGAAGGAGAGAGGTGTGAAGTGATTGAGGAGATATAATTCCCTTTTAATAATAATATCATAGTCTTATAAAAGATAATAATAATATTAATAATATTAAAAATATTGAGGATTAAGTCGAGATTGAACTATTACAATTGATTAATCATAAGTTAAGTGATTTTCCTTCAAGTATACTTGTTTACCCATTGATTGGAGGTGATTTACTATTTTTGGAAAGTCATACTTGAAATAGTAGACATGACTTTCTATTTTTAGAAAGTCACTCCAAAATTGTTAGGAATGAGATCTTATTAAGGAAATTCATATGTGAGCTGCCCATGAGTGGTATTTTGGATAATAGGGATTCCGCACCCCTATTGTATGCATCTTTGTGCCTTAGTAGATTGAGGACTCCACGCCCTAATCTACTCTAAAGATCCAAGATTCCACACCTTGATCTTTTTAAATATTCAGGACTCCACGCCCCAAACATTTCATTATAGATTCAAGACTCCACGTCTTTATATTTCATGGATTTAGGACTCCGCGCCCTAATCCTTTTATTATATATCCAAGACTCCACGTCTTTATATTTCATGGATTTAGGACTTCACGCCCTAATTTCCATGGCTTCTCATCTACTTTGCTTTGAAACTCCGCGCTTCACCTTAAGGTACTGATTGTGAGCTCATACCCATCTGATGGTTCGTTGGTAAGGTCTTCTTCCAAGACCTGCACACATCACAAACTCATTGATCAAATAAATCAAATGAATTTCATAATTGACTTATTCAAATTTTACCAAATATTGTGCATGACTTCCACAGTCATTTTGGTTTTGGAGAAATGACTTCCACAGTCATTTATAGCTTGAGCATCCTTGTTGGCAATGACCAAGTCCACTGCCACATCATGCTTAGTACGATATTATGCACATATAATCATACAATTTATGTATCATCCATAAATCATAATTAACCATATGTTCCATCTAACCATGATCATCCATGGATCTGTGTCTCAATTCTGAATCACCATTCATGTCATACACCTATGTCCAAAATAGGATACCAAAAGATAAAACATTGCTAATATGCTCTTAACCAAAATCAACTCTTGTGTACGCAACCATAGATATTATCATAAGCACACAACAACCAAGTGACCTAAGCCAGGTCATAGCATATAAGCATGTACATAAGTCTTTCATACATTATATTATATCATTATATCAAAATCACCATCTCTAAGTGTCATCAAAGCTATCTCACTAAGAAGGGACACTACAACTTTCATTCCAGAAGCCAGGTCTAGAGGGCGATGTACCTTGGTTCCAGCTTCCATTCTTGTTCGATGCCTCGGATTAGGCAAAGGGATCTCTCATTTCCCTTTGACTTGATTGTTTCTCCAGCTCCTTTCAGCATGATCGAGATTCGTATACTTGATGGTCTAGTGATCCAGCAGCAGCTCTTGATGATTCCCGGGTGTGTGTGAGATGTCTCAACCCTCATGAGGGGGTGGCCCTGCAGGTAGCCCCCCACATGCCCGGATGACCTCTTCTTTGCAGCCTTCGATGCAGCTCCAGATATTTGATGATGTTGGCCGTAGCCACTTGTAGCGCCTCTTCAACTTGCATGTATTAGTCATATTTTGTGAGCCCTTCCCCATTTACAGGGGGCATTTGGGTTGTATTTGTATCTCATGTACTCAGATATTATTGTACAAGTCCTGGCTGTTATCCCAGGCACAGCATGTATGTAGGATTCCTCATTGTATTTTTATCTGGCTCATGATCATGCCAGCTGTACTTTATGGTTTGGTCCCTTGTTTACTGGACACACTATTATTTTGTACTTTGTCTCGGCGGGCATAGGTATGCCTCCCCCGCCGCCTTCAGCACAGGTACCCTCTCATAAAAAGAGACTTGTTGCACCTGCGAGTCTCGTCTCCTCAGGGTCTAGTCCTTCAACACACTATCTACCTCACATTTCTCTCTCTGACATCCCCTTTTGTTGTCTAGTGATTGTATTCTTACAACGTACTTCGGTCATACGATTTGCTCCCGACACTCGCACGCTGGGGGGCAATCTGTTACACCATTTTTTGGTCATCTAACCTTTTATCATTAGATGGACCCAAGTACACCATGTAAGACCAGTTTTACCCTAAGTAAAACTGCTTTCACTATGTTAAAACAGGAAACCCTAAAAGGAAATATTAAACAAACCTATATTTGTTTGATTTTCCTCATGGAATAATTAATTAAACCATAATTTAATTATTATTCCCAGTCATGTTTAACCCAAAATCAAAGAAATTAATTAGATAAACCTTTGTTTATCTTATTATTTTATAGGAATAATTATTTAAACATTATTTAGATAATATTCCTTGTTAAATATGACCAAATCATCCACAAATAATTAAATAAATCAATATTTATTTAATTATCTTTCAACCACTTTCTTAAATAATTAAATAAATCATTATTTATTTGATTATCTTCTAACCGCTTCCTTAAAAAGATAAATAAATCATTTATTTATTTATTTTTGACAAATTAAGGGATTTGACCCAAGTCAAATACCTTTTCCTCCAACAAATATAATAAAATATTCCATAAAAAGTGGATCTAGATCTGGTTAACCCATGCACCAAGATCTAGAATGACCCAATATTTTGTTATAAATAAGAGGGTTTTTCCTACCATTCTTCACCTTTTGTTGCCTATTAGATCACTCTGGATCTATACACTTGGTCACCATTTTCTGCCATTTGCTGTGAGAGCTCCCTTTGAGTTCCATTCTTTGTATGGGTCTTCTACACCAACAAGAGAGAGAAATCTTAGATCTGAAGTGCCGAGGACTTCCAAGAACCCATCCCACTGAGGAGAATTGGATACACCTTCTTGTTTTCCTCCCAGGTGCCCCATTAATATAAAAATTCTTTCGAAAATTGTTCTTGTCTTGTCTATTGGTATATGGAGCAAACCCTTACTTTTTCTGCTTAATGTCTTTCCATGCATAGATCTGGTTTTTTGCAGCTCTTTTCTGTCTAACTAACCGCAGATTTGAAGATATTGGCAGCCACTTTTGTTGTTAGGGCTATTAGTTATGCGTAGCTAAAGTGGTCCTTTTTCGTACACTTCGACAAAGGATTCATACTAACACTGGGGAAGTCAAGACATGGTTTAGGGCCCTAGCTCCAAATAGTATTGCTGACTTACCAGCCCTGTATAGGTCATTTTTAAATAGATGGGAGAAGAAGAAAGACCCGCTTCAAATCCTATCTGATTTTGGAAAATTGAAAAGAGGACCTAATGAAACAGTGCAAGATTATATCATCAGATTCAATGAAGCATATAACGCTGTCCCCCAGAACCTTAGACCCCCTCCTGATTCAGTATTGGTTAAATTCCCTAATGGATTTGACTCTAACATAGCATATTCACTTAGGGAAAGAGCCCCCAGACTCTAGAAGAGATGCAAAGCATAGTGGTTAGTGTGGAAGCAAACCTCATAGAAAAACGAGCTAGGGCTAGGGCCGAAAGAAGGATGCCTGTAAATGAAGAACCTTTGGATTTTGAAAGAAAGATGGATGCAATCATTAAAGGTATGGAAATATTGGGATACAGAGTAGAGACAATCGAAAGAAAGTCTTCTGGTGATGGTCAAAATGTTGTTAGAAACCCAAACTTCAAAAGAAATCAGAACCAAAATACTGGGAAAAATGTCCCTGACCAAAACATCAGGCCACCATTCCAGGAAAATTTTGTTGAAGGTTCAACTTCTGAAGAGCCTACTGAGGATGTTGAAATAAATAATGTGACTGAGAACAAAAATGAACCAGAAGTTTTTCTATCACAAGATGATCAAGAAAATCACATTCTTGAAACATTTCAAACTCGTTCAGGAGAAACTTTTGATTTTAAAGAAGGCTATGACACAACAATTTATGAGGTTCATAAACAATACAATTTGAGAATCAGACGGATTGATGTGCCAGAGAATAGCAAACAAAAAGCTGTAAAACAAAACGTCAAAGATAAAACTAACACTCCTCCTATACAAATTATTTCCAGAGTAAATTCTAACCCCCCCAATCCAATAATTGAAGATGTGTATGACAATCAACTGAACAATAAACAACTTTCTAATACTTCTCCTCTTGTAGGAAACGTAGAATAACCAGCACAAGTTAATTCAGAAACACCTTCAACTCATAATCTCACCCATGAAAAAGAGAAAAACACTGAAGACCCAAAAAAAAGAGAAAATTCAACTGTTCAAAATACCAGGGCTCAAACAGAAAAATCTTTCAATCTAGAAGCTGAAATAGGCAAACTAAAGATAGTTGTTCCATTAGCAGAATTAGCTAAACACGATGTGTATAGAAGCCAAATTAGAAAATCTCTTAATATTAACATCACTGGAATGGATGATTCAGTGAATGTTTTTTATGATCAACCCAGACTACTTTTTGGTCCTGAAGTTAATGGCAAACCTAAAAGTGGAGGAACTCCTCCATTTTATGTGAGCTTGAATGTTCATGAAAAAATAATGCATAACGCCATGCTTGATTCTGGAGCATCCCACAATTTAATGCCAAAAGAAGTGATGGAAAGATTAAACCTAGACATTACCAGACCATATAAAGATCTTTTTTCTTTTTATTCTAATCAGGTAAGATGTTTAGGTTTGATTAAAGATTTGTGTGTTACTTTGGTACAATACCCTGCGAAATCCATTCTGATGGATATAGTAGTTGTTGTCCATATCTTGGGGTGCCAAACTAGGAGGATATCTACAATTAGATATGTCATTTGCAACTATTTCAGTATTTGGTCAGCCTAAAAGATTGTACAGAGAGACCTTGATGAAATATCTAGTCAGTAGCCATGAGAAGCCTGAAAAATTCCCTATGTATTCAGTACATTCTGATATGGACTCTTTCATCCTTTATAATGCTGAATTGGACCTTCCTAATGAACTAGAAGCACCAGAAACAGAAACTGCAATTCAATCTACTGTTCAAATTGAAGAAATTTCTGAAAACAAAGAAACATCAGACATTCTAGAAACACCAGAAAAAACTGAAAGACCAAAGCCTCCTGTTAAGAAACATATTAAAACAGTTGATGAAGATTATGAACATGAAATTATATGGCATTTAGAATTTGATGGTTCGGTGAATAAATTAGGGGCAGGGGCTAGAATTTGGTTACATAATGTTGAAAATGATCATGCCGAAGGTCATGCTTATAGATTGAATTTTAGATGCACTAACAACATGGCAGATTACGGAGCTCTTTTGTTAGGGCTTAAACATGTCAAAAAGTTAGGAGCAATTAGAGTATCAATCATAGGAGACTCTGAGTTAATTATTCAACAAATCAACGATGAATGTTCAACAAAAGACCCTATATTGAAACAATACAGAGAAACAGTTGTGGAAATTCTGAACACTTTTCTACAAGCTCAACTTGCCAAAATTCCTAGGAAGAAAAATTTGCATGCTCACAGTCTTGCAATGTTCGATAGTACCTGTAAGTTACCTTTTGGACCTAATCATCAATTCACAGCTGAGATTAGACATAAGCCTGCTATACCGGATAATCTCTTGAATTGGAAAGTGTTTGTAAATAATAGTCAGATTAACAATTTTTTGACCTTAGAAAATGAGTTCTCTAACAGTAGTATAGATGAAGACACAACAATCAATGAATCTAATCAAATGGACAAACAAGAAACATATATTTCTGAAGAAACTGCAATTCACATGCTTCACCCAACCACCTTCACTGAAAAAGATATGCAGGATTTAAAACAAATGGAAATCGATGAGATCATAGAAGATGAATCTAAAATTATTAATCTGAAACATAATTATTTACCTAAAGGATTAACTCCTTTAGAAGATCTTTTTGACTCAAATGACATTCCATTCAAACCCAAAATGGAACCTGTAAAATTTGATATTGAAGAAGTCAATTTAGGAACGCAAGAAAATCCCAAAATGGTTAAGTTATCCAAATCTATGCTAGAGGATCAAAAGGTTAAATATGTTGAACTCTTAAAAGAATTCCAGGACGTTTTTTCCTGGAGTTATGAAGATCTTAAATCATATGATACATCAATAATTCAACACACAATACCTTTGAAACCAGATCGAAAAACTTTCAAAGAAAAACTTAGAAGGATCAACCCTGTTTTACTACCTTCAATTAAGAAAGAAATTAAAAGAATGTATGAACCAAGAATTATAGCTCCAATTAGGTTCTCTGAATGGGTTTCTAATTTGGTACCAACAAGGAAAAAGACTGGAGAGATTAGACTATGCGTTGACTTGTGAAATTTAAACAAAGTTTCTTTAAAAGATAACTATCCTTTACCTAAAATGTACCATATATTACAAAGGGTAGTGGGATCTTCAAGGATTTCTCTTTTGGATGGATTTTCAGGGTACAACCAGATTCTGGTTCATCCTGATGATCAAGACAAAACAACATTTACAACACCATGGGGTACTTTTAAATATGTCAAGATGCCATTTGGACTCAAGAATGCAGGAGCTACATTTCAAAGAGCAATGGACATTGCTTTTGCCAAAGAAATACATGATTTTTTGGTTATTTATCTAGATGATTTAACAGTTTTTTCCAAAACAGATCAGCAACATTTAGATCATCTAAGACAAGTGTTTATGAAATGCAGGAAGTATGGTATTTCTTTAAATCCAAAAAAGTCATTGTTTGGTTTGGAAGAAAGAAAGCTCCTAGGTCACATTATTTCTAAAGATGGCATTAGAATTGATCCTGAAAGAATACAAGCAATTATGCAGATACCTCATCCCAGAAACATTAAAGAACTTCAAGCTTTCATAGGAAAGATCAATTTTTTGAGAAGATTCATTTCTAGTTTAGCTGAATTACTGAGACTACTTACTAACATGTTAAGAAAGGATTCAAGCATTGATTGGACCGTGGAAGCCAAGCAATCATTTGAAGAAATCAAAATGGCTTTAACCAAAACACCAGTTCTTACCAGTCCAAAATTTGATAGAGATTTCATTATTTTTTCATTTGCTTCTGAACATATAGTTGCAACTATTTTACTACAAAAAGATGATCAGGGATGTGAAAAACCAATAGCCTTTTTTAGTAAATCACTTAGAGATGCATCTTTGAAATACAATATCATGGAGAAACAAGCTTTTTCACTTGTGAAAGCAATTAAAGATTTCAGAGTTTATATATTGTATTCTCATGTGATAGCTTATGTACCTAATGCTGTCATTAAAGAAATCTTGACTCAAGATGGTATTGAAGGCAAAAGAGGTAAGTGGATAGCTACCATATTAGAATATGATATTGAAATTAAACCAACAAAACTTATAAAAGGTCAAGGTTTGGCTCAACTCATGACTGAAACAAACTGCCAAGCCCTGGATATTAACGAGCTGGATGACGAACACGAGATGGCGACTCTACACATCAGTAAAGCCTTTTTAGACTCACCCTGGTACACTGATATCATTTATGTTTTGTTAAACCTGCAAGCTCCTCCAAGGTTATCCAAAACGAAACAAAGGTTTTTGAAAATGACATCTTTAAAATATTGTATTTTAGATAGTGCTATTTTTTGGAAGAATCATGATGGAATCCTATTAAATTTTTTATTGAAAGATGAAACTGACAAGGTTCTTAATGAATTTCATGCAGGAGATTGTGGAGGACACCTCTACTGGAAGTCAACTACAGATAAAATCTTAAGGGCTGGCTTTTACTGGCCAACCTTGTTTTCAGATGTTAAGAAATTTGTAACTTCTTGTCATAAGTGTTAGTTCTTTGAGGGAAAAAGAAAATTACTTCCTTTACCATTAAAACCAATTTCCACTGAGAGACCCTTTCAACAATGGGGACTAGATTTTATTGGAGAAATCCATCCCCCTTCTTCTGGGCAACACAGATGGATTCTTACTGCCACAGATTACTTTACTAAATGGATTGAAGATATCCCATGCAGACGAGCCAATGATTCTGCAATTATAGGGTTTTTAGAAACCAATATACTTTCAAGGTTTGGTTGTCCTAAAAAAAATTATAACAGATAATGTTGCCGCATTTAAGTCTAAGAAAATGATTAGTTTCTGCAATAAATATCACATTACTTTAGGCCATTCAAAAGCCTATTATCCTCAGGGTAATGGACTGGCAGAGTCTTCCAATAAAAGCCTTATTAATATCATTAAAAAGTTATTGGAAGAGAATAAAAAGAACTGGCATAAGAAAATTACCAATGCATTGTGGGAAGACAGAATTACAACTAAGAAGTCAATTGGGACTAGTCCATATGAATTATTTTATGGTATTGAGGCAAGATTTCCATCATCCTTAGGAATTCCTATTATGAAGTTACTTCAGGAGGCTCAAGTGGAACCAAATGAGATTCAGAGAAGAATAAACCAAAAAATTCACTTGCAGCAGACCAAAGAAGAAGTGTATCAACGATCCCAAGTCTTGCAGGAAAAGTTAAAGAAAATGTTTGACAAAAGAACTAAAGCAGAAGATTTTCAACTAGGAGACAAAGTTCTAAGATGGGATTCCAGAAGGGAAGATAAAGGGAAACATGGGAAATTTGATTTCTTATGGAAAGGACCTTACATCATTCATGCTCTACAGGGAAATAACACATAATTTTTGAAGAATTTGGACAGTTCAGAAGCTGAGGAAGGACCAGTCAATGGTTGAATGCTAAAGCACTATTTTGATCCTATTTACTAGGATGTTCTGAATTTTTCTAACTTGTACATAATATATCCTTTCTAATGCATCAGTTTTGATTGGATGGTGAATTGCTGAAGTTGAAGCCCGAAGTGAAGGCCCTAAGCTTCAGAAGTTCCACTATCATATATACAATAAAGCTACCAAAAAAATAAGATTTCATGGTTCAGTCAAAGGCATTTTGAGGCATCTGACCTGCTGTTCTTGACTTTTCGCCAGGAAAAGCCATCCCCAAGTGGAGCCAGTGTTAGACTCCTATACCAATAGGTGTCATTTTTCATGATTTTCTTATTGAACTATGCAATATGGTCAAACATTTTTCTTGTGCAAAGGTGTTCCATATTCTTGAAAAATCAAAAAATCAAAAAAATTAAAAAATGTAAAGAGGGTATACCCTAAAAGAAAAATCAAAGGGTAAAAAGAATAAAATGGTCAAAAAAGTGAAAGAAATGAACCCCAAACAAAAATAGACCAGGAAAGTGTGCAAGTCCAAATGCCACTACTATTTCATTTTTTGTAATAAACAAAATTGTGTGCAGTTTGTCAAAATTTTGCCACAATTTATGAAGGGTCAAACTGTTTAAACTTGACTCATTCATTTTTCAATTTCATGTCGTAGAATAGAGAATAAATATCTGACCAAACAGTTTAATCTTGGCAGATAAGTAGATAGGTAGAGTTAATAAAAAGTGCTCAACAGTTTAATCTGAGCCCTTGGATGTAATAAGTGTAGAAATAGATAGATTTTCCATGTGAAAGAAAAGAAGACTGATAAGGGTTTGCTAGTTCAAATGCACCCTAATAAAGAAGATAAAATGCTAGGGTAAGATAAGTAGGGTAGGTAGATGGCAGTGCAAATTCACATGTGATGAATGATTGCTTTAAAATGGTTGTAATCTTTTACTTTTATCACCAATTGCAAAGGCAGAACACCGCATTGGCAGAATTTCAAAACACAGCAAGGTCAACGTCATTAACTTCCCATCTCAATTTTTCCCTAACAATTTACTAATATCCCCTAAGTGCTAAGGAATTCGAAGATTAAAGGGGCTCAAGGCATTTCCTTGACTTTTGGAGGGACCGGACCCTCGGCCCAATGATTGGAGAAAACCTTAGTATTTAAAAATGTTCATCATCATACTCATTCATTAATGCAAAATCTTTTTCTAAGTAAAATCTCATTTTACTTAGAAAAATCATGCTATGTTCCATAAAATCCCTCAAAATTACTTGCTATTCTAATTCTAAGTGTTGAAGTTGATATAATGCAAGTTGCTTCAAAAATCTTCACTTTCCTAGTTGTGTAAAGTATTTTGAGTTTTCCTTGTTCCTTTGTCATATTAAATCTAATTTATTTATTAAATCCCTATTGAAAATACCTTATCATATTATCTATAACTCCCTTTTATAATAATATCCCAAAAAAAAACCCTTTTACTACAAGTTTTTAGCCAAAGTATTTAAACCCATGTGATTAAATAAAAATCCCACTTTATAAATCCCTTTGGCTAAAAACATATCCATATAACTATCCCCGCCCCTTATAGTAAATGAATCATATTGATTTATTTATATATAATAAAAAATACATAGAAAACGGGTTTAAACATATATTTTTATGTTTTAAACAAAAAAACAAATAAAACCCGAAATCTCTGACCTCAACCCTTCATAAAAACGGAATTAATTAATCACCTAGATTAGTTAATAACCTACCCTCCGCCAATGAAAATACTCCCGAAAAGATTAATTAAATTAACGGGCACGCGCATTAACTCCCACAATAGCTTCCCGTCCGGATCACCGTTGGATCATCCGCCTGAAGATCTACGGCTCACAAGCATTCCGCTGCCCATCCTCCGTCCGAGACTTAACGCGCGAAATGGGAGCGGTTTCCAAACAGTGCACTGGCCACGCGTCGTGTGCTCAATGGAATCGCTGCCAATTCGTAAAAAACCGCCTGCTCCCAAAAGCGGTGTGGAATATACCGCTTACCGCCCATTCCCCGTGACATGTCTATCATACCCGATGACATCATCCTCAAAAATAATAAAAAATTCCTTTTGACTTTACGAATAAAAAAAAACTTTGCGCATTTTTTATGATTTTGTATATTGAAAGCAATTGTGCCCTCTGTGCAAAGAAATTCAAAATCGACTGTCAAACTACTGTTCAACTGAATTCTGCTGAAAGCTACTATCAAACCAGTATTCCAACATCCATCCGCTGCCAGCTGGTACCTATTAATCACAGTTTTTCCTCTAAAAACAGGTATTTACTCCATTTCGCCCTGAACTCTGAAAGAAACTGAGTTTTCCTTGTTTTTCCACTAAAACAGAGCTAAAAGTTGATTGCTAGTTCATTCCCTGATCCTAAAAACTGTAAATTATATTCCTGAAGTTGCAATTATATTCGTTTCCCTGTCGAAACCTGTAATTCTGCCAAATTTCCATAAAATCCCCCGAATTTCCATCTTTGAATACACAAGAACCAAGAATGGAAGTTCCTGTAGCCTTAAATGTTGCTCCATTGAACGCCCCTCATAGAGAATTGGAATATTTTCCTTTAGTGGATAAAGATTTTCAAATCAAGACTTAGTTTTCAGTGAAAGCCCCCTTCGAATTCATTGTCACTACAGAGATAATTATTTGAAAGGCTTGGACGTTATTGGGTTATGGGAATCTAATTTATCGAGATACCTTTTTCCCTCAGTGCATATCTTCCCTGAAATTATCCATTATTTCCATGCTAATTATGATCCAATTCAGAGAGCAGTTTTATCCCCAAACCAGAATTTCCTTTTCCCTATTACTGCCCAATCCTATTAGTGCAGAAGATAGATTAATGGATTTGGAAAGTTTTGTTGCAAAAGTCAAAAAACAGGTTGATGATCAAGCCAGTTCTTCAACCAGTACAGCAGAAGGAACATTACCAACAGGGAAAAGTCTTTATGAAAAATTGGAGAGTTTATTTTATCTTGAAAATGAAATAAAACATTTGTATCCATATCAGCCTAATTTTTTCAAATACATCGAAGCTGATGAAACATTGAGAAAATTGCAAAGGACCAGATTGCCAGAAGTTCAATGGTGGGACGAGATGATGGAACTTTTATGAAATTTATCCTTGGGTGAAATTTTTTACTTTACTATGGTATATCTTGATAAAGGATAAATAGGTGAATAAAAGGTCAAAGAGTATCAGTTTAGCAGTTAAAGTGTATCAGTAAGAATGAAAGAGTATCAGACAAGCAAGGCAGTCAGAAAAGAATTACTCAAGAAGATAGCAACGAGCTAAAACAAAGGAACTACTTCCAACACATTCTAAAAAAGAGGAGACAGCACACAACATCAGCTGATTTATCCTATTTACGAGACCATCTATCTCCATTTGTATTGTAACCTATTCATTAGTCACCCTAGATTATATCTCTTTTGTTATGATATTTTTTTAATAGTTTTTTGTATAAATAAGCCCTCGAAAGGAGTATTGAGGGTGGATTCTACTACTTTGCTGTAACATTGATTTTTTGGAATAAAAGTGCTTTGGAGAGATTTCTTTGTGGTTTGCTGGATGATGATTTGAAGCTCAAGACTTTTCCGACTACAGTTCAATAAGTCCTTTCTATCCTATGTTTTAAGTTTTATATCTGTTTATAATATCACTGTGTTCCATTTCTGAATAATTGACATAAAAGAATAAATCAGAATTTACTTAAGTGTACTCTGATTTCAATTGTGATTATTCTAAATGTTTTCTGCTAAACTGGTTATAAGCAACGAATTCTTAATTGCTCTTGTTTCGATGGTTTCAACATTTTGATTACTATAGTAAAGAATTCTTAACTGCTCTTTATTTGTAATCATTCACTTTCTTTCTTTTGAACATGTTGAAAGATTCTTAATTTCCTTTCATCCCTTCAAAATCCATTCCATTCATTTTAAGATCTAAAATTGTTCTCTGTTTGGCTATCTTGCCCTGCAAAGCCATCTTGTGTGTAGAAACTTAATCCAGTAAAGCCATCCTTTCGACTCCATAGCCCAATGGCCTGAAATACTCAATCGTACCCTTAGTTGGCGGATTCCACCATTCAAATTCAAACCAAATTTCTTGGACTTATAACTAGCCTAAAACTTTCTAAGAACAAAGCTAAATTTTACAGAGAGAGCCCTCTCTGGATACAGATTGGCTAGATTCTGTATCTGAAGGTTGGTTTGTGGTTACCTCAGGTTTACTTTCCTTTTCCACAACTTCAAGGAAAACCTGAGTGATAACAGGCGTAACTGAAAATTTACAACAGGGGAACTGGGTTTAGCTAGAGGGTAAAAAATAAGTTTCTTGACAATGTTTCCTCTTGCAATCATCATGTTTAGAGTTTGACATCATATATATGCATCTTTTGTTGCTAACCAAGATCTTCCTAGTATCAGTGAATGTCCATCTATTCTACTTTTCGGGTTGATCACCAGGAAGTCTACAAGATATTCCCAAGAGCCTATAGAGACAATAATGTCTTCCAAAGTTCCTTCAAGCTTGACCACTGACCTATCGGCTAACTCTAGCATGGATGAGGTTGGTTTTGAAGTTGTAATACCTAAGATATTGCAAGTCTCATAGGTCAGAAGGTTAATAGCTGCTCCTAAGGCTACCAACATTTTTGGAAAAGTGCAACCTTGTATTTGGATGGTCAAGACAAGACTTCCTAGATATTCATATTTAACAGGAATTTTTTTTCCTAAAATGAGGTCGGATAATGTTCCTACAACATGAACTGTCGGTGGATCTTAAGGTTTTCTCTCATGCTTTTTCTCACATAACCCCTTGATCATTTTGGAATAAATCAAGATATCTTTTATAGCCCGCAGGAGTGGAATTTTTATACACAAGTTTTTCAATTCCCATACAATATCAAACTCATAGTAGATTGTTGGTTTGGTTATCGTGAGTCTTTTAGGGAATGGAGGGGAAGTAGCTATGATTTTTTCAGGGTTCCGTTGTTTGACTACATTTTATGTTGGCTCTATTTCTGAAATAAATACAGTTGAAGGATTTATCATAGTATGTTCTTCTTTACTATTTTCTTTCTCTTGATCATTCTGATTTTCTTCAGGAGAAACAATGCATCTAGATCTTAGCTAGAGCTCATTACATCTTAAGGGGTTTTTTTGATAAACCATAATTTCAACAATTTGGACATACTGGATAGGTGTATTATTGGGGTTAGTACTTGGCTGAGCTGATAGTTGAGGATGCATCGAAGGTTGAGGATTAGGAGGTAACTGAAATGGAGCTTGAAATTTGGGTTGAGATTGATGGATCGTCCCCAGGGGTGGATTTACCAATCCCATAGGACACTACCAATTTTGAGGCCACATTGAATTCTTTGTAGGCATGTCCATCCATTACAAGGGATAGGAGTTAGTAACTGGATTTTTCCACAATGGGGCAAGTTATTGGGGATTTGGCCATCATGATACAACAAAAAATTGTTTCATCCATGGTGAAGTAGGATATGAATGAGATTACCAGGTAGAGTTAAAGGGTGATTTTCCCTGCCATGCATTTCCAGGATTTTTCTATTACATGTTCTATCTAGAATAAAATGAGGAGGGATCTCACATCATATCTGGAGGACATGATTGCCATGATCGATGTTGAGCCATCAAGTATATAGGTTCTGTTGGGAAAAATACTGAGGGGGGGGGGTGGTGAATCAGTATTTAGAGCTTTCTGATATAATTTTAACTTTTTCTTTACAGAATTCCATACGTAGCTTTGATGAACCCTACTCACGTATACACATACATATAATAAAAGAAACTAGCGTATACTGATATAATTTTTTACATTAGAAAAAATTTTCAGGAACAATCTTTAAGTTAGTTTACTAGTCATGCATCTCTTAGATAATCAATAATTATGTGCAGTGACAGCAATATAAATCATCACACAAGAGAAACACACATGAACACCAATATTTAAGGTGGAAACCCAATTCAGGAGAAAAACACCGCTGTTTTCATTTCTGTCTTCAATATTTATTATATGGAAAACTATTTACAATGTTGTACTGATGCAGACTCATATCAGTATGTAGGAATCTACCTGCATAAGGCTACAACCTTCTCTCGTTTTCTAGTTGCTACTGGAAGGGAGCTACAATCCCCTAATATCATTTACCATCCACTACTAGAATGGAAGCTTCAACCCCCTGATCAGAACACCAACTTCTACTGGCAGGAAGCTTCTACTTCCATACTGAAGGCTTCAACCTTCAGAATCACTGCAGACCATGTTTCATCAATTTTCATACTGGATCAAACAACATCAACACAACTCTTAATAAACATAAAAAACCATAAAATTTACCCAATACTTCAATCAAAACAATTAGATCACTGTAACCAAAACTCAGAAATAACCCAGACTTCAGAATAAATATGCAGATACAAGCTCAACCCTAAACATTCATTAACTTAAAATGCATATGCTACTTTCGCTTCACTGAACCTGCGTGTATATGCGCTTTCCTTCACACCAACCTGCGTATAGCTCTGAGATTACTATTTTTCATAATGTAATCAGTCACATATCCAGATCTGAGGCTTTCAGTCAAATATCTTTAGAAATGCGGAAAACCCTTCATCAGTTAGTCATCATCAACCATGTTTACTCTCTCATTGACCAGATTTGTGCATAATCAACTTAGCTGCATTCAAACAACCTATATCTACAAGAAGACTTCATTGACATACAATAGACAAATAGCAGGAATAAAATTAAAACCTCTGCAATAAGCTTCATAAAACCCTAACTGCCATACGCGCCTTTTCTGAATCAAACACGCGTATTTACGCGCTTTTACTAAGATGAACTAGCGTATATATTTGTAAATATAAAATTTTTAGAATGAACCAGATCCATAAAAATTACCCATATTTCTTCACTTGACTTCAGAAAACTTGCACCAGGTCATAGATCTAAGCATCTCTTCAATGGATCACACAAGAGCATAGTCATTTCAGATCTAGAGGTCCTGAACCATCATTGTATCCATGGGTGCATCATAGATTCATATCTATCAATTAAAATAGAGTTCATCCCTTGTAGATATCCCTTAGAGAAAATTATTCAGTAACAACCCTTACTCATGCACACCTTGCACTATGATCTTCTTCTCCTTATATAGATTTATCCTTTGCCAATACCATGAGTCAAAACCACACAACTGCTGATGGTATTCTTGGACGGAATCAAATAGACAATACAGCACTCAATACTGTGGGCTAATACCATGGTAATTCCCCTTGGTATCATAATTTTAAAGCACAAAAGGCATACGTGACTTGGATTGTTCATATCTGCATGTATACGCAACTTCTCTTCATAAAAACTCCGTATATACTAATTTTGAATTTATACATGGGTTTCCTTCACAAAATTAGTGTATACATTGCATCCATATGTGGGTTGCCTTCACAAAAGTAGCGTATACATTGAGAAATATTTCCTGTTTCATTTCTGTGGCACTTACTAGAATTACTTTCTTTGTCACATCTAAACTAACTTGTAGAAACATCATTTTTTACATCTTTAACACATAGGTTTCTTATCAAAAGGAAACTCATCAAGTAGTTTTCCATCAAGAATAACTTCATCAAGTAGGTTGCCATCAAGGACAGCATAATGCAACATATTTCCAAAAGGTTATGTCTCCTCCTTAGCTTCTTTGAGTATAACTTATAATGCTGGGAGCGATGGAAATTGATCTATCAAATTCTCCTTAGTGCAAATAGCATAGGCTTGAACCATGTCTAGCGAGCATTCCCTCTCAATGTGTTTCTTTTGGCATCACAGATAGAATATGGCTAGTGCTCTCTCTACCTCAGATTTATTTTTTTTATCTTGAAAAACATCTAACTGTATCGTCATTATGCCCAAAATTTCAGTTTTAAAATCTTCTAAAAGATTACTAATTTTTGTTTGCGTTACACCTCCTCCAGTGGTTTTGCTGATTTGGGTGAGGGGATTCCATACTCTACATATATCTCATGTACTACCACATGTACACCTGATACACAGTTTAACAATATTTTTATATTCTTCTTGATAAATATCACCTTGACCTGTTAAATTCAAAATTTCTAGCCACTCATATTTCATGTCTTTTATTAAAGTAGCTTTTAATACTTCTTTTGGTAAGGTAGTATATGGGGATATTTGTAAGTTGTACTAAAATATCTCAATATAATCCTTTAAATATTCATTATATTTTTCATACATTTTAAAATTTTCATCTTTTAGATCAGTGGATCGACAGTAACATTGATATTTTGTAAGAAAATATTTTTTCATTGCATCCCAAGAATCAATAGTGCCCCCTCCCAAGCCCATAGACCATCGTAATTCCGCCCCCTTCAAAGTATAAGGGAACAATTTTAGTTTTTTCTTATCGATGGTATAATCATACCCTCTGCACAAGACATCAAATTCAAATAAAAAGGCATCTGGATCCTCTGAGGTCATTCCATGAAAGGTTGGAATATTTTGTAAGGGGATGGCCTTCATCGGGGCATTAGCCACCAGATCGACAATAGGGTATTCCAATGTTGAGGTTTGGTTTTGTTGTGCTTTAGTTACCATTTGATCGAAGATCTGCTAGTAATATTCAGGGATTTCTTGATCAAGAGGCATTATTTGAGCGATGGAGTTATGGATACTGTTGACACCTAATCCTATGGGATGGGTGTGCACATTTAATATTGTATATTATTTAATATTAGGAAATAAGGAAGGCCAAGAGTCATTGGGAGATGAATCCCAATAGCCTCACCTCCATGTATAAATCCATATATCTTCTCAACAATACACACTGATTTTATGAGTTACTCTGCTTGACATGGTATCGCAGCCACCACTGACAGCATTTCATTGCGTGTGTTTCTCCTTTGTTTAAATAATTTTTATTAATATTTTTGCTGCTCCTTAATTGCTATACTCGTTATTCTAATTTTTCTCTAATTATCCATTGTGTCCGACATTTGCAACTTATCACTTTCTTACCTTCGTAAGGTCACACCCGAAATCCTACAGATTATGCCTCACATGAAAATCTCATAAAGCCCCAGTACATCGCTATTTCATTTTTGCACGCTCACTCTCTCCCTACATTCTCTCACCTACCCAACGCCCCTCACACTTCCCTCACCTACACTCCCCATTCGACTGCGCCCTCCCTTGCGGCCTTCTCCCTTCCAGCATTGTCGACTCAATACACTACGCCCTCCACCATTCAATACATATCGCTCATATATTCATATATATCAACAATGCTCCATTTATCCATTTATCACATGAGTCATATATCAACAGCGCTCCATTTATACCTGCAACGCATCTCCTATACGCTGTCCCAATATATATAACAGCACTCTTTGAAAAGTATAACGTGTTGTCCAGCATTTGTATATCAATACATATCCTGTTTGCGTTATACCTTCACGCTGTCACCTTTCTATCTGCGTTATATCTCTGCGCTGTTCATTCATCTCCGCGCTGTCATATTGAATACAACTCCCACGATATTACACGCCCCTCCCATCATCCATCTCTGCGCTGTTCATTCCATTCATACCATTTATATTGTTACACGCCCAGTCGATACATTATCCCCCACTGCGCTTATATCCCATCGCTCTGTCGACTATAAAAGATACGTGGTCTGTCCATATAAAACGCTGTTTGGTCAACATATAAAACGTTGTTTGGTCGAACGCTGTTTGGTCAATATATACAACGTTGTTATGTTATATAAAACGCTGTTATGTTATGCTATCATATGTTATATCGTATTATGATATCAACGCTATCATACAGCGCTATCATATTTTATATATCACACTGTCTGTTTTGTAATACCGATACCCCTTTATATTTCCGCCCCCTCCCTCTTTTAATACCACCCTCCCTCATATATAATTATTGCCAGCACTATCCATAATACTGCCTACTTTTAATACCGCCCTCATTATATTCAATACCGCTTCCCCAGTCATATACCCCCCCAACCATACTTTAAATACAATTCTTCTTCAAACACAATTTTTTTTTTTTTTTTTTGGTGCAGAATCAGTATTTTTAGCAAAGAGCTTGTGTTTTTTTTAAATTCAGTCTTCATATTTTTAGCAATGTTTCTGTCCTTTTAAACTGAGTATATTTTCCAGCAAAGAGTATTTTTGTTTTCTCTCCTTCAAAAGAGATTCTCCAGCAAAGTTTTTTTTCCTCTCCTCCTTCAAAAGAAGATGACAGTCCCTTCATCTTCTAAAGAGGCTACCTACTTGGCACAGAGAGAAAAGAGACATGCTTCAGGTCCATCCAGAGGAAGAGAAGGCAGAAGACGAAGAAGAAACTTCAGAGAAAAGGGGGGCAGACAATCTAAAGCTCAGCAGCAAACAAATCAAGATAGAGGTAAAACTGATGACAAAGACAAAGGTAAACCAACTGAATCAGCTCATTCTGTTCTAGCACATTGTAACAATGGAGTAACTGAAAACCTATTTGATGTTTCATTTACTTCATGGAGAGATGATTGGTTGCTAGATTCAGGAGCAACATGTCACATGACATTTAGAAAAGATTTTTTGAAGAATTCACTGACAAAGTTGATGGAGCAGTATATTTCACAGATAAATCCAAACTCAAGCCATCAGGGCTTGGCACAGTCAGGCTTAAACTGCCTGGTCTTCCTGATCATATCCTACATGAGGTTCTATACCTCCCGGAGTTGAAGAGAAACTTGCTGTCCCTGATCGAAATCCTGCAGCAAGGACACTCAGTTCACTTGTTTGATGGCAAGACAGAGGTCAGATCAGCATCAGATCACTCACTTGTCATGGAGGGAATAGAAGAATGGAGACTCTTGAAGCTGAAAGGTTCATCTGCTCATGCTCAAAACTTTGCATTCAGTTCACATCATGATGAAGGTACATTTACATCAAGTCTTTGATGGCATGCTAGATTTGGACACTTAAACTATGAAAGCCTTCGCTTGTTGCTTAAAAATAAAGGGTGGACCTACAATTCTAGAAAACCTAAGGAATGTGATGCTTGTATTCTAGGAAAGTTATTAGCAACAACCATTCTCAAGATTCACACCCAGCACAGGAAACTGAGTTTATTCATTCAGATTTATGTGTCTGCTCATTAAGTCAAATTAATAAAAATACGATGACATTTATTGATGACTACACTGTAATGTCTTGGATTTACTTACTGAAGAATAAGTCCGATGCTTTTCAAACTTTCAAGAATTTTCATACATGGATTGAAAATGATGCACAAACACATATTGGCTCTCTACGTACTGATAATGGAAAAGAATACACTTCAAACGAATTTGAAAATTATATTCGTCAACATGGAATCAAACATCAAACCACTGTGCCATATAATCCACAACAAAACGGTGTAGCTGAAAGAATGAACAGAACCATCTTAAATATGGTCCGCTCCATGCTATTTTTCAAGAATGTAAAATTGATGTTTTGGGCTGATGCAGTTCTATGTTCTGTTTACATAAAGAATAGGTGTCCTTCAAGTTCAATTAGAAACAAAACTCCTTTTGAAATGTGGCATGGCCACATTCCTTCGGTAAAGCATTTCAGGGTCTTTGGGTCCACCTATTATGCCTTGATACCCAAGGGTCAAAGGAAAAAACTTGGTGCTAGAAGTCGCAAATGTATCTTCTTGGGGTACTCCAATACCTCCAAAGGATATCGTCTCTATGATGAAGCAAATAAGAAGTTTGTGATAGCAAGAGATGTCATATTTCTTGAATCTTCCAAGAGTGACAAGGTTGTTGAGCAGCAACTTGATCGCCTGGATAGATTCACACATGCAAAGTCTTTCCAAGAATTTGATAATGTGGTTCCACATCTTGAAGGGGGGATTCCGATATTGAATCAAACTATGGAATCATGTCCTGAAGCACTTTCTCCCCCACATGAATAAACAACCACGGATGACACATTGGATGATGTGATTGATAGAATTGGGAGATTGTATCTTGAATCAATCCCAACTCAGTCAAATGACCAGCGTGGGCCATCTCAGAAAGGTCCTCCCAAATGGCTGACAAAGACACTAGAGAATGTTCATCCTGATGAGGTTGGAAAAACAGGAACAAGAAGTTCCACTCAACAAATTGAAGGTGATGTAGATAATTCTAATTCTCCTGTTGATATGGATATTGCTTATAACTGTGAATTGAGTTTGTCTACAGATCATGAACCAACTTCCTTCAAAGAAGCCGCTTCTCATGATGAATGGAAAGAAGCGATGCAGAAGGAGTATGATGCCTTGATAAAGAATGGCACTTGAAAGCTGGTTGATCCGCCTTTGGGAACAAAACCAATTGGCTGTAAGTGGGTCTACAAGAACAAGTATAAAGCAGATGGCTCACTTGACAAGTACAAGGCCAGGCTTGTGGCAAAAGGTTTTGCAAAAAAGGAAGGAATCGATTATGAAGAAACTTTTGCTCCCACAGCAAAATGGACCACCATCCAGACTCTCTTTGCCTTAGCAGCTCATAATGGATGGAAAGTCCATCAGATGGATGTAAAAACAACCTTCTTGAATGGAGATCTAAAGGAGAAAGTTTATATGTCCCAGCCAGAAGGATTTGTGATAAAGGGTCAAGAAAACAAAGTTTGCAAACTTGTAAAATCCTTGTATGGCCTCAAGCAAGCACCACGAGCCTGGTATGAGAAATTGACTGAGCATCTTCTGAAACTTGATTTCAAACATTTTGATCTTGATGATGCAACTTTGTTTGTTAAGAAAGTTGGAAAAACAGTTGTATATCTTGTGGTATATGTAGATGATCTTTTGATAACATGAAACAATGAGAGCTATATTTCATCCATGAAGAAAGAGTTGAAGAAAGGTTTTGAAATGACTGATTTGGGTCATGTTCATTACTATTTGGTTATTGAAGTAATTCAACATCCTAAATTCATATTTCTTTCTCAAAAGAAGTACATTGGAGATATCTTGAACAAATTTGGCATGGATGACTTTAATCCCTTAACCACTCCAATGGAACAAAACTTGAAGCTCACATCTATTGAAGGGAAGGAATTTGAGGATGCAACTAAGTATAGATAGCTTGTAGGAAGTCTTATTTACCTGACCACCACCAGACCTGACATTTCATTTGCTGTTGGAATCCTCTCAAGGTTCATGAAAAAACCTTGTGAAGGACATTGGTCTGCTGCAAAAAGAGTGCTAAGGTACTTGAAGGGGACTCAAGACTTTGGACTCAAATATACACAGGTAGGCGACTTCAGCTTGATCGGATACTCTGATTCATACTTTGATGGTGACAAAGAAACAGGGGTGTCTACTACAGGTTACACCATGAGTCTTGGATCAGGAGCTGTCTCATGGAGATCACGCAAACAGTCAGTTCCAGCAGATTCCACGACCGAGGTAGAATATGTGGCAGCAGCTAAAGCAACAAAAGAAATTGTGTGGCTCCGAAAAATCCTAGAAGATTTGCAGATGAAACAAATGTACTCCACACCACTCATGATCGACAACACTTCTGCAATAAAGTTGGCCAAGAACCCAAAGTTCCATGATCGAACAAAGCACATCAATACAAAGTACCATCTAATTCGACATCATGTTCAGGCCAAAACTATCCATCTACATCATTGTTCCACAAATGAGCAAACTGCTGACATCTTCACCAAAGCACTTGGAAGAGAAAAGTTTGAAAAGTTCAGATCGATGCTTGGACTCACCAACATCCCTTCGGATTAAAGGGGGGAATGTTGACACCTAATCCTATGGGATGGGTGTGCACATCTAATATTGTATATTATTTAATATTAGGAAATAAGGAAGGCCAAGATTCATTGGGAGATGAATCCCAATAGCCTCACCTCCATGTATAAATCCATATGCATTCTTCAGCTAATACACATTCTGATTTTGAGGAGTTACCTCCTGGTTTGACAGATACTACTTGGCTCTGTAGGGGGTTTTACTATACTGCCTAAGTTTGGGATCTCATGTGTTTTAACTTCTTTCAAGATCACAGGAGATCTGGATCCTAAGGATCATGGATATCTCCACTGGTTTATGCTTCTCCTTCTTTTAAATTACAGGAATTTCCCTCTTTTGAAGGACCAGATTGTTGAAAAAATGTGCTTTGAAAGCTTTGCTCAGATCCTTCAATTTTACAGTGAATCTCAGTGTGAGCTTCAATTGGTGATTATGTTGGGGGTCCTACTAATGCTTGATATTCAAATTTTTGGATAATTTCGTCAATAAAGGTCGTTCTCCCAAGGCTAAACGGTCCCTAAATTTTTTTGGTTTTTGGTATTGGTTTTTGTTCTATTACTACTTGATTACTAGTCATACACACTTACATTAACTATTTACTACACATCAATACTTTAAATTGGAAGGGAAACTAGATAAAAAATCACATAGCCTAATCACATCACCTAAAAGTGGCTACTAGGCACAATATTTTAACTTAACACATGCATAGGTTTTTACCTTCCGTCTTCAATACTCGACCTTCCAGAGACAACCTATAATTTGAAAACCTCCCTGACAACGAAGCCAAAATGTTGGGCACTGAGAGGATTCCTAAAAATAAATCTTAATCCTATCTCAATAATCTTATTAACCTTGGATTCTTCTTTTATTTCAAGGCTGTCAACACAGTATATGCAATAATAGAGTCTTAGACTATGAAAAAGTGAAAAATAACTATTACGGAAAAGTTACATGAATCATTAATCTAATTCGACCATTGCACAAATAAATGATAATAGTAAATGATTACTTCTATAATTACAATTCTGATGAAATAAAATATTCTAACTCACAAACCCTTTTAAATTTTTTTTTGGAAAATCCTACACATAAGGAGAAATTATTAATCACACAAATGCTCGAAAGTCTCTACTTCTCAAAAGTAACTTCTATGATTCACACATTCACACTTTACATCTACGTAACACAATCCAATCAATAACTTTGGAAAATTCTTCATGGAATTAAAGATACAAGATTTAACCAATTACCTAAAATAAAATAAAAGGAAATTAAAAGGTAATAAAACTAATGCGAATCATAGAAATGTAAGCTAACTATCAATGATACATAATAGACTGTAAAACCTCCAGTGTCTAGGCCCATAGACTCCAGAAGTACTGCCTAGATAAATTCAATCCAGAAGACTAAAGTAAAATCTCGTTAAAATTTATTAACTTCAAAGTGTTTTACAGAATAACCTCAAAAATGTTTAAACTCATATTGTTGTATGTAATAAACAATGAAAGTGAAATAATAAAATAGAACATGAAGAGCATCTATATTTCACTTTTTTTTCTTATATATTACATTTGAAAACTGAATATAGAGCTATCTCAAGGATCAAAAGATTCTTAGTATTTCTCTTTTAATCATAAGCCTTCATATAGTAACGATTAGTTTCTGTTTTCCTTCATTCTACGACCGTGTTCAGGCACTGTTGAGGAGGTAAATCCCCTCTACGGACAGAGGCGATCCCTACTAGCCCAGCAGGGGTCTAGCAACAATCAAAAATGTTACGACGCAAGTTCCTAGTTACGAATGAAAAGACTAAAGATGGAAGCCTACCTGGAATCCAATGCTACGATCTCAAGAAGAGTGTTCCCGTTCCTCAGCCTCGGCAGATCACGATCCTCCACGATCTCCGCGGATGGACACTTGCACATGCAAGAAACAAACATATACAAGCATAAAATCTAGCATACGTAACTAAATATCAGTCAGAAAGGATATTACTCATATTAACATCATTGCAAACAGAGTGGAACCATAATCGTAATCATTCATTAAATATCAATCGAAAGATATTACAACCAAAGTTTTGACGTCGTGGTCTCCTTCGGATGGGTCTCCAGTCGTTCACGTCTCGCAAAGTTCGCCAGGGAAAGGGCGAACCTCTCCTGAGTCTCTCGACAATAGTCTCCTTACTTGAGTCGACCTTAAGGGAAGAAAGAGGGCTCTTACAGCACAAAGGCTCTTGGGAATTTGGAGATTCAAAGCTTAGGCACTTCAAGACTAGCTTGCAATGGCAATAGGCAAGCTTTTATAGATGGGGAAGGAGGGAGTTGGGATCCCTATTATTGTGGGATTGGCCCTATCATCAATTAAGGTTCCATGAAAGGTGGAAAACCACTTCCCTTCCATGGAACTCCCGTAGCCAAACCTCCCAACTCAAGATAGGCAATGGTTTCTGAGTTTGTTGAAACACAACTTCCGCCATATTTATTTAAAAAACACTCCTTAAATTGGCTGGCGCGACTGCGACTCTGGGACAGAGCGCCAGTTGGCGCGGCCTCTTTGCAGGATTTTCCCCATTGGCGCGAGTGATGAACTGTCTGCCCGCGCCAATGCAAAAAGAGATGTTTTTCATGATTTTTGCAAGGAGATGTCTTTAGGGAAAATGAAGCTCATGCTTAGAGGAATGCATTGATGATGTTTTCAAGGCATGACAATGTTCACAGGTCACAAAATGGGTCCTCCATTGTGTGGGACGGGGAATGGTAGGGACGGTGACAAATTACTGTGTAATAGGCACCGAGCTGTAATATGCTACAAATGCGACATTGGCTTGATTAGTATCTTGCTCCAGCATGTCGAGGAACAACAATCATTCATTTAGGTTGATCTACATAACAATTTACTCAAATTATAACCTATTTGGTATTGGAAAAGGTCACATTAACTATACTATTTTCAACATGAATTTACCATCCTTTTTCTCTTAAACCATTGCAAATTAAGGATAAAATTTCCTAAAACATAAAAATTATCAAGGAAATAAAGAGAGGAATTATACCTTTTTCATGGCCCAACAATGGCCATTCACCAAACGTTGAATCCTCTATTCATCCATCATTGTGATCTAGACTAAACCATTATCATAAAAAAATTCAATGAGAAAAGGCCCTAGCCATCTAGTTATGAACTTCCTTTTAAAATATTTAATCCTAAATTTTTAGGAGAGGGCCCAATATCCCTCTTGGAAGGTTCTAGTCTTGATATGCTTGTCATGACATATTTTTTTTGTAGACGAACCACTGCAGTACACAATAGGGATTGCATCCTATATTCATCAAATGAATTTAATTGCTACAACATGTATTCCTATGCTTTGGTGTGATCCATGTTATGTGAGATTCCATCCCTAGTGTATTGTACTCAAAATCAATAGATAATAATGATTTATTTCCATATACTATCTCAACAGGGGTGAATCTAGTAGTGGTCTTCCAAGTGGTCTAAACAAGTATTTCTACTGAATCCTTTTCTTTTTTTGATAACCTTTCTCAATACACTTTCTAATTCCCTATTAGTCACCTCTGATTGCCCATTTTCTTGAGGGTGATATGGAGCAGAATTTTAGTGTGAGATATGATGTTGCTTCATGATCACATCGATCATATTATAGGTTGTTACACATCAATTTGTGACATCCATGCAAATGATGCCAAATATTCATCTTTTGGTATCCGGTGAATTTTTTTCATGAATCCCTAAGAAATATGGAAGAAATACCTCTTCATGAAATATAATAATCCTGGAATAAATAATTGAAAAAAACTATTTTGGAGCTCATCACAAGTCCTAAATTCAAAACATGTGATGTCGCATGTTGCAGAGTAGACACAAAGTGATTTCATCATGGTTTTCATTTGTTATAGGTGGGACAATATTCTTACATGGGTAAAAATAAAAAAAGGTAAAAGAAGCTTCTATCCTAGAATCCTCAAGAATGGTATCGATTCCAAAGTGATGGAGATTTGGAAAAATATCCTTCTATCCTAGATATATTTCCTTCTATTATGGATCTCATTCCTCTGTTGGGGTCTTGTGATTTGGCAGATTGGCATACCAAATGACAAGGCAACATGGAACCAATCTTTAGAGTTCTAGGACCTAGCCTTCCTAGACTCAGAGAGGGATCTCTCAGGTTATTTTACAAAGGATGTGTGCTTGTTTGCCTTTTAAGGGTTGATTTTAGGCTAGTTATTAAGTACAATATTTGTTTGATTGTTTTGGATGGACATAATGATCAAAGAGCATAGATAGAATGGGAAATCTCTAAGTCATTTGGTAGCGGAGTCAAATGGAAGTCATGATAAGTCAATCAATGGATCAAGAGTATCAAAGGGAAAATCTAGCTTGGCTAGTGGATCTTTAAGGTCTTTGGAATAATGAGATTAACATTAAGGAGAAGAATGAAAATTAGGACAAAGAGAAATTAAGAATCTTTTATCATGTTCTTTAAATAAGAAACATCTTTCAAGGCATCTTTTTTGAAGCAGGCCAAAGGACAGGGCAAACCATAAACTTCTTTGGACAGAATTTTAATAAACAAGCCTTCCAGACAACAATCCAGCAATCAAAATACCACTTTCAGATAAGAAAACATATAATAACAGTGAGAGTAGCGTAAGATCAAATAGAAATAATCTAATATTCTTTTGACTAACTCTCTAGGGATCTTCAAAGCAATTTTTTCTAAAGGCGGACTAGAGGACAGGGCATACCATAAACTTCCCTGGCTTAGACTCTATTAAGAATACTTTGAAAAGATCTTTAGAAAAAATATCTCAAATTGTACTCAAAGGAGCATGGACTCACGACTTAATTTCCCTGGTTTCACTCTATTGAAATCATTCCTCCAAACAACCTCTCAAGCCATACTCAAAGGGATATGGACTTACCAAAAGGGAGACTCGTTGGTTATATTCTATTGAATCATTTATAAGATTAAAAGCATAGATGGAACTGAAGGGAAATTAAGAATCCTCCAATCAGACCTTGCAGAAGAAAACATTAAGACAGTGAAGAGAAAACATAACTAAGGTGATTTCAAAAGACATTTATTAGCCTAAAACTTTTACTCTATTGTAAAAAAGAAATATGGAAACAGAATGAAAACAAGAAATAACAATAACAGGAAGAAGTAATTCACCAACATCCAAGCTCAGGGATCCAGTGATCTAGCCTTCTCCATCAACAAACAGGTTAAGACATCCACAAGTTCCAAAACATCAATTTCTTCTCAACTTCAACAAGAATATGTATTACTTCAAAGAGTCATCAAATGCAAACAATATAATGAGTTCAGATGCAGTATTTATGTTGTAAATGAGGAGGTGAAGCCAGATTGACACATAAATCCTTGATTAGACCTAAACATTTGACTCTAGTTGAATCAAAGGAATGCAGGTCCTTGTAAGGTTTAGTAATGTCTAGGCCTAATCTCTCCATCACTACTTTTGTCATAAGGTTGTGAGAGGCACCAGAATCTAGCATGGCATTGTGAAAAATTTTATCATGTATATTTAGGCTGACATAAAATGGAGGAATTGTTCCTTCTTGCTATTTTCCCTCTACTTCAGGACCAAATAACAACTCTGGCTTATCATCTGTCAAGTTTAAAGTATCAATATCATTTCCTATATTCAAAAATTTCAGAACTTAGTTTTTATATAAATCTTTGGTTACTAGTTCAGCCAAGGGTATGCTAATTTTGATTTTGGAAATCTCACTCTTAAGGCTGAAAGGGACTATTACTTTTGACATATTTACATCTGTTTTGTCAATCATAGTCTTTTCAGCAATTTTGATTTGATGAGTTTTACTAGGACTGTCTTTTAGGACAGATTTGTCAGGGCCACTAGCAGAGGTACAAGGGCAGCTTTGGTCAACACTTTGGTGGTTATTTTTATCTTTTTTTAAATCATTTTTCTTAACCACAATGTTTTCACTGCTTGCTGTCTTTTTGGGATGATTCTCTAAGTTTTTCCTAACAGTAGTGCCTGTTTTTTCATCATTAGAAAATTATGGTTTCCTTTTGCTTCTAAGATCATATTGTCTGTGTACTTGCATGATTGCATTTTCAAATTCCAACCGGTAGTCTTCAGAATCCTTCTGGTTGTTTTCAGTTTGTTCTGAGGAGAAGAATCCTTGTTCTTATTCAGTGAGGAAAACATCATTCTCACTATCAGATACTATCAATTTTACATTATTTTCTTCCAACCTTTCAGTTTCCCTTTCTTCCTCTTGATCTACATAATTTTGTTGGAAGGGACGCATAATTTTTTGGTCATTATCTCTTTGTCTATCTTCTATCTTGAATATTATCTCTTCTTAAATTTGGATTTCTATTTCTGTTTTGGGGATTGATTTGATTTTCTCTTGAAGGCACTCTATCATTTAATTTTATCTTTTCAAGAATTCTTTCCATCACCCTTACTAAGTTGTCAATTTTGGCATCATATGATGAGGTTGATGCCATTGTTTCATCTTTATATGTAACTCTTTTCTCTGATTTCAACCTAGCTCTTTTCTCAATCAGATTTTCCTCTACACTTATGGCTCCCCTCTGCATATCTTCTAAAGTCAAGGGGTCTCTCTCTCTTAGCTGGTAGGCCATGTATGGATCAAAGCCTTCAGGAAACTTAGCTAAGGCTAGGCCTAGTGGAGGTTTCATGTTTGGGGGAAGTGCATTGTAAACACTATTGAATCTAGTGCAATAATATTGGACACTTTCTCCAATGTTTCTTTTGAGCTTGCTATATTCTGAAAGGATTTGGAGAGGGTTATTTTTAACTTCCCATTTTTTTGTGAATGATTGGTATAAAGAAGGGAGATCATTTATGCTATTAGGAGTTAATATTTTAAACCATTTTTTGGCTTCTCCTCCTAAAATTTGGGAAAATATTCTCATCTTAATGGTATCTTCTTCTATCTCCACGTAATCAAAGGCATCATCCATTTTATCTGCATGCTGTTGAGCAGTAGTAGATTCAGCTCCAGTGAAATGGGGAAGTTTGGATTGGTAATCATTGGGTAAAGGAACCAGAGGTTGTGGTAACACTAATGGGGCATACCATGTTCCCATGGTAGGAACAAATAGGGGATTTACAAGAGGTGGATTTGCAAGAGGGAAAGTGGGTTGAAATGGAATGTTTTGAATAGTGGATGTATGGATGGGAGTAGTGGAGGCACTTGGACCAGCGGGCTAATTATGAGAATATTTTTTGTGGAAGGAGGTGAAGTGATGGAGAAGCTGGAAATCAGGTGGAGTAGAAGGTGAGGCTTCTCTACTAGAACTCTGCTGCAAATATGTGGGCTCAAGGTCAGCTTGGTCTATATCTCTATATGGCTTGGTTCTAAATAAGTTCTTTGTATGAGGCAAATCAAAGTGAAGATCTTTCAAGACTGTAAGGTTTTCAGGGATAGATCTTGTTCTTTGGATAGTCCTAACAGTAGTTAAATTTCCAGATCTAGAAGTTTGCCACAAGATATTTTCTGGATCATCAAATATTTTAGGAGGATTAGGATCTGGATGAGATCTGGTATAGATCCTATGTGAAGCCAGATTTCAATTTCAAAATTTGGAGAGGCTAAAAGCTTAAGGATTGTTTTCAAAGATTGACCTCTCTCAGTGTTTAATGTACTTCTAAAATATGGGACTAGACTTCTAAACTTCTTAGGACTAATTTGAAACAATCTTAAGGGAATCTAAGAGAACTAGTGGATAAATAGGCCTACTAGGCCTAGTGGAGGCGCCAAGTGGAAATTTTTAGCTTTTTTGAAGGTAAAATATGTAATGGTCCACCACCAATATGAGTAAAAAAACCAATAAAGGGATGTTTTTGGGGTTTTCTGAGTTTTTATGTGGTTCTTATGGTTTCTAGATTCCTAAGGAGTACTTGTTTTGTCACTGACTTAGAAGGTCCCACCATGATCGCCAGGATGTTGGGGTCCTGTGATTTGGCAGATTGGCATACCAAATGACAAGGCAACATGGAACTAATATTTAGAGTTCTAGGGCCTATCCTTCCTAGACTCAGAGAGGGATCTCTCAGGTTATTTTACAAAGGATGTGTGCTTGTTTGCCTTTTAAGGGTTGATTTTAGGCTAGTTATTAAGTACAAGGTTTGTTTGATTGTTTTGGTTGGACATAATGATCAAAGAGCATAGATAGAATGAGAAATCTCTAAGTCATTGGGTAGTGGAGTCAAATGGAAGTCATGATAAGTCAATCAATGGATCAGGAGTATCAAAGGGCAAATATAACTTGGCTAGTGGATCTTTAAGATCTTTGGAATAACAGGATGAACATTAAGGAGAAGAATGAAAAGTAGGACAAAGGGAAATTAAGACTTATTTATCATGTACTTTAAACAAGAAACATCTTTCAAGGCATCTGTTTTGAAGTAGGCCAAAGGACAAGGAAAAACATAAAATTCTTTGGATATAATTTTAATAAACAAGCCTTCCAGACAACAATCCAGCAATCAAAAGACCACTTTCAGATAAGAAAACATATAAGAACAGTGACAACAGCCTAAGATCAAATAGAAATAATCTAATATGCTTTTGACTAACTCTCTAGGGATCTTCAAAGAAATTTTTTCTAAAGGAAAACCAGAGGACGGGGCATACCATAAAATTCCCTGGCTTAGACTCTATTAAGCATACTTTGAAAATATCTTTAGAAAAAATATCTCAAATTGTACTCAAAGGAGCATAAAATCACCACTTAATTTCCCTGGTTTCACTCTATTGAAATCATTCCACAAAGCAACCTCTCAAGCCGTACTCAAAGGGATATGGACTTACCAAAAGAGAGACTCCTTGGTTATATTCTATTGAATCATTTCTAAGATTACAAGCATAGATGGAACTGAAGGGCACTTAAGAATCCTCCAATCAGACCTTGCAGAAGAAAACATTAAGACAGTGAAGAGAAAACAGAACTAAGGTGCTTTCAAAAGAAATTTCTTAGCCTAAAACTTTTACTCTACTGTAACAAAGAAAGATGGAAATAGAATGAAAAAAGGAAATAAAAATAACAGGCAGAAGTACTTCACCAACAACCAAGCTTAGGGATCCAGTGATCTAGCCTCCTCCATCAACAAACATGTCAAGACATCCACAAGTTCCAAAACAACAATTTCTTCTCAACTTCAACAAGACTATGTATTACTTCAAAGAGTCATCAAATGCCAACAATATAATGAGTTCAGATGCAGTATTTATGCTGCAAATGAGGAGGTGAAGCTTATCTAGGGTTTTGGTATCATTTATTACCAAGTAAATGCATTCCTAAGCTTGAAAACCATGCAAGGCCTAAGGTAGGAATGTACACAGCTACTTCTCTATTTTAATAACTCTGTCTTTCCTTTTTAAGAGAACACGGGTGAAAAGTTTGACTTTAAGGCCTATTCTTAACTATTACAATAATTGTCTTGACAGATAAAAATATCTTCTAACTGTATAATAACTGTCCAAATGCTTTTATGTAAAGGAAACATGCTGTAGGTGGCAGTTTGATCTTTTGGAGGAGTAACTGCTTCCTTGTAGAATCATTCGAGGCTGCCACTAATTTATCTGCATTTGTTTTAATCACAAATCTATATTTAGGCTCTTTAAACCTTGATTTATCCTTGATACTCTGTTTTTTCTGCCTTTATATATTTTTTTTTCTTTCATAGACTATTTGATTAAATTTACCCTTTTTCTTTAAAACTTTTTCTTTATCCTTAATTACTGATGCTTAGGCTAATCTTCTACTTTATTCCTTTAATTCTTGGATTAGGCCTTATCCTCTGCTTCTTCATTATTTCACTATTCTGATTATTTCTTTGATTTTTCTGTGTGCAGGGTTTCTTCTGCGCATTGGAGGGTTTACTGATTGATACTCGTTTCAACCTTCAGATTTAAACCCTTATTCCCTTTTTCTTCATATGTTCTGCCTCTTGTATCATCACCAGGAGGATTCTTGCCACTTGAATTGGCTGTGGGATGGATTTTAAGCCTAAGCCACCATTAAAACCTGCACAACAAAACATTAAATTATTTAAAACTTGCATTTATTGGTTTAAACAATGTTTAGAGGCTCGGAGAGGGCGTTGGAGCGATGTTCAGAGAGGGAAGGATGTGTAGAGGAAGGTTCAGTAGGAAAAAACCAAAAGAACAGTGGTGAAATTTGAATTTGGGCACGAAATTGGCGAAAGGTGGTTTTGTGAGAAACCAGGTGGTATCGCACGGTCGTTGGGTAGTAAGCGATTTTTGAACAATCGAACGTGATACCGCTGAGGAGGTGACACCTGTCCACAAGGAAACCACCCATTTTGTGTGGAAATGGGGCATTAACCATTTTTTGGCAAATCAAGTGCGATAAGGGTCATGGACCGTCGGATATGGGGGAGCCAAATCAATGGTAAAGGATGGGTGTGATTGGTAAAAATGATCGACTGCGGGGAAAGGAGGAAGACAGGTGGGACCGGTGGTGAGGTCAGCAAGTTTGTCAGGTAGAGAAATGTTATCGAGCGGGGTTAGGAACTGGGGATCGGCGAGGGTCGTTAGATCTAGAGGATCTATGGTGGAGATGTGTTTGGAGGGATGAGCAGGCGAGGTGAAAAATAGGTGAAGGGGTTTTGAAGTTAGGGCGGAGGTATGGTCCTATGAGGGTAGATAAGACCGGGGGCTGGGATACAAAGGGGTTTTAAGGGGATAGCGGATGGTTGCAGCCTTAGGTTATATGAGGAGAAAATACTGAGGCTTAAGCCGGAAAAGGGGCTTAAGGCCTTATTTTTACAAATGGTCGGACTAGGCCTAAAAAACAGGGTTTTTGTGTGTTTTTAGGGGGTCTGATAAAGTAAAAAAGTTAAATAAAAACCAAGTAAGAGGATTTTTCATGGTTTTAAGGGTTTTTTAAAGGGAAAATGATGAATGAGGGAGGGTTTAAAGGAAAGAAAAAGTGAATGAGGAAGGATTATGGAGGGGCAGTGAAATGAGGAAACTAGCCCAAAATGAGCCTTTTGAAACAACAAGGTGATATTTAGGAGGCCTAGATGAAGATTTTAATGAATTGATAGACTTTGGATAATGAAGGCAGTGAGATTTATAGAACTCACAATTTTTCTTCAAATATTGTTTCTAGAAATGTGGGATTGTCAACTTAGTCATATTTGGATAAGATCAAAATTATTGCTGACTAACACCCTCCATTGTTGATCTCACCCCTTACTTAATTGATCTCAACTTCCACTCTTTACCTATAATTATATGCACTCAAATAGAACTAGGTTTCCATTTTTGACTTCTGAACTATACTTACATGATGTCCATGTATCGATTGGATACTTTTGATTGCAATGATGTAGATTGAGGATCACTAGAAGGAGGATTTCAACATCAAGTCTTGGTTGTAATTATCCTTTTATTCATTCTTAATAAAAATATATGTTTCTTTCCCAAACTCATTTTTCATGATGGTTTTTGTAAGATTCCTTGATCACTTATATAGTTTAATGTTGAATCATTGATGCATTATATTTGTTGATCATTTTTTTGTTTCGGTCTTTGCAATTATCTTCTTGGAGCATCAAGAAAGAGGTTGAAAGCACAAAGGACAACAACAAGGATCATCATCGAGCATTTTGAAAAATGGTATGAGCTATGTAGTCCATTTACATCTATGATTTAATGATATATTAGGGAATTTCTTCATGTGTTCATTTGTTTGTTTCTAGACTTGGTTTCCGAGTCTAAGGAGTTTTGTCTTATCAATGGCATAAAATTTTTCCCCCAATTAAATTGTAAACTCCACTGTGGAATGAGTTGTTACTTCATATTCCCTTATTTTTTGAAAAATTCAAACTTTGTTATGATTCTATGGTAAACCCATATTGATTATGAAAACCTAGATCTATGATATATTTTGAATTTTTTAAATTTTATCTAAGTTTTCACACCCATTGCGCCTTGTTGTGAGAGACGATGCAATATCATCATTCTTTTCTTCTTAACAACTGTGACTATCATGATAGTGTCTACTGTTGACTTGCGATGGTCGAGTAAAAATGAAATTTCTTTGAGTATTTCTTTGTTTGATATTTTATTTTAGGATTACTTTTGTTTTTGGGTAAATTTCCAATTTTCTACAAGTCAATTTTTTTGGTTTGGTTTCATTTGATTGCTTTATTGTAAAATTTCCATTTTTACATTACTCTGATTTGATTACTCCATCATATATATTGAAATAATGAATTACTATTGTGGATATTTAGGTTTGTTAGATCTTTATTTCTTTGTTTACAATATTCATTTTAAAAATTTGTTGTTCATATTTTGGAAAGGAGTTTCACTCCTTTACATAGGATATTTTTTTCCACAAGAAGAAAAAAATTGTGCTTCAATTGATTTGCTTGTTAGAGTGAATTCATTGCATTGACTGCTTCATTATAATAAATATTTCATTTTTATAGATTATTGTTGTGTTTTGAAAGAAGTTATTTTGAAATTGATTGGTATAAAAGAAGTTGTGGAAAACAAATTTTTGCATCTTAGGGAATTGAATGCAAAATTTCTCCTTTATTTAAGTAGAAGTTGATTGAATTGAAAATATTACATTATCATGTTCTATTGCACTCAGTTTTGAGTGAGGTAATAAGATCATCAATTTCATGTCGATAAATCTATTGAGAAAATAAAAACTTTAAAAAAATGATAATAAACTCAATTCGATGTTTTTTATCTTTCTATCATAGGCACACATACATTAGATTAGTTATATGGCTTTGGAATAGCAGTTAAATTTATTTCTCCAAAGATGAAAAAAAATAATACAAGCTTGTCATATGGAGAAATTAAAATTGCTATAATGTCTCTAGGAGGTTCCTCTTACATGGGAGTCAAGCACGAGATCATATCAGACCCAATGAAGTAATTGATTCTACTTCACTGTTTATGGTAGCATGATCTACATACATTACAAATGATACCGAAAGGTACTTGGGAATCACTTGAAATTATTACCTTATTTTGAGGCATATTTCAAGGGGATTGAGCTTTGTTACTCATCCATTGCATGTATGTTTGATCTGCGACCACCCCCTAGTCTAAGTTATTGTATGTTGTTGGATTGGGGTCCTCTAAGGCATAAGCGGTGACGACATTTTTTGTATGATTTTTTATGTGTGCATTGTGAAAATGAAGATAAGGGGCTTTGGGGTGGATCAAAGTCCCCATTTTTTATGTAAATAGACTTAAATGTAAACTTTGGGCCTCAAACCATGGTTTGAGACCATAATATCTGTGCGCTAGGCATATATAAATAGATAGAGTATGTATAAGCTAATTAGTTAGACAATTCAATGAATGTCATGAGATATTAATGTTCTAATAGTTTATGTGTCTGTAAGGGTTTTTGGGTTGGGTTAAGAGGCTCTTGCTGGCTGTGTGCACAAAGACCTAGTCCTGGCTATGTGTATACTTTGCTAGCTGTGTGCATGGAAAGGTTTATAAGTGTAATATTCCTAAATTAGCATGCAGCTAATAGGAATATTAATGTTGCTCTTAATTTCTAGTTAGATGAATAAAGGGGAAAGGAGGCCCATAAGTTGCTTAAGTAGGAAAAAAATCCCTCTTAATTTGAAAAGGCATCATGTTAATAACTAGATCAAACATCCTCATGCATGAACAAGGTCTAATATGTGTGGAAAAGGTCAAGTTTGACCAATTCAACAACATTAATATGTGAGGAGTGGATCATAACTAAAGACATCTCAATGTGAATGAAGATCAATCTAGCTAGTTAGAATAAAGACACCTTGGGTGTGAATAGAGACAATGCATGGAGACTAAGTCATGGTTGACTAAATCAAACAGCGTTGTAGATAGCTGAGTGGGATTAATGGAGACAACGTAATTTTGGTGGAGGAGCCTTTGCATGGAAGTAACCTCGTAATTGGGTGGGACCCATGGTGAGGAAGCTCACCAACTATATAATGGAGGGAATGTAAGCCATATGAGGGATGATTGAAGATTATATTTTGTATGTGGTCTGTTTATAATTATTGTATTCTTTGGTTGTTTAGCTAAGTTTGCTACACTGTTTAGTGCAAGGGTTTTCTCAGGTGGGAATTCCCCACTCTTTCTTGGATAACTTGTTTAAGGGATCTAAGAGGAGCATCCTATGCTACATTTTCCACTATCTGGTGTTAGGCCAAGAAGTCATCTTTAGAAAAAATGCATTCCCTTGTATAAATTGTGTTATTTCTTAGGGTGTTGCAGTTGAGGGGTTTAATCCCTTGTTTTATGAGATAGTTTCCCAGGAGGAGGATCAATATTTTTCCTAGAAAACTAGTAGGAGGAGATACAACCATTTCTTTGCATGATAAACTATTTTTATGCAGAGCATAATCCATAAAACGTGATTCATCCATATATCTACAGTGAATACTTCATGTATATCATGTTTGTCAAGAAACGCTTGTCGGGTCATCTTGGATCTATGTAAAAGAGACTAGATCTCTGTTTGTGCTCTATTAATTAATAAATAATCAGATCTATTTTTTCTCTATGTTTCTGAGTATAAACCCTCAAATAACTACGTTGTCAATTTCTACACTAATTTCTATGTTGCAGTAGTCTTAGGGTTTCATTGTTTTTGGGCTGTTTTGGGCATAAGAGGCATGTTTAACTATGAAAAAGTAATTTGTTTCTGATTTCCTTTTACATTTGGCTGATATAATTCCATATATAATGGATCGATGGGCTGCATTCATATTTTAATGCATATATTTCTAAAAAATGTGTTTTTCATGCATGTATTGCTGATTTTCCCATTTGGGAATATTAAAGTGGTATCATAGCTCTAATCTTGGCTCAGCCTGTGTATTTAAACCATTATGGTGTCTTCTCATGGGAAGGAGGAGATATGAAAAAGGGATCAAGGAAAACCCTTATTTTCTGGAGGGAAGAATTTCTCAAAACTTCTTCTACACACTTTGTATGGCATCAGTAAAGACATCAAAGAAATGAGGAAGGAAAAACATGGAGATCCCTAAACAATATTCGAACATGAGGAAAGCTATAATTCCTCATATTATGGTTGTGAGTATTCATCCACACCATCAGAATTAAAATTCTCTAACAACCATATGTTCATGAAAAATAAGATGGAGAAAGCAGATGTGCCAAGGAAGGAGACTCTTGGTGATTATTTGAAAGAGTATGAATCTCAATCTAACAGGTTCAAAGATCATTTCAACTTCCAAGGGTTTTGCAAGATCAAGGAGGAAAGAAGCACAAGGATTAAGCAGCATGGTGTGGGTAGATTCTTTCTATCTACTTTTTATTGCTCACCTAAATGTCCAGCTAGGGTTTGGGTGGAGGAGCTAAACACCTATGTGCAGCAACATCAAGTTTATGAAGATGAAGCCATTAAAGTAGCAGCACTGCATTTTGAAGGTAAGGCTTATGCTTGGTGGTTGTTTGAATCTTTTTCCTTAAATAATGCAAATACATCTACTTATGCAAAGTTCATTAGAAGAGTAGTGGAAAGTTTTGATGAAAATTTTTATGAAACACCTTCTATGGAGCTAATCAAACCAAAAAAAACAAAACCTTTGCATGGGTTAGAAGGATCCACAATCCCAACAAAATTTTTGATACTTTTCCAAGGGCAAGATCCCCATTGCATGATGAGCTTTCTTCTCAAGAGAAAGACATGGATATTCCTCTTTCAAGGGAAGCCCAAGTTCTAAGGTCTCTCATTGTTGATGAGGTATTCTCACATATTGATGAGGAGAAAGAGAAGGCTGGAGGTAACATCACTGTCATATCAAGAGCACATCCATCTCCTCATGAAGAGGAAGATGGAGCACTTTCTCCAAGGAGAGAAACTCTTGCACTCTTGCAAGGAGTTCCAAATAATCTCACATATAGAGATCATGGTATAGTCCATGTGTAGCATGTACCATCATTGGTAAATGGTGATATCTTGAAGATAGAAGGAGATAAATGGGAGGACACGCATCATATCATGAGGAGCACACACCCCTCTCTATTTCAGAATTTTGATGCACAAAGGATGCAAGAGGATTTGAGCAATGAAGGCAAGAAAAAATCAGTCCACACACATATACATACTTCTCTATGCCTTGATGTCTCTTTTCATGGAGGCATTCCACCAGGGAGACCCCATGATTGGAAGAAGAATAAAGTGTTCTCTCAACTATGTGCAACAATGACATATTTGGCTAAGGAAGGAGCCTTGAGAGGAGCTACCACAACACTAAGAACCATTGATGGGTTCCAAGGAGAGATGAGAAATTTTCTGATAAGGACATTGCTATTTTCCACTCAGCTATTTGCACTGGAAAAGAAGGATTCAGAGATCTATGATGACATGAGCATGATATATTTGGAGTAGCCAATGATATTTCCACACACAAGAAATATCTATGAACATGACAAGAGGATATCAACACTCTTTCATGCATGGGCCAAATTAAGGAAGTTTTGGAAGGAAAAAACTTTCCAAGAGGAGGTTGACTTCCATCTACTTCAATCTTGTCTTGAGCAAGATAAGCTGCAATAGAGGTAGCAAAAGAGAGGTGATAGTACTCCAACATGTGACTTTGGCATCAAGCATGTCAAAGAGGCAAATCATGTTATGACAGGGGCTGCATTTCAGATTTCTACAATGTTGTCATTGTTGGGGAGCCTAGATCCATATTGGGAGTCCCAACTCTTGATGGAATATTCCAAGAACCTCTTCACATGTAAGGTTCTTGATGGGAAAGTGATGGATAGGAGGTATAAAGTGGTTTATGGAGTCATTTATTCTCATCATCAGATCTATTTAACTAGAGACCCTAAGCTCAAAGATAGACTACTTAATGTAGCCTATGATATCTTTCTTTCTAAACCCACTAGATTTATTAAAGCATACCGTACCATGTTAGAGGGATTCATGTCGGAAGATTTCAAAAATGAGATGCATTATCACATGAGAAAGTGCATGGATTACTTGCTAGTTGAGGAGGAACATAGCTCTTGGGAAGAGTTACCATTGCCATCTCCTTATTCATTGGGTGTGAGGAGGAGCTCATCCATGAGATACCTCACTTATTTCAACCAAGTCTATGGTAAGAATTTTATTTCTGAACATTATGATGTATTTCCTATATACTTGTATTTTCTTACCACACATGTGCAGGGCATTGCTCCAAGAGGAGGCATGCTTTCTTATTTTCTTCATGGGCTACTTGGGGCCATGAGCAATGGTGATGTTGACCATTCATTAAAATAAATTGAGATAGTACTCTTCATGGTGTGATTCATTAATACCATCCATCATACACTTTCTCCAAGCATGCAAGAATAATGGGGCAGAAAACAAGTGGTGGAAAGAACACTTGTTATATCATACCTTATGGTAGTTAGGAGAAAAAATGTGCTGGTTGCACATGAGGGACCATTGTCCTTCTCCCTTACTACATATGGCAGCTATCATGACTCTAATTATGATTCCATATGATCAAAATGTTCTTATCTTTGTTGGGAACATGGTTGGAAGGAAGACACATTTGTTGGATGTGTCCTTGGGGGAAGAAATTTCCCACACTTTTTACACTACATGCTTCAAGGGGAGAATGGGAGATGATATGGCCACTATAGTAGATAACTTGTCTCTTTATGAGGTGGACCATATGATTGTTTTGAGAACTTGGGACATACCTCTCATGAGCATTTGGGAGAAGCTTTTCTATGAATTACCAAGCTGGGAGGTGATTCATTTCATTTGGATGATAGCATGGAGATGGGAGTCTTTCACTGGTAATGAAGTCCCCCATGATTGTCATCACTTCTATCTTGAGGAGGCCATTTATCAGCAAGAAGGTTTCCATATAGACCTTCCATTCTTTCATGATGAAAGCCATTTGGTTTATCCACCAAAGGCCAACTTACACAATTGGGAGGAACCATTGGGAGGCAGAATTGTTGCAGAATATCCAAAGAAATGGTGGAGACTATTGGATGTGGAGGCCCCAAGAGGAGGAGGGGAAACTTTGCAGTGCCCTTGCAGTTGCTTGAGGAAAAGAAACATTTGGGAGGGGAAGACTGTAATATTCCTAAATTAGCATGTAGCTAATAGGAATATTAATTTTGCTCTTAATTTCTAGTTAGATGAATAAATGGGAAAGGAGGGCCATAAGTTACTTAAGTAGGCATAAAATCCCTCTTAATGTGAAAAGGGATCATGTTAATAACTAGATAAAACATCCTAATGTGTGAACAAGGTCTAATGTGTGTGGACAAGGTCAATTTTGATCAAGTCAACAACATTAATATGTGAGGAGTGAATCATAAGTAAAGACAGCTCAGTGTGAATGAAGATCAGTCTAGCTAGTTAGAATAAACACACCTTGGGTGTTGTAGTGTCCCTTCTTAGTGATATAGCTTTGATGACACTTAGAGATGGTGATTTTGATATAATGATATAATGTTATGTATGAAAGACTTATGTACATGCTTATATGCTATGACCTGGTTTGGGTCACTTGGTTGTTGTGTGCTTATGATAATATCTATGTTTGCGTGCACAAGAATTGATTTTGGTTAAGAGCATATTAGTGATGTTTTATCTTTTGGTATACAATTTTGGACATAGGTGTATGACATGAATGGTGATTCAGAATTGAGACACAGATCCATGGATGATCATGGTTAGGTGGAACATATGGTTAATTATGATTTATGGATGACACATTATTTGTATGATTATATGTGCGTAATATCGTACTAAGCATGATGTGGCAGGGGACCTGATCATTTTCCAACAAGGATAAATGACTGTGGAAGTCATTTCTTCAAAACCCAAATGACCGTGGAAGTCATGCACCATTCATGGTAAAATGTGGTTAAGTTAATTTCATTATGAAATTCATATGATTCCTTTGATCTATGAGATTGTGATGTATGTAGGTCTTCAAAAAAGGCCTTACCAACGAACCATCAAATGGATAAAAGCTCACAATCAGTATCATAAGGAGAAACGTGGAGTTTCAAAGCACAGTAGATGAGAAGCCATGGAAATTAGGGCACAGAGTCCTAAATCTATGAAATATAAAGACGTGGAGTCTTGGATATATGATAAAAGAATTAGGACGCGGAGTCCTAAATCCATGAAATATAAAGACGCGGAGTCTTGAATCTATAATGAAATGTTTGGGGCGTGGAGTCCTAAATATTTAAAAAGATCAAGGTGTGGAATCTTGGATCTTTAGAGTAGATCAGGGTGCGAAGTCCTCAATCTACTAAGGCACAAAGATGCATACAATAGGGGTGCAGAATCCCTATTATCTAGAAGAAAAATACCACTCATGGGTAGCTCACATATGAATTTCCTTAATAAATCTCATTTCTAACAATTTTGGAGTGACTTTCTAAAAATAGAAAGTCATGTCTACGATTTCAAGTATGACTTTCCAAAAATAGTAAATCACCTCCAATCAATGGGTAAACAAGTATACTTGAATGAAAATCACTTAAATTATCTTTAATCATTCCTAATAGTTCAATATTGACTTAATCCTCAATATTATTAGTATTATCATTATCTTTTATGAGACTATGATATTTTATTAAAAGGGAATTACAAATTAGCTTTATCCATTCAATCAATTCACACCTATCTCTTTCATGACTCTCATGGCTCTATGTAACTCTCTCTATTTTAAATATTACATTGCACTCTCTTTTATGCACTCATCGAGGAATGGCATATTCCTCTTACACTCATTAAAGATATGTCATAAAATATTCCTCTTACACTCTCTTTAATGCATATGTTACACTTTCCTTAAATAAGGCATGCATACCTCTCCTTAATGACATGTTACACTCCTCTAAATGGAATACAATGCATGCATATTACTCCTCCTTTATGACAAGAATTGGTTTCTCCTCCTATATATGAGTCTCATGTATTCTCACTCGGGGGAGGGAGGGGGATGCCAAGAGTGGAAGAGACTTGAGGAAGGTTGTGAGAGATATGGAGAGAATCCAATTTCTTCCAAAACAAATCTGGATTCTGTACTAATCTACTAAGTGTCTATTGAGGTTGAACATGAGTGGTATTTAGAGGAAGTGAAAACTATCTTCCTGAGTTGCCTTGCATATCTCTCTCTACTGTTGTATTGTGGTACTGGTTGTGAGCTTTTGCAGCTCGGGGGTTCCAGGGGGAGAAGTTCTTCCTAGATATGGTTGGGAGGAAAACCGGGTGGTTCATGATGAGTTGGTAAGGATATGGGCATTGGAGCATACTCTTATTGGAGCTGGAGCATACATCCATCCTCTTGGAGTTGTACAAATTCACTGCCAGGTATGTGGGTCAAATTATATTATGCATTTTTTTTAGTTTATTTCATAAGATTTTTCTTGTTTGGTTGTTTGTTGAAACTTACATGTATATGAAGTGTTGCACACTAAATGTGAGAAAATTTCATAATGATTGTTGAAGTATTTTCCTGTATAATGTTGAATCGATTGAAAGAAATTCCTAATGGATGAATCTTGTAGGCTGTCATGAATTGGATGAAAATGTTTTAATGGCTTAATTTCTGTTCTCCTCCTCTTTTTACAGCTCTAGATAAGTTTTCATACAATATGTTTGATAGAAGTCATAAATGAGATTGTAGGATTCTTGGGTAGTTGTTGTTTTCAAGAATCGCATTTCTGGGCGTCCCTGTTGCGATTCAACTCCACTTCAGGGGGTATCCGTACCAATAGCCCATTTCACCCCAACTTTGATTTCAAAATTCAAGGTTTAGGACATCTATTCCCAAATCTGATCTATTTTGCAGATTTTTTGTTGCATGTAGAACTGCCTGTTGTTTTTTTTTTTTGTTTGGTTCTTTTTATATTGGAACTGCCTGATAATTTATAGTGATGAATCTGGTATAGGCTAACCACTTGGAAATGGTTTTTAAAGTATAAATGGTTAATAATTTGAAAATTTAAATAACCTTACGGCCACTTGTTTTATGACTGCCAACTATTTTTCAAAATTCCTCAATGGCTATACCTTACAACATTGTGATCTATGTTTGAAATTTCTAAATATTTATATTCATTGGTATAGATTCAACAATAAATATGGCTGATAGTCTACTAATATCTTAACTTCAATTATTGACACTACTTACAAAGAAAAAATGAAGTCATGTAACTTTGGATTCATGTTAGATAATTGTTGTGAAAACACCTTAAAGAGATAATAGTTGTAAGTGTTTGACAAAATTCCTCAATGGCTGTACATTCCATACTTGTAAATTGGTTTTCATAATGTTCAATGGTTGCATCTAATTACGTTTATGAACCATCCATAAAACAAAAGGCTTAAGTTAATTTAAGATTTGCAATCAAGGTATTTCTAGTGTAATAACTCATTGAGTTAAAGGGTCTTGCTAAAAAGTCAAAATTGCAATAAGTAATTTGTTGCAATATCAGCTCACATATGAATTCCTAATTATGGGATGCCAACTCTATATAATTTAAATGATCCTTTTAAGAAAATAATTCATAAGCATGTTATTAGTCAGTCTTGAACACATTTAATTACAACGGAATTAACAATTAGCTTTTTATAAATTGTGGTTCATAAAGGTTGACATTTATTCATCCCACTAAACAATTTATATTTTAAAGGTGATTTTAGTCTTGAGAAGCAAGTATTATGGTTGTATTTTTTTGGATCTTGATAAACCTTGAACTTGGTAGCTTTGAAGATAAGTTGATAGAATTTAGGGTGTAGTGTAAAGGACACCAATAAATTCTATATAAAATAATAATAATAATAATAATAAAATAAAATAAAATATAGAATAATAATAATAAATAAATAAATAAAAATAAAAATAAAAAGAAATATCGCATTTTGATTTAATAAAATATTTCTCTGTAATAATTATGGTAGGTAAGGTGGGACCTTACAGGTGTGAATAGAGATAATGCATGGATACTAAGTCATGGTTGACTAAATCAAATAGCATTGTAAATAGATGAGTGGGACTAATGGAGACAACGTAATTTTGGTGGAGGAGCCTTTGCATGGAAGTAACCTCATAATTGGGTGGGACCCATGGTGAGGAAGCTCGCCAATTATATAATGGAGGGAATGGAAGACATATGGGGGATGATTGAAGATTATATTTTGTATGTGGTCTATTTAGAATTCTTGCATTCTTTGGCTGTTTAGCTAATTTTGCTGCACTATTTAGTGCAAGGGTTTTCTCAGGCGGGAATTCCCCACTCTTTCTTGGAGAAATTGTTTAAGGGCTCTAAGAGGAGCATATTGTGCTACATATTCCACTATCTGGTGTTAGGAAAAGTAGTCACCTTCATCAAAAACATAGTTCCTTGCAGAAAGTACATTTTTTCTTAGGGTGTTACAGTGGAGGGGTTTAATCCCTTGTTTTATGAGCTAGTTTCCCAGGAGGAGGATCAGCCTTTTTCCTGGAAAGCTAGTAGGAGGAGATATAACCATTTCTTTGCATTATCAGCCATTTCTATGTAGATCTTCAGCCATACAGTGTGATTCATCCATATATCTGTAGCAAAAACTTCATGTATATCATGTTTGTCAAGAAACCCTTGCCGGGTCATCTTGGATCTATGTAAAAGATACTAGATATTTGTTTTGTGCTCTATTGATTAATAAATGATTAGATATATTTTTTCTCTATATTTCTGAGTATAAAACCTCAAATAACTGTGCTATCACTTTCTTTAGTAATTTCTGTGTTGCAATAGTCTTGGGGTTTCAGTGTTTTTGGGTTGTTTTGGGCATAGGAGGCCTGTTTAACTATGAAAAAGTGATTTGTTTCTAATTATATTTTAAATTTGGTTGATATAGTGTTAGATATAATGGATCCATGGGTTGCATTCATCTGTTAATGCATATATTTATGAAAAATGCATTTTTCATGCATGTATTGCTGATTTTCACATTTGGGAATATTACAGTAAGGGTCATAAGGGTTTTGTAAGGGTTTTGGAAAGAATAGTTAATGTATTTACATATCTGTAATATAATAGAAGGAACAATTTTGGTGCAACTCTCTATGTTATGCATTTGTATTTATTACTTCTTATGCATTGTTGATATCATAGTGTCTATGTACTTATTAATGATTGCAAAAGAATATATGATATAATTATGCATGATTATTGATGATAGATCTGTTAAGTGTTTACATTAGTTAATCTCTGTATCATATTCTAACCTGGTCTATTCTGTTTATCTGCACTAAAGCGAACAATATTCCTTTGTTATTATATTGATAATTGCACATTCTCTGTGATTCTGCTGCGTGCATATGCATAAGTTCACTTTGGGTTTTTGCTGAGGACCACTTCATTGGTCTCTCTCTCAGGGTGTGGAAACCTAGTTCCAACACCCCCCCATACTATTTCGGGTGAGAATTTGGTTTTCCCAAGCATATCACTGCCGAAAGGGTTTCTTGGTTTATCCATAAATTCTGAACCTGGGTCAGGACCCCTCAAGCCAACAAATGGTTCCATTTTCGGGACTGGGATCCTCATTTTGAGGGATATTTGATGTTGTGGCATCCGTGGCATAACGAATTACAAGATTTCTTGTATAGAAAGATCCTTGAATTTTCCCAAGAAGAGAATAAAAGCACTAAATTTTCAGATGAACAATTGGTACAGAAATATGTTTATACAGAAGTGCATGAAATTTTCTTTTTTTCCTTTGAACATGAACTATAGGAGTGGTTTTCGTGCTTATTTGAATTCCATCACTGCATAAAGGATGATGTAATCACTAAGTGGACTCTTGAATTGATCTGGCAAGTAGAGAAGTTTGATAATAAGATCACTTGCATGGTAGATCATTAGATCCTTCGCCTCTTGGGAGGATTTGTGACTGAGCTTGTTGTTGACCAATTTGTGTCATATTCTACACTAGAAATAAGGGTTTTTAAATGCCCTAGAGGTAAGCTCCTATGATGATTGAAATTATTACTGAAAATTCTATTGTGAGAATGGGGTTTTTTGTGTGAACATACTACTTGAATGCATCAAAGAGGTTTAGTTACACGCATTGGAATAATTTACCGCAAATATTCTGAAAAGGTCATTTATAGCCCTCTAAAGCCTAGATATAATAGTGAAGCTAAACCAGAAACTACTAGCTCAAGTGACTCTGAAGAAGAAATCTTATCATATAAGAAACCCTTTAATTTTTTCCCACTCCATCGACTCCACTTTTTAGCTCCCAACATAGATCACCTACTCCACCATGCAGTCCATCTCCTCCTCCACATCCACCTCCCCATAAACTAGATATGGCTGCATCCATTAACTTACCTAATTTTAGAGGCATTGGAAATTAATACACTGATCACTTTTGGTTTGTAATTGAGGCCATATGGCAGGCTCAGCAAGTGAACACTATCGATATCAGAAAAGCATAGTTGGCTACTGCATTCCAAGTTTTCACACTAGAATGGTACATTAGGTATGCGCAAGAAAACCTTGATGCTACCTTGGAAGAAATTAAAGCAACCCTAAAAGAGAAGTTTAAGAAACCTAAGTAATACACGCAGTTGGTGATAGAAACGAAATATATTCATCAAGAGCCTAATAAATCTGCATGGGAGGATGTTCAAAGGTTAAATCACACCATTAGAGATGGTGGATTCATGATTTATGATACTCAGCATAAATAATGGTTCATTGCTATGTTGCTCCCGCATCTGCGCCATCCATTAGGTCAGCAAAATATTTCCACACAAGATGAGGCTATAGAAGTTTCAATGAAACTGGAGGCTACCCCAACACTTATTTCACTGGGAACTCAACATATTCAGAGTCATCTTGAAGTAATGCATCTGAAAATTCAAATTCTATGCAAGGAAAAAGGCAAAGAGGTCTGCCCAGAGGTTTTGTGTATCAATTGCAAAGCTTCTGGGCACCATAAAAACCATTGTCCTATTTTCAACAATTATTTGAATGCTGGAGGTGCTATTCCCTTGAAGAATCTGGTATGGTGCACTATATGTCAAATTTTTGGACTACATGACACATATTATTTCCCAAGGATTGGAAAATATCAACTTGACTTGAAGCAGTTATTTTGAAATTTCTGTTCATCATTAGGACATGATGAGAAGAATCGTCGTACCTATGATATGATGTTGGATAAAGTATAGATATATAGGATGCAGGTTGAGCCTATATCACCAACATCCCCTTCTGGGCACAGAGGATTCCAAGGTAGAGGAAGAGGTCGAGGAGGTGGATCAGCTGACCAAGGAGGAGGAAAAGTGATTTTTTATAACTATAATGATGTTGGTCATTATGCATGCGATTGTTTGAATCTAGTGTGATAGTCTTGCAGGTACTATCGAAAATGTGATCATGTTATAGAATATTGTCCTGTGTTGATTGCTAAAATGCAGGAAAAGAAGACCCCAATGCAAAATCTTCAGATGGTTCGCACAGAAACTCATGAAGAAGATACTTGTGTGAATTTCGTTACCAGTAATGGTGTAGAAACTAATGAAGATAAGGGAAAATAGCCTGCTACTGATGTACGGATCCGAAAATCACCTGAAAACAAAGAAGGTTTTAATCTTCAGCGCGTAAAAGAAACTTTTATTGAAGCAATGAAATAATTTGTAGAAGGAGGTACTTGAACAAGTGGTATAAAATTGAAGGAAGCGAGAGGAGATGAGGAGATTAAACCATTTCTACAATAATGCATAAAGTTGCTGGAAAAGAAGAAAGATGTTGAAAATTTGCAACCAATGATAAATAATTTCACAAAAAAATAACAACCCATGGTAGAACAACGAGCAGTCAACAAGATTTTAAAGAATAAGAAGATAACCGGTAGAGACATGCGTATGACTGTTGAGATTGGTACTTATGGAATGAACCAATATATTTTAGATCTGGGATCAGTTGCTAATGTTATACCTAAAAAAAAATGGTAGCATATGGGAGAGCCAAACCTTGAATGGTCTACTATCCAACTACGCATGGCCAACCAGTAGAAGATCATTCCTCTGGGAAGGTTGTGAAAAGTGGTGGTCAATATAGAAAGTGTTAAGGTGATGGCATACTTTGAATTCATACAAATTGTAGATGATACTGATCCTTATCCTATGTTGCTAGGATTGAATTGGGCCATTGACATGGATGGTGTTTTCAATTTGAAGAGAAGGATAATAGAGTTTGAGAGAAATGGAGTCAGGGTAATCATTCCTCTAGATCCTGCCGAAGGCAAAAGGTATACTGAAATAATGCACGCTAACGGAAATATTGATCCAATCTATAAGCTAACTTTGCAAGAGGAAGATTGGATTAATACAATGGGTGATGGGACTCTTAAATGGGAGAAGGATAGCCCTTGCTTTTCAGACTTTGATGAATAACTAGAGAATCAACAGAGCAGACTGCATGAGGTGTTTGCTCTACGTTGTAATCACATAACCTGTTCTCTGTGTTGTATAACTTATGAGATACGCGATTTACCACACTATGATGGCTCAAATGATGTAAATATGTTTATAGGAGAGATGTAAAGGATTTTTCTTGAAGGAAAGAGATTCCATGCTTTGGATCTTGGCTTGTGTGCTACTCTAGCAAGATGGTCGGAAACACATAAGGAAAATATGGGAAATTGGGAGGAATCTGCATGCATGATGAGGCTGCAGTTTAAATGTCCAGTTATTAAAATGGAGGATTTATATTCTGGAAAAGAGGATCCACGTAGAAATTTGGCCAAGTGGAATCGGGTATGGGGTGTATAACCAAGAGCTGAATGTGTTCATATGTTTATTCACACATTGGGAAAGGTGCCTACTAAATGATAATTGGAGACAGAGCTGCCACGAGCCACTAGGGAGTGGCCTGCCCTGATAGAGAGTTTTATTCTTACCTTTATATTTGAAAGTGGGTTTGAAACAATTGGTCAGGCTCTACATAATATTCAAGAAATAATATTTTTTTTCACTAAGCCTGTTATTGAGTGTGCGCCACGAGCTTCGGATGCACAGATGAACACCATTTTGAATTGTAGAAACCTGACAATAGAATAAAATCATGAGGATCCAAAGAATATCATGATTCCTGAATTTGAAGGGTAGCGCGCTGTGGCTGGGCCCTCAATCACCTCACTAGATGTGACAAAGCTGTTAAAGTTAAGACAAGTGAATATTGAAACTGAAGAAAAAAAAAATTTAGTAAAGATTGGAGACTACTGGGATTATTATACAGTAGGAAAGGTTACTGAGTTGCTGATAGGATATCATGATCTATTTGCTACAATGTTTTCAGAGTTGAAAGGAATAATTTGGGACCTGGGAGTGATGAAAATCGCATTGAAGCATGATGTACACCAAGTAAAATAATGTCCATAAAGGCTAAACTCCATATATAAGAAAAAAGTGAAATAAGAGTTGGACAAAGTGGTGGCAGCAGGCATCATCGAGCGTGTGGAAGAATCTGACTAGGTAATTCCAATGGTTGTGCAAGATAATAAGACTAAGGGAGAAATCAAAATATGTGTTGATATGCACAAACTGAATGATGCTTGTGTGCATGGCCAATTCCCAACTAAATTTTCAGATGAAATATTGGATAATATTGGAGGACAAGAAGCATATTCTTTTACAGATGGATTTTTAGGCTATCATCAGATCTAGATTGCGCCAGAAGATAGGAGTAAGACCAATTTTTCTACTGAATGGGGATACTTCCAATATACAGTTATGCCATTTGTATTGAATAATGCTCCTGCCATTTTCTCGGGCGTGGTAGTTTCTTCTTTCAAAGAAAATATACACAATTTTTTGGAGGTATATTTTTATGATTGGATTGTCTTTCGGTTGATAAAGAAGCATGTGTCCAATCTGTTCTTAATGCTAGATACTTATAGAAAGTATCAGATCTCATTGAATCTGAAGAAGTGTATTTTTTTTGTACCTTTTGGAATACTGTTGGGACAAATTGTCTGTCAGTAGGGATTAATGGTGGATCCTGCTAAGATTGTTGTCATAGTCAATTTGGAAGTGCCTAAGAATATTAAGCAGTTGTGCTCAATATTGGGGCATAATGGTTACTATAGAAATTTTATTCAAGGATATGCACTAATAACTGCGCCCATGGAAAATTTTTTAAATAAGGATGCAACAGTCTATTAGGATGCAGACAACCAAAAGATTTTTGAGCCACTCAAGGAAAATATGGTTACTGTGCCCATCCTAGTCTTCCCAAATTGGTCCAAGGAATTTCATGTACATGTGGATGCCTCCTTTATTTCACTCAGAGCTGTGCTAGCACAGCTAGGGGAATGAGAACTTGATCATCTTATTTCTTATGCCAGCCTTTTGTAGCTGCTACAATGCCACCCAAAATTTTGGGCATATTCAAAATTTTGAGTCCCCCTCTAATTTCTTAGACCATTAAGGTTTTGACCCAGCCTTTATTCAGTTAATATCCACATGACCTATTCCTACCAAACCATTTCACTGTGCCCATTCATACGATGCACACCACACCCACTTGTCTTCTTGTCTCATGACTGTAGTAGGGTTTGCAGGGTTGGTTTCTACAAAGATAATTGAGAGTTCCTCCATGGATTTGATGCTAGGTTTCCCATAGTAGTCATCACCAATCACTGGGGTCACCAAGTTCGGACATATAAGGCTTCAGTCTGGCTTGCATTATGCTGTTCATGCTAGGGTTCGGGAGAAACCCCAATTTCTCAAGAAAGTCATCCCTTTCACATTTTACTTAATTCATATTCCCCTACGGCACATTTTGATATGAAGTGCATGAAATCATGATCAAATCATCAAATATAATTTTACCTTTGGTTCATGATTGGTTTCCCTCACCTCAACATGTTCATGTGCATGTTCATTGAAACGAAGTGGATACATCTTGTGTTGATGAATAGGGAAAGACTTGAGTTTCATTAGGGTATGGAAAAGGCTGGCTCTCCTCTACACCTCTAAAACCCTAAATTATTATGTTCAAGAATCCACCCATGCCTTGTGTTGTGCATATCAGCCCCCCTATTTAAATTTTGGCCACCAGCTTCCTTTGGGTCTGTTTAAAACATCTTTCGCGGCCAAGGCCCTCCATGTTTGGTCTACCATTACTCTTTCCGCCCGAAAATGCACTGTGCAAAGGTTGAAATCCACGTTTATAAAACATATCGGGCCTAGCCCATACAGCCGCAGCACCTTTTGCTTGAATCCCCATAAGACCCGAGCACAAAACCATATGCCAAAGTAAAAGGGGGCTTAACAATAAATGTTTCGGGCGCACCTGCAACTGTTTGATCTCAGTTAAATTGACGGCCCACAATAAAACCATCCGTGGTGGCCCCCGCGCGTAGGAAACCACTGGTTTTATTCCGCACCGCCTCCACTGAGTCAGCGGTTTTAAACCAAAGGCCAGCGATTCCATAGAAAACGCGCCGCGTGTCCCTGAGTACGGTTTCCGAAACCACTTTTTCGTGCGTTAAATGTTGAACAATAGCCGGGCAGAGGAATCCACCCGCGTTGTTGGATCTGTCGACCTCGATCCAACGACGGATATCGTCCAATCTTGCTCGCCCGTTAACCTGTGTCTATTGTGTCCTGTGGCCCACCATTACGCCGTTTCCATCGTCTTCGAGCCGTCGATCTGTCTTCCAAAATCCGATGGCCCCGAGTCCATTCTTCTATGTCTGTTGACTCCGCCGCCACGTCATCCACCCACCTGTCCTTCGTAAATCCATGCGTCGTATTCCTGTGTGTCCGTGTCATTTTATCCTGCCATATATATATATATATAAATGTGTGTGTGTGTGTGTGTGTGTGTGTGTGTGTGTGTGTGTGTGTGTGTGTGTGTGCATTTTTATTTGTGTTTATCGTTTTCAGTCACCACGTCTAAAACTGTTTCACGTGGAAAATTTACGTTCCAAAGCCTCCATCATATTTTTTCCACCACCCTGCACGTTCTTATCATTCAGCCATGTCTTCGCCGCCATTATCGTTGACACTTCCTCGTCTAACCCACTTCTACTTGGTTTTTCTAATGTGTTGGTAAATTTTGCAGGGTCTCGACATACAGAGAGATGTTTTGATTCGCAGTTTTGGTTGCAGCAATAGAGAATCTCAAAAGGAAATTCAATTGAAGCTGTCATTATGAAGATGGGTCCTGAAAGCCGCCATGATAAGACATCCATCGCAGGAGCAAGATTTTAAATCTTTCGAACTCTCCAAGGACAATTTAAAGATGCCGGTTAGCGTATGGGGATATAAATGTTCCTACAAAGAACAGCAGCAAAGAATTAAATATTTCAACAACCCCATTGAAGATTATGAGCTCGTATCTGGTGTTAAAAGACAAGGGTATTGGACCAGAGATTTTCAGGATCAAGCCGAGGGTACAATATATTAAAAATCATACCCTACAGACTATATTTCAACTGATTCTCTTCTCAGGAAAGTACAAAAGGTTCATGAAGATTTTCTCTTATGTCGTGTCTCTGAAGATATCTTCTTCCTAGTTTGTTTATTCTTGCAAGCAACCTCAAGGCTTTATCGCAGCAAATTTCCTTCCATCCAAGTACATAGCATTTGTATATTTTATTATTTATGTCTTGTTCATAAGGAGATTTTTATCTTCAGCATTTATTTCATGAAGTGGTAGTTGAGTACGTGCATCAGTTCAGCCCCGCCAAATAGTATAGGTGGGATTTTCCTTCAAATTTGTTTAAATGAGACCATTAAATGTATATCACCTACCTCATTCTCTAGAGTTTTCTCTTTCTTCTATAAAAACTAGAAAGAAAAAAATTATAGGGGTTCCAGATATCTATCAGCAAACTATGCAGTGAAAAGACTTTGGTATACATTTTGTAACACTTTTGTATGAAGGTTCAGACCCCGTAGGGTCTCAGTGAGGAGGAGTTATAACTGTAATGAGGATTCTGGTCTTTGGTATCTCACAATATGTAATTTTCTCTTATGTGTTAATACAATATCTCATTTCATGCTATTTATCTTCTGGTGTCATGCTCTAGAATGCGAGTGGCTCACTAATATTGAGTAAGGATTCATCCTAGTTGATGCCCATACTGGGGTTAGTCAAGCGCTTTAAATAGGCCTAGTCATGATATACTGTTCCATGTTCATCTTATCCATATTTTCTGCTATATTAGTTACTTGAGGAGGGTGCTTTTAAAACGCCATTGTCATGCATGGATTCTTAGTTGGATAAGCCCATATGTGATTCTGTTGTGTATCTGGGTATCAGTCTCATGTTAACTAATATCTTCTTCATGTTTCCCCACTGCACTCACTTCCTGATATCTGATTTCTGTGGTATATTATCTGAACTGGCCCTCTTTACAGCAAGCTATCTCTTAACTGTCTGATGCCTTTGTATTGAAGTTTTGCATGATGTTCCTACATTTTTCTTATCTGTGTATCAGCTTCTGAGAGAGTTTGGTCCCATTCAAACTTATTCTCTTGTTTTACAAGTGATAGTAAGCGAGCTTTTGGATTGACAACCCAAGCTATATGATGAGATCCTTGCTATATTAATATGTCCTAGGCACTGGTCTATGGCAACTCTAGACTATCTCTAGGGGTGACAAAATTGTCCACAACATCTTTCTGGCACTGTTTCCAGGGATCTAATTTAAGAATATTAGTTTCCCTGGGCCTCGACAAATTGTTTTCACTCTCTAATCAGGTGAGCACAAAGAGTTGAAGAGTTGCGTATCTCTCACCTTGGTGACTCCACTGTTCTTCATTTGATAAATCTATTAGTAGTCCTGGCTCCTCGTAAGCCACATTTGAGGTCAGATACATCTCAGTCGAAAACACCTTACGTGTCTGACCCGGAGAAGATCATTCATAAAAGAGTTTGGAAGGAGAGGAAATCAATTCGTGCTGAAAATCCTGAATATTCCGTTGAAGATTATCCGCCCTCTTCTTCTCAAGAAATCAGAACAGAAAATCTCGAGTTTTACTCAGAAACTCCACGTAGAGGAAGTGCCTGGATTGAAGAAGATTCTCATCCTACTCCTGAGGCTGAGGAAATTAAAGAAGTTACAGAAGTAGCTGCTGTTAACCGTGAACTATTCCCAACCACACCTCAGGCTTCTGTGCAATTTATTCCCATCGTTATTCATACCCCACTTCCTCCTACTCCCATTCCTTCATCTGTAGCTCAGACTGTTGCACAACCCCCACCTCCTCCAATGGCTAATGTTCCTGCTTTTCTATTGAATAAATATGCTCCACTGGCCTTAGCCCAAGTGCTAAATGATATGCCACAGGATTACTTGAAGATGCTGCCAAGATTCAATGGTGAAAATGAAATAGATGCTCAGAAACATCTTGAGACCTTCTGCTCTTTTGCAGAAAACTTAAATGTTGAACATTTGGATGTGGTCTTAAGATTATTCGTACAATCTTTGGAGGGTGAAGCCAGAAAATGGTTCAAGACATTGGGGAATCGTTCTGTGACTACCTGGGAAGAGATGGAGAATAATTTTCTCAGGAAATGGGGAGAAAAGAAATATTATGGTCAGTGTCTTACTAAATTTAATACCTTGAAGAAGAAGCAAAATGAAGGAGTGTCAGATTTTATTAAAAGATTTAACAAGTTGTATCTGAGCCTGCCTCCTGAAATGAAACCCCATGAAACAGCTGCCAAGATAGTTTTTATAGCAGCCTTTGATTTTGACTTTTGATTCTCATTGAGAGAAAGAAAACCTGCTACGCTTGATGATGCTCAATCAGATGCTCTGGAGTTGGAAGCAAACTTTGCCTCCACTGGGAAGTTGAAGGGAAAAGTTGAACAAGATACTAGGAGGAGAGGCAAAGAAGAGGTTTCCACCTCTAATCAAGATAAGGATACAGATAAAATGGATGAAATAAGAAAAATGATAAAGAAGATGGCTAAGCTTGAACTGGAGGCTAAAAATGCAGCTCCCAAGAATTTATATAATGCTCCAAATAGAGGATACAATCCCCAGTATAAAAGACCACCATTGCAAATATTGCCTAGAGAAGCAAAGGAGCAACAATATTAGGTACCACATCCATTGTACCTGGAAGTTCCAGTAGATGACTCCATTGAAGATGTTGCTTATGGATTAGAAGATTCAAATCTTGCTTTTTCAAATAATTATGATATAGAATGCCCATTGCAAGATGAAGAAGAAGAAGCAGAGATTGACCATTATTGTAAGCAATTTGCTGATTTCATGCAAGCAAAATTCAATATAAAGTGTGATCTCAGGTCTTCAAGGAAGAGGAACCGAACTCAAGGACAAGAAGAGGAGCCACCTCAGAAAGAAGCACCCGCTCAGAAGGAATCAGCAACAAAAAGAAACATAGAAAAAGGTAAGAGTCCTCTAAGTACCCCCTTGCAGCCCAATGATCAGATTCCTTCTTCCTCTAAAGTAGTCAGTCCTCCTAATGCTGAATCTATGTCAAAATAAATTAAATCTTCAGCTGAAAATAGAGATTCAAAAGAAGTAGTGATAGAAAAGCCCCCATCTGCTTTTAATCTGCAAAAAGAACTTGAGAAAATTAAGATTCCAGTCCCCCTGACCGAACTATTAAAACAGCCTGTATATCAGTCTCAAGTTACTTCTTTCATGCTTCCTCCTGAAGTACCAATTGTGCTTGATAGTTTAAACCTTCAAGAAGAAAGACCCATGGTAGTCTTCGGCCCACATGTCGAGGAGATAGACCCTTCTACTCCTCCTTTTTATGTGTCCCTAGTTATTCATGACTTGCTGTTGCACAATTGTATGCTAGATTCTGGGGCTTCCCATAATCTTATGCCTTTGTCCGTCATGGAACAACTAGGACTGCAAATTACAAGACCATACAAAGACCTATATTCATTTGATTCCAAATGAGTTAAGTGCTTGGGAATGATTAAAGATTTAGTGGTCAATCTGGCCCAAATTCCAGCAAAGAGTGTGGCCATGGACATTGTGGTTGCTGATATCCCAGCCCGCTTTGGCATGCTGCTGTCAAGGTCCTGGGGTACAAAAATTTGTGGGCCAATCAAATTGGATTTAACATATGCTATTGTCCCAGTCTTTGGAGGCCAGGAAAGAAGGTTATACAGGGAGACTAGATTTGTTAAAATGGTAACTAAGGCTAACTGCTCAGAGAATTCCCCAGTGTATAACAAAGAGGGAGAATTCTCATGCCTGATGTTAGAAGAAAATCAAAATTATGCTCATGAGCCCCTTTTTGGTCAAATCCAAGCTGAGCAGCCTAAAGAGGACCAGGAATCAGGAATTTGGACTTTGCATTTTGATGGGGAAAATTCAAGGGAAGGCAATGGAGCTGGGGTGTTATTAATCTCTTCTACAGGAAAATGGGTGCCATTGTCCTTTAAATTGGAATATGAGGCTACCAATAATGTAGCTGAATATGAGGCTCTTCTATTGGGACTGCAAACAGCTAGAAACATGGGCATCCAAAGTTTAAAAGTAATGGGAGACTCTGAGCTGGTGGTGAGGCAGATCAGAAATCAATGCCAAACCAAGCATCCTCGGCTAAGAGCATATAGAAACGAAGTATGGGACATGGTGGAAAATTTCTTCTTGGCATTTAACATACAGTTCATGCCCCGGGAGCAAAACAGAACAACATATTCTCTTGCTGTAGCTGCCAGTACATTCCGTCCTCCTTAGAATCCACTTTTAAGATACGAAGTGGAGGTACGTTACAGGCCGTCTATCCCAGATAATGTGAAGCACTGGCAGGTATTTGAAGATGATGAACAGATGAAGAGATTTTTGGAGACAGTGGGAGAATTCTCTAATATGGAGATTGATGATAATGAGGAAGAGGAAACTGAAAATATTGCAGAAAACAGATGGGAAGAGAAAATAGCAGGTAATAAAGTGCTGCAGCTGAAAGGTAATGTTATACCTAGAGGACTGGTGCCTCTAGAAAGATTATTTAACAAAGATGATATTCCATTGCAGCCAAACAAAGTGATAAGAGAGGATCAAGTAAAAGATTTAAATCATGTACTTATGCTGACCCCAAAATTGTGAAACTATCTAAAATGGTCCCAGAAGAATATAAAGAAAAATATTTGAAGCTGTTTCAATACTATAAAGATGTATTTGCATGGTCCTATCAGGACTTAAAAACTTTTGATGTTAATATAATGCAGCATAAAATTCCTTTGAGGGAAGATGAAAAGCCTTATAAGCAGAAGCTCAGACAGATAAATCCTCTGCTACTTCTCTCTATTGAAAAAGAAATCAAGAAGCTACTGAAGGCCAAAATAATCGTGCCATTGAGATACTCAGAATGGGTAGCAAACCTTGTTCCTGTTCGGAAGAAGAATGGAGAAATAAGGCTGTGTGTGGATTTCAGGAATTTAAACAGAGCATCTCTAAAGGATAATTACCCACTACCTAAGATGGACCACATTTTGCAGGAAGTGGTGGGAGCGTCCAGAATGTCAATGATGGGTGGTTTCTCTGGCTATAATCAGGTAGCTTTGTTCCGAGAATATCAGAAGAAAACTGCATTCACTACACCATGGGGAACATTTATGTATGCTAGGATGCCATTTGGATTAATTAATGCAGGAGCTACTTTTCAAAGGGCAATGGACATAGCCTTTGTTAGAGAGCAGGACAAGTTTTTGGTGGTATATCTTGATGATATCACAGTGTTTTCAAAGAATGATGATGAACATATTGAGCATTTAAGAAGAACTTTTGAAAAATGTAGAAGGTATGGCCTATCCCTCAATCCTCAAAAATATTTATTTGCATTAGATGAGGGAAAACTCTTAGGGCATATTGTAACTAAATATGGTGTGAAAATAGACCCAAAGAGAGTTGAAGTAATAAACAGTATTCCTTTACCAAGGAATAAGAAGGAAGTACAGGTGTTTTTAGGCCGAATTAATTTTCTAAGAAGGTTTATTCCTAACTATGCTGAGATAGTTAGGCATATAACTGATATGTTGAAAAAATATAATGAAGTAAAATGGTCCCCGGAGTCTAGAGATGCATTCGCCAGGATAAAACAGGCATTTTTTGAAGCTCCTGTGCTGGCTGGGCCAGATTATACAAAACCATTCATGATATTCTCATTTGCCTCGCCTCATACAATTGTTGGAGTATTGTTGCAGAAAAATGAAGATGGACATGAGTAGCCTATAGCCTTCTTCAGTCAAGTACTACATGATGCTGAATTAAAATATAACATATTGGAGAAGCAGGCATATGCCCTGGTAAAATCCCTCAAAGATTTTAGAACCTATGTTTTGCAATCTCACATTACTGCATATGTTCCCACAGCAGTCGTCAAAGATATCCTTGTTCAAGGGGATAGTGAAGGTAAAAGAGGAAGATGGATTGCAAAAATACAGGAGTATGATTTGGACATAAGGCCTACTAAACTGATTAAAGGACAGGGACTTGCTAAAATGTTATCTAAATCAAATCATCAAGCCTTGGGCATTAATTTATCCATGATAGCAAATGAAGAATCTGAGAAAGGAGGAGAACAACAAGGACTAGAGATGGCCACTCAAAAGATACACATGAAATATCTTACTAGTCCTTGGTATAAAGAAATAGTTGAATATCTTTTAACACTTAGTTGTCCTCCAAGTTGTGATAAGATAAAATACAGAGCTGTAAGGATTGTTAGCCCCCCTATGAAATTTTTGAAAATCAAATAGGGGGCTAAATCATTGTTGAGTCTTCAAGGAATGCATTTCCTCTGAAAACACAGTCTCCTTGAAGCCTCCATGTGTCTTTGCCCTTTGATAGTATCCTGGAACTTTCATAGTATCTCTGTGTGAAATTCCCAAAGGCCCCATTTTCCTCTTATTTCTGCCTAGTCTCTACTTGTTCCTTGTCTTCCCTTTATTCCCCTTCTTGCCCTTTGGTGCCCCAAATCACTTAAAGATTCACCCACTTACCCTTTGTTTTGTATGCACCCTTTTCCTCTCTATCGTTTCTCTTATTACGTTGTTTTACATTTAAATGGGCAAAAAACCCATTTCTGACCTTATTATAGGCCTAAGCCCCTTTCAAACCACTTCCCCACATGTGCCCCAGGGCTGGGACCAAGCGCTTAAGTCCCGAGCGCTCATCACAATCAGAACCATCGGGCGGGTGTATTTCCTTTGTAACGTAAAAAACCCCGATGCGATCGTTTTAACACGTTAAGTCCTGCGATGTGTTGTGCACCGTCGATCTATCACAAGATCAGACAGCTATGCGCTAATCGAAGCCCCCGCCCAATCGCAATCGGAACATGTTAAGTGCACCCTCCGATCGGCCCATCGAAAGCGATTGCGATGCGATTGATCGCAAGTCTTTTTGCCCGAGCTCCGATTGCGATCCTCTGATCACATCCCGACCGTCGATCCGTCCCGCCGATCTGACGGCCAGCGCTCAATCGCAAGTCCCCTTCCGATCGCAATCGCAAACCGTTTCGTCTGACTCCCGATTGCAATCTCCCGATTCAATCTGGGCCGTCCATTCCCCTGCTGATCCGACGGCCATCGCACTTCCCATTTCCTCCGATCGCAAGTCTTTCTGTCTTCCTCTCGATTTAATCGCAGCCGTCCATCTCCCAGCCGATCCAACGGCTCAGCGCCAATTGCTCCATCGCAATCGCATAACTCAATCGCATGCCTTCTTCTCTGTGCTCCGATTGTGATCTCCCGACTTAATCCTGGCCGTCCGTCCTTCCGCAGATCGTACGGTCATCGCAACTCCTGATTGCAAGTCCTCTCCCGATCCCCCGGTCGCCGCCCTCCGATTACATCCCGCCGTTCATTCCTCCCCCGGATCGAAGGTCCTCGCCGATGCGGATGCCAGGTCAGCCCGCAATTGGAACTTTTGTCTTGTGCATTGCGATTGCTCCACACTTCGATCTCCAATTGCGATTGGCCCGATTTCATCCTGATCGTCCCTAGGTCGGATGATTCGACGGTTCTGGTCTATTCGCCCTCCGCCTCTGCTGGGTCCCACATCCAAGGCTTCGCCCCTTGTTTGTTGGCTATTTCCTTTGTAATTCGCCCAAAGTTCGTTGCCAGGTTTTTCACTATTAACCATTTCTTCCACCATTTTCATTGTTTCTCAACTGTTCCGCCACCATTTCTCCGCATCCGCCACATTTCCTCCACCACCACTGCCCGGGTTTTAAACGGTTTGTCTCATTCTTGAATGCTGAGGAGAGCCATTTCCTCCCGGCCAGTGACCGACGGAGAGGATTTGGGGGGTTGTAGTTGTGTGTGTTGATATAATAAACGTTAACCCCGCATTCAAAGGAAAGGCACTGTTTGAAGACTAATGAGCGCACCAGCAATGCCATAACTGCGCTACCTAACAGCAGGACATTTTCCTCCAGAGGTACACCTTCCCACAGCGTCCTCCATGCTTCTCAAGCCTAGGAAAGTCAAGAACACTGACAGAGCTTCTTAAAAGATTGTCAGGCCGCGGTAATGAAACATGGATGGACAGACAAACCTTTGAACGAGTGCATTTATACCAAAATGGAAGCACAGAGCTCCAGACACCAGAAAGGACTCCAAAGAAATATCAGAGGTCGATTTCGACCTGACAGAGATCTCCGAACCAGTCTTAGAGTACATTTAGCGCTGCAGAAAGCCATTAAGTGGAATGGGCTCAGCTTCATCCACCATTCTGTCTTAATGAGATTCATTAAATTGTTCACCTACTTATGTTTCTTCCGCTTCTCCTATAAGAAATCCCCGAGAACATAATGAAAAGGTTGTTGTTGTTCAGCTGTTGGGGTCTTGCTGTTAAAGGGATTCATTCCGACTGTTAGAACAGTCCTGGGAGGGAGTAGCAGAGTAGTGTATGTAATAGGCTGGGAGGAGAAAGTCTAGACTGTATTAGCCATTGAGCTCAGTGTACATGACTGGTTTTTCATCAATTAATCAAAGCACATTTCACAAGATCCTGGTCTATTGGTATTGGTGATGTTTTTCTAACTTTGTTTATTACATTTTCATACTGTTCCATGCTCTTTTGGTAGGCAACAAAAGTATAACATAGGATTCACCCTTGTTAGGTGCCCTATGTTTCCTGCTCTCCCTACCTTTATGTTTTCTGATCTATGTGCTATCTAAGAGTAAATTCACGGGTTTAACCAGTGCAGCGGATGTTATTGCCTGCTGGCTGATGTATAAACTTGAGGTTTGCTGCTTGGATGTTTCTTAGTCAAATTTATCTCTGTTTTTTCCTTGGAGTTGCTAAAGTAGATTTGGAGTTAAATGACCTCTGGTCTGATCTATAAGCTGCCCCTTTGTCCACCTTTGAGAGCTCCCTTTGAGTATGTCCAAGCAAGTCTAGAGTTAAATGACCTACGGCTTGATATTAAGACAGAAACTAGGTCGCTTTCAGCCTTCCCTTTCCCCTCCTTAATGTTCCATCCCATCATCTATCTAAAAATATCCTTTAGTGTAGATGACTTGCCCTTTGAAAGCCTTGGCTAGTGGATGTAAGTAATTTCCCTCTCATGACTCCATAGCCCAATGGATGGCACTGTCTTGGCCCATTCTCCTTGCTGAAACATCATGTTGCTTTGTTCCTTTTCTCCCATTGCTTTCCCAGTCCATGATCCCCTAACCAACCCAGCAACCCTTCAACCAAACCATTTAAAACCCCCCTGTGCTTCATAACTAGCCTAATATCTCATCCCGAGCTGTCAAAGATAAATCATTCTTTGTTTTATTGGAGAGATCCCTCTCCGGGTCCAGGAGGGCTAGATCCTAGGGCCCCAAAGTGGTTTGATGTTGTCTCATATTTTGGTATTGCAAAATCTGCCAAAACATGGGAATGCCAACATAATGGCGACTCCACTGGGGAGAATCTGAGAGTCAAGAACTGCTAACATTTGGTCTATTTCCCATTGTCATCACCAACATAATGGCGACTCCACTGGGGACGAATCTGAGAGTTTACAGTTGTTGATATTGGTCTTTTTCCCATTGTCGTCCCCAACATAATCTCGACTCCACTGGGGAACAGATCAGTCAGCTTTGATTTGGTAAACTACTGTGGTGGACAGTAAGTTGTAAATCATCCACCTGGCGACTCCATAATTCCTGAATGATATAAGACTCCACTGGTGATCAGCAGGCCACTGATTATCTTGGTTTCATGTGACTCCACTGGGAGACCAGTCGCAGTACAACATCATCCCTACCAAATGGAAGACTTTGAGTTGAGCCCCCTTGAAGAGTTTCGTTGTGGAATATCAGATATACTGGCTCAACTCAGAAGCGAAGACCTTCCAAAAGCCTTTCGTTCCAGCTCAAGTTTCAATTATCGACCTGAGCTGAAGAAAGTTTTTTTAGAAGTGCTGGCAAAGAGGTATGAAGCTGAGCTCGAACTTTTGAAATCACAAGAGAAATCATACGAGTTCAGAGACCCCAGAGCATTTTTGGAAAGTCTCCCGCCCCCAAAAAGAGAAGAAATTCCGCTGCTGTTCGATGTGCAAGTAGAAGATGATTCGGCTTCCAAGAGCCACCTTGAAGATGCAGTGGAAGAAGCAACAGTCGAAGATGCCCAGGACGTAGACAGCTTACCAGTCACGGCAAGCCAGAAAGAAGAAAGAATACATCATCTTTTCGTTGATCCTGTGGCAGAGTACATGGAGGCCCTGATATGCTCGAATTCTCTAGCATTAATCCTTAGCATGGGCCAGATTCATCAGGAATGGTCACTACTGATGGTGACCACGGTTTTGAAGAACCACATGTAGAGCACCCTGTGGTTATCTCTGACAGGCAGCCAGTGCTCATATCCTTTTTCACTACTGCTTGATTGGTTGTATTGGCTTTATCATATCACCTAGAACATCAGATATTTCCAATTAGAGTAGGGTAGGTAGGAAGCTCAATAAAGCTCAGCAACTTGCTAGACAGTCTAATCCTAGCAGGTAGTAGTGTAGGTAGAAAAACATATGAGGCCAACAGTCTAATCTGGTCTCATGGAGTAATAAGGGTAGAAGTAGAATAGGTTTATTTTTCCTGTTTGTAAAAATTAATGATGTAAAAGGGTCTGCAAGTCCAAATGCACCCAAAAGAAAAATGATAGAACTATAGTGTGGGTAGGTAGTTGTTTGGGAGAATTTTTATTGCTGATATGATGTCTTCATGAGTTTTGGCAGCTAAAATCAAAGAAGAAAAGGATGGTTCAAGCTTCAGGCATCTGGCCTACACCAAGAGATCAATTTCTGGATTCTTGACTCCTTCAAGAAGAAGCCATCCTATGAAATTTTTGACAAGCAAATAGGGGGCTAAATCATTGTTGAGTCTTCAAGGAATGCATTTCCTCTGAAAACACAGTCTCCTTGAAGCCTCCATGTGTCTTTGCCCTTTGATAGTATCCCCTCTGCTGATTTCCTTTATAAAGCCTCTCTGCTATGAAGAAATGCCCAAAGGCCCCATTTTCCCTCTTATTTCACCCCCACCTAGTCTCTACTTTGTTCCCCTGTCTTCCCCTTCTATTCCCCTTCTTACCCTTTGAATTTCCCCAAAATCCCCTTAAAATCCTACCCTTACCCTTTGTTTAGCCTTTTTCCCCTTTCCCTCTCTATCGTTTCTCTTTCCAACCTTCAAATTCCATTTAAATGGGCAAAAAACCCATTTCCGACCTTATTATAGGCCTAAGCCCCTTTCAAACCACTTCCCCACATGTGCCCCGATGCTGGGACCAAGCGCTTAAGTCCCGAGCGCTCATCACAATCAGAACCGTCGGGCGGGTGTATTTCCTTTGTAACGTAAAAAACCCCGATGCGATCATTTTAACACGTTAAGTCATGCGATGTGTTGTGCACCGTCGATCTATCACAAGATCAGATGGCTATGCACTAATCGTAGCCCCCGCCCAATCGCAATCGGAACATGTTAAGTGCACCCTCCGATCGGCCCATCGCAAGCGATTGCGATGCGATTGATCGCAAGTCTTTTTGCCTAAGCTCCGATTGTGATCCTCCGATCATATCCCGACCGTCGATCTGTCCCGCCGATCCGATGGCCAGCGCTCAATCGTAAGTCCCCTTCCAATCGCAATCACAAACCGTTTCGTCTGACTCCCGATTGCAATCTCCCGATTCAATCTGGGCCGTCCATTCCCCTGCTGATCTGACGACCATCGCACTTCCCATTTCCTCCGATCGCAAGCCTTTCTGTCTTCCTCCCGATTTAATCGCAGCCGTCCATCTCCTAGCCGATACAATGGCTCAGCACCAATCACTACATCGCAATCGCATAACTCAATCGCATGCCTTCTTCTCTGTTCTCCGATTGCGATCTCTCGACTTAATCCTGGCCGTCCGTCCTTCCGCAGATCGGACGGTCATCGCAACTCCCGATCACAAGTCCTCTCCCGATCCCCCTGATCGCACTACCCCTCTGATTACATCCCCGTCATTCATTCCTCCCCCAGATCGACGGTCCTTGCTCAATCGTGTCTCCGATCCCAATCGCAATCGGAACTTTTGTGATGTGCGTTGTGATTGCTCCCCGCTCCGATCTCCGATTGCGATTGGCCTGATTTCATCCTGATCGTCCATAGGTCGTATGATCCGACGGTTCTGGTCTATTCGCCCTCCGCCTCCGCTGGGTCCCGCATCCGAGGCTCCGCCACTTGTTTGTTGGCTTTTTCCTTTGTAATTCGCCCAAAGTTCGTTGCCGGGCTTGTCACTATTAACCATTTCCTCCACCATTTTCATTGTTTCTCAACTGTCCCGCCACCATTTCACCACCTCTGCATCATTTCCTCCGCCACCACTACCCGGGTTTTAAATGGTTTATCTCATTACGCAGATAACACAGAGAGGCCATTTCAGCCAGCCAGCGAAGCAACAGAGACAGGATTTAAGGGGGTTAATGACTATTGTTGATATAATAAACGTTAACCCCACATTCAAAGGAAAGGCATCGTTTGAAGACTAATGAGCGCACCATCAATGCCACAACTGCACTACCTAACAGCAGGACATTTTCCTCCAGAGGTACACCTTCCCACAGCGTCCTCCATGCTTCTCGAGCCCAGGAAAGTCAAGAACACTGACAGAGCTTCTTAAAATATTGTCAGGCCGCGGTAATGAAGCATGGATGGACAGACGGACCTTTGAACCAGTGCATTTATACCAAAATGGCAGCACAGAGCTCTAGACACCAGAAAGGACTCCAAAGAAATATCAGAGGTCGATTTCGACCTGACAAAGATCTCCGAACCAGTCTTAGAGTACATTCAGGGCTGCAGAAAGCCATTAAGTAGAATGGGCTCGGCTTCATCCACCATTCTGTCTTAATGAGATTCATTAAATTGTTCACCTACTTCTGTTTCTTCCCCTTCTCCTATAAAATCCCTGAGAACGAATTGTAAAGGTTGTTGTTGTTATTACATTGGAGTCTTCTTGTTTAAGGATTCGGTTGTTGTTAGAAGCAGTCTTGGTAAGAGTAAACGAGTAGTTGTATGTAATAAATTTGGGAGGAGAAATCTGAATTTGTATATTGTAGCCATTGAGCTTATTGTACTTGGTAGTTTTGCATCAATTAATCAAAGCACATTTCAGGATCTGATCGATTACTATTGGTGATGTTTTTCTAACTTTGTTTATTGCATTTTCATCTTGTTCCATGTTCTGGTAGGCGAAGTATAACGCAAGTTCACCCTTGTTAGGTGCCCTATGTTTCCTGCTCTCCCTACCTTTATGTTTTCTGCTCTATGTGCTAATCTAAGAGTAAAATCACGGGTTTAACCAGTGCAGTGGATGTTATTGCCTGCTGGCTGATGTATGAACTTGGGGGTTTGCTGCTTGGATGTTTCTTTGTCAAATTTATCTCTGTTTTTCCCTTGGAGTTGCTAAAGTAGACCTAGAGTTAAATGACCTCTAGTCCGATCTATAAGCAGCCCCTTTGTCTCTTTTAGAGTTGCCTTTGAGTATGTCCAAGAAAATCTGGAGTTAAATGACCTCTGACTTGATCTATAGACAGAAACTAGGTCGCTTTCCTTCTTCCACTTTCCCTCCTTAATGTTCCATTCCATCATTTGCCTAAAATATCCTTTAGTGTAGATGACTTGCCCTTTGAATACCTTGGCTAGTGGATGCAAGTAATTTCCTTTCATGACTCCATAGCCCAATGGATGGCACTGTCTAGGCCTATCCTCTTTGCTGAAATGTCCTGCTGCCTTGTTCCTTTTCTCCCATTGCTTTCTCAGTCGATGATCTCGTGACTAACCCAGAAACCCTTCAACCAAACCATTTAAAACCCCTCTGTGCTTCATAACTAGCCCAATATCTCATCCCGAGCTGTCAAAGATAAATCATTCTTTGTTTTATTGGAGATATCCCTCTCTGGGTCTAGGAGGGCTAGATCCTAGGGCCCCAAAGTGGTTTGATGTTGTCTCATCTTTTGGTATTGCCAAATCTGCCAAAACATGGGAACCCCAACAAGGATGAAGTCCCAGAAATACATAATTGCCAATGGACAGCTATATTGGAGAGATCCCTCGGGTATATTACTATTATGCCTCACAGAAAATGAAGTGGAAAGTATAATGACAGAATTTCATGCGGGAATATGTGGAGGACATTACAGCTGGAGGGCTACAACTCAAAAAATCCTGAAGGCTGGTTTTTACTGGCCAAAATTATTTACATATGATTTTTCTTGGGTCAAGGCATGTGACAAGTGCCAAAGATTTGCAGAAAGACAAAAATTAGCAGCTTTGCCCTTGATTCCTATTCATGTGAATGAACCATTTCAAAAATGGGGATTAAATTTCATAGGAGAGATACATCCCCCATCAAGTGGCCAATATAAATGGATACTAACAGCCACAAATTATTTCACAAAATGGGTGGAAGCCATACCTACAAGAAATGCTACAGATACTGTAATAATCAAGTTTATGGAAGAAAATATCATATCTAGGTTTGGATGTCCTGCTAGAATTGTAACTGATAATGCACAGGTTTTCAAGTCTGCTAGATTTGTAAATTTCTGCCAATAGTATAACATCATATTAACTCATTCCACAGCTTACTATCCATAGGGAAATGGCTTAGCAGAGTCTTCTAATAAAACCCTGGTGAGGGCCTTGAAGAAAACAATAAATGAGAATCAGAAGAATTGGGACTCCCAATTAAAATTTGCTCTATGGGCGAATAGGATAACCAAAAAGACAACAACAGGGAAGTCTCCCTATGAGCTGGTGTATGGGCGAGCAGTTGTGTTTCCTGTGCAATTGGCATTGCCAGTAGCACGTTTTATGCAGGAAAGCCAGGAAGAACCAGATGACATGATCAGAAGGATTAATCAATTGGTCGAATTAGAGGAAACACAGAACCAGGTAAATCAGAGATTGATAGAACATCAGGAGAAGATGAAGAATGTATTTGATCGGCATGTGAAAGACAGGAAATTCCAAATTGGTGACCTGGTTCTCAGATGGGACGTTCGAAGAGCAGAGAAAGGCAAGCATGCTAAATTTGATCCGTTGTGGTTTGGCCCATTCAAAATTGTGAATCAAGGAGGAAACAATACTTTTGTGTTGGAAAAACTACAAGGTGATCTGTTGGACGCCCCTGTGAATGGCCAATTCCTCAAGCCATACTTTTAATCTTGACCCAGGCTAGGAATTCCTGTGTATTATAATGTATATAAGTTGTCTTAGCTTTTATTTTTATAAAGAAAGGATACTGGAAAATTATCAGAAGAAATGCAGAAGAATCGAAAAACAGGATGTACATACAAAATGTTCAGTGGTCTGCATGTTCTCGACATGTCCAGGGATGAACATGCCGTCCCCAGATGGAGCCGATGTTGTGCATATCAACCCCCCTATTTAAATTTTGGCCACCAGCTTCCTTTGGGTCTGTTTAAAACATCTTTCGCGGCCAAGGCCCTCCATGTTTGGTCTACCGTTACTCTTTCCGCTCGAAAATGCACTGTGCAAAGGTTGAAATCCATGTTTATAAAACGTATCGGGCCTAGCCCATACAGCCGCAGCACCTTTTTCTTGAATCCCCATAGGACCTGAGCGCAAAACCATATGCCAAAGGAAAAGGGGGCTTAACGATAAATGTTTCGGGTGCACCTGCAACCGTTTGATCTCAGTTAAATCGATGGCCCGCAATAAAACCATCCGTGGTGGCCCCCATGCGCAGGAAACCGCTGGTTCTATTCCGCACCGCCTCAACCGAGTCGGCGGTTTTAAACCAAAGGCCAGTGATTCCATAGAAAACGCGCCACGTGTCCCTGAGTATGGTTTCCAAAACCACTTTTTCACGCGTTAAATGTTGAACAATAGCTGGGCAGTGGAATCCACCCACACCGTTGGATCTGTTGACCTCGATCCAACGATGGATATCCTCCAATCTTGCTCGCCCGTTAACCTGTGTCCATTGTGTCCTGTGGCCCACCATTACGCCGTTCCCATCACCTTCGAGCCGTCGATCTATCTTCCAAAATCCGACGGCCCCGAATCCATTCTTCTATGTCTGTTGACTCCGCCGCCACGTCATCCACCCACCTATCCTTCGTAAATCCATGCGTTGTATTCCTGTGTGTCCGTGTCATTTTCTCCTGCCGTATATATATATGTGTGTGTGTGTGTGTGTGTGTGTGCATTTTTATTTGTGTTTATCGTTTTCAGTCACCACGTCTAAAACTGTTTCACGCGGAAAATTTACGTTCCAAAGCCTCCATCATATTTTTTCCACCACCCTGCATGTTCTCATCATTCATCCATGTATTCGCCGCCATTATCGTCGACACTTCCTCGTCTATCCCACTTCTACTTGGTTTTTCTAATGTGTTGGTAAATTTTGTAGGGTCTCGACATACAGAGAGATGTTTTGATTCACAGTTTTGGTTGCAACAATAGAGCATCTCAAAAGGTAATTCAATTGAAGCTGTCATTATGAAGATGGGTCCTGAATGCCGCCATGATAAGACATCCATCGCAGGAGCAAGATTTTAAATCTTTCGAACTCTCCAAGGAAAATTTAAAGATGTCAGTTAGCGTATGGCGATATAAATGTTCCTGCAAAGAACAACAGCAAAGAATTAAAGATTTCAACAACCCCATTGAATATTATGAGCTTGTATCTAGTGTTAAAAGACAAGGGTATTGGACCAGAGATTTTCAGGATCAAGCCAAGGGTACAATATATTAAAAATCATACCATACAAACTATATTTCAGCTGATTCTCTTCTCAGGAAAGTATAGAAGGTTCATGAATATTTTCTCTTATGTCGTGTCTCTGAAGAGATCTTCTTCCTAGTTTGTTTATTCTTGCAAGCAACCTCAAGGCTTTATCGCAGCAGATTTCCTTCCAGCCAAGTACATAGCATTTGTATATTTTATTATTTATGTCTTGTTCATAAGGAGATTTTTATCTTCAGAATTTATTTCATGAAGTGGTAGCTGAGTACATGCATCAGTTCAGCCCCGCCAAATAGCATAGGCGGGCTTTTCCTTCAAATTTGTTTAAATGAGACCATTAAATGTATATCACCTACCTCATTCTCTAGAGTTTTCTCTTTCTTCTATAAAAACTAGAAAGAAAAACATTGTAGGGGTTCCAGATATCTATCAGCAAACTGTGCAGTGAAAAGACTTTGGTATACATTTTGTAACACTTCTGTATGAAGGTTCAGAGCCCGTAGGGTCTCAGTGAGGAGGAGTTATAACTGTAATGAGGATTCTGGTCTTTGGTATCTCACAGTATGTAATTTTCTCTTATGTGTTAATGCAATATCTCATTTCATGCTATTTATCTTCTGGTATCATGCTTTAGAATGCGAGTGGCTCACTAATCTTGAGTAAGGATTCATCCTAGTTGATGCCCATACTGGGGTTAGTCAAGTGCTTTAAATAGGCCTAGTCATGATATACTATTCCATGTTCATCTTATCCATATTTTCTGCTATATTAGTTACTTGAGGAGGGTGCTTTTAAAACACCATTGTCATGTATGGATTCTTAGTTGGATATGCCCATATGTGATTCTGTTGTGTATCTGGGTATCAGTCTCATGTTAACTAATATCTTCTTCATGTTTCCCCACTGCACTCACTTCCTGATATCTGATTTCTGTGGTATATTATCTGAACTGGCCCTCTTTACAGCAAGCTGTCTCTTAACTATCTGATGCCTTTGTATTGAATTTTTTCATGATGTTCCTACATTGTTCTTATCTTTGTATCATCTTTTGAGAGAGTTTGGTCCCATTCAAACTTATTCTCTTGTTTTACAAGTGATAGTAAGCGAGCTTTTGGATTGACAACCCAAGCTATATGATGAGCTCCTTGCTATATTAAGATGTCCTAGGCACTGTTCTATGGCAACTCTAGACTGTCTCTAGGGGTGACAAAATTGTCCACAACACCTTGAATTAAACTTCACTATGTAGAACTCTTTTCACATAATGCTTCAAGGCACTTTCTCTAAAATCACATAATCACCGTGGGAAACAAAAAATATTAAATTCACGATTGGTGGTTCCATAAAATGTCTAAATTTCAATTTGATTTTCAAAGTGAAGCATGATATTATCCATCCATACAATATATAACAAATTAATTTGGATTATTTTCATGCTACTAGAGTGAATCAATGTTCGTCTTTTTATCTATTCATTGATCCACATGAAAAGTATCGCTTTAGTAAAATAATTTTTTTGTTTCATCTTCTTTTCAGGACACAAAGAAAATGTGGCTTGGATCCACATCCAAAAGGGGAACACTTTTACTCGAGGAAAGAAATGCATAGGTCACAAAGTCACATAGGTCACGAGGTTGCAAGGTCGCAAAGTCACATAGGCCTCAAGGTCGCAAAGTTTCATAGGTTGCAAAGTGGCAAAGTTGCATAGGTTGCAAAATTCTCATAGCTCACAAGGTTGTAAAGTCACAAAGTCACATAGGTCACAAAGTCACATAGTTCACAAAGTTGCATAGGTCGCAAAGTCGCAAATTCACAAAGTGAAAAATTCACATAGGTCACAAAGTCGCAAGGTGGAAAATTCACAAGGTTGCAAAGTCGCATAGGTCACAAAGTTACAAGGTCACAAGGTCATATAGGTCGCAAGGTCGCAAATTCGCATAGGTTGCAAATTCGCAAAGTCGCATAGGTTTCAAATTTGCATAGGTCGCAAGGTGGCAAAGTCGCAAAGTTGCATAGTTCGCAAAGTTGTAAGGTCACAAGGTGGCATAGGTCACAAAGTAGCAAAGTCGCATAGGTCACAAAGTCACAAAGTTGTAAGGTCGCAAGGTCACATAGGTCACAAATCGCAAAGTCACATAGGTTGCAAAGATGCATAGGTCACAAGGTCATAGAGTTGCATAGGTCACAAAGTCGCAAGGTTGCAAGGTAGCAAAGTTGCATAGGTCGCATGGTCGCAAAGTCGCATAGGTCGCAAGGTCACAAAGTCGCAAAGTTGAAAATTCACATAGGTCACAAAGTCACAAGATTCTAAAGTCACATAGGTCGCAAATTCGCAAGGTCGCAAAGTCGCAAGGTCGCAAGGTCGCAAAGTCACATAGGTCGCAAAGTCGCAAAGTTGCAAATTCGCATTGGTTGCATTGGTCACATAGGTTGCAAAGTTCACATTCCATCACTAAGTCACTCCTATAAAACAGAGAAATCATCCAATTTGAGAGAGGCTTCAACAACAATAGAAAAAATCCTTGTCTCAACCAAAAAATATCTCGAAGCTCCAGATACTCTTCCAAAGAAGGATTGGATTACGACACAAAATGATAAAGTACATCTACATATGAGAATCCAATCTCGGGAAAATATGGCCAAGGATGTAGACAATGTCATATATTCATATAATGATCTCCTCAGTGGGTTATATCAATGGTCGAAGTCCATCACACTCCTTCCATCAGGTCACTAGAAACACCTAAGGAATGGGAGGAATTACTACATGAAATGAAAGGATTTCTCGAACCAATCAGACAAGCTTCCAACTCCAACGACTTGTAGGTGACAAGAGAGAGCATCATGCAGTATGTGGTTGAGCCGGTCAGGGTTCACACCAAATTTTCTACCTTGTGAAACTAATTCAACGCCCAAAAAATCACGTCGATTCCATATTCCCTCGAGTGCATGCACGGACACAGGGAAGACATGCCTCAACTGGTCATGATAGATACAGACTACAAAGCATGGCAGGCCTATCTCGGGGAGCATCAACATATTGACACTTTGGCCTTTTCAATCAGTAGATCATTAGCACATAGTTGTTGCATGAAAAATACTGTCTCATTTTTTTTTTTCACAACATGGTAGCTTAGGGAAAATTGAATCAGAACCTAAGATAAACATGAGGGAGTCCCTCGGTCGCAATCATCCCTAGGTTACAATCCACCCTAGTTTGCAATCAACCCTGGGTCACAATCTCCCTTAGGTCTCAACTTCCCTTAGGTTTCAATTTCTCTTAGGTCACAACCTCCCCCAAGTCGCAATCTCCCTTAAGTCACAATATTCCTTAGGTCGCAATCTCCCTTAGGTCGCAAATTCCCCTGGGTCGCAATATACCTGAGTTTGCAATATCTCTTAGGTCGCAACCTCCCCTAAGTCGCAATCTCCCTTAGGTCACAATCTCCCTCATTTCGCAATCTCCCTTAGGTCGCAACTTCCACTAGGTCGCAATCTCCCTTAGGTCGCAATCTCCCTCAAGTCACAATCTCCCTGAGGTCACAACTTCCCCTCAGTCGCTAGTAATCCTAAGAGTCGAGGAAGACCAAAGGTCATGAAAAACCCAAGAGTCACCTCGATCTATATGTATATCTTCTAGCGATTTTGTAAAGGAATTTTGGGTTGTGGACGTTTGAGAAAGACACATTGCTTTTTATTGAATGGATTCCTCTTGATGAATACAAATAAGTGTTCTTGGATCTCACTATTGAATCCGATAGAAGTCTCATGTGTGGCTATTCTATGAATATTGTCTCTTTGAATGAATAAATGCTTCTTTAAAATTTTGGTGCACATTTCTACTCATGTATTCCCTTGTGTTATGAGCTTCCTTGCAACACGTGGATGATATATGATGTTCTAACATAAAGAAATGTTGATGAAATGCTTTGTTGATATTTGAATTAATGTTATTGGGATGTGCATAGTTGATAAATGAAACACTTAACCATTGTGAAATTTTTCTCGTTTCTTAAGTGAATCTTGTAATAAGTATTATCTTGGTAAATTTTTGCTAACAATTCTTTTCAAAAGTTTCATTCTTTAAATTTTGCTTTGATATTCATGGAAGTATGTTTCACAGGGCATTCGTAAATCATTGACTTGTATTCGTTCAACATACATGCATTCTCCATCTCAGTGAGTTCCCTCTCTCTCTGAAAAAATATCTTCACCAATTTAATGGAAACTGGGCCTACACACCAGAAGGGATCCCCAAACCAAATGGTGTAGAGTCTAATTTGGATTCTGGACCAGGGAAATCCCCTTATTGTTGGCGAGAAATTTTCAACCGTCAATATATTTGGTGCTAAAAGGAGGGCCAGATGACAAGCTAAGCCCTTGTAGCCTACAATTTAGTCTCATATATGTAAATGGCTCATCCCAAAATCATACTCCTAAGATGTTTATTAGGTTTATCTATTTGTAGATGCTTAATCCCCAACGAACCTCTCTATCACTTGTCTCAGTTAAAGTTCGATGGTGAAAATGGAATTTCCATAACCAACCACCTATCTAATTTTCATGAGTTTTGTGAATATTATGAAATTGATGATGATCAGTTTCCTTGTGTGATTTTCTCCCTCACCCTTGAAGGACGCGTCAAGAAATGGTGTCGTACGCTACCAGCAGATTCCATTCATTCGTTTAAAAAACTCATCGGTGAGAGCTTCAACAAGCTTTTCACAGGTACGATTTTCAAGATGTATTAATAAGGATAAATGAGATTAGAATGAAACCTTATGAATCTATAGAGGATTTTTCTATTATATTTGTTTATACTTTTTTTTTAGTTCCCTGAAAGAGATGTCGATTGGGAATATTTAAATGAATAATTTCAACAGTTGGTTTTTGTTTCTCTGCAACACCTTCGATCTGAAATAAATCCCAATCTTTATGGATGTCATGATAATCCTCAAGTTACTAACTATCCAAATTTAGACCTGAATATTTTATTTCACGTCTCTCTGAGTCAGGAAAAAATTCAATCCTCCGATGACGAAATTACTATTTGTGACATTTCTCATCCTCCTCCTCATTTCCTACATAATGGAGTTTTGTTCGCAAATAATTTAAGTGATGAAATATGCTTTCAGGGAAATGAACCATGTTGTATCACCTCCGCATCTTTCATACTCACTGTCAAATCAAGAATTAAAAAAAAAATTGATTTAACATCTCTCCATGTTAATGAAACCAATCTCGATTCCATTGAACATAAGCCTGGGTCTAGTCCTAAATCCCATTCACCTATTGGCAATGACTTCGAACTTGTATGGAATGAAGTTGATTGTCCTATAAAATCCATGCACCATGACATTCATGCAGGCTCATTGTTCCCTCTGGATGACAATAATGTGTGAAATGAAAGTGCTGGTACGATTGGTACTCCCTCATCTGAATCATTTCATCCATTATTCCCTGATTCATTTCTTGAGTCTGCCACACCAGTGATTTCTACAAATAATTCAAAACTTTCATCTACTAGTGTTGGTGGTTGTGATGAACACGAGGGTGATGTTTCACAATCACACTACAAGGATGATGAATCTCTTACTCTTGATCTCTTCCATCCGCAATCCTTAATCGGTCAAGAAAGAGACCTTATGTCTTGAAAATCTTGGGATGCTTCTCTCACTATTTCATCCTCATTTTCGATCCAAGAAGAGCCTAATGTACCAGATACCCAACCTGATCAAATTGGTTGCTTCAATTGTAATTTCTCCAAAAATGTATTCACTCACACCTCTGCTAATTTTCACGCGAATCTATCTTTTGATCCTACAAAGCCACCCAAATTCGATGATTCACCTTTTGAAGATTCAAGGACTCATCAGTAATTTGAGGCACTTCAGGTTCCGCTGATGGTTATGTTAGGTTCTTACGATCTTGATGAGGCCCCTGAACCAATTCAAATTAGGATTTTTGAAATTAGGGTTTCCATGCACCACACTCCCGACATAATCTCTTCGAATGCCAGTTCATCTTGGAAAGCCCTTGATTAAAGTGATGTTCCTCTAAGCACATATTTTATTCCTTTATCAGTTGATATCCATCAACCTCTATACCCTAATTTATTTGTTGAAGGGAGGGCACTAGCCATTGTCTCAAATGTATTTTATTGTTGCCCAGCCGGTACAGATTGCAGTCAAGTACAAGTAGATGATGTTTTACAATCCAATCACCCGACCTCTTTGTTACCTGAGATGCTCATGGAGAATTCATCTCATCCTTGGGAATCTAAATAATTTGATCTTATGAACTATCAGTCTATCAGTGTGCAAACATCTAAACAAATTAATAATATGCTCATTGATAGTTATCTAGTTGCTGCAAGTAATGATTCACCAGTTAATTTCACGAAACCTCTGAAGTTCACTAGCTCCTTGTTTGAAGGTTTAGATTATTGCCAGTGTAGTGAGGCACTGCAGCTCCCGTAGAAGGTTACGTTAGGTCCTCACATCCTTGAAAAAACCCATGGACAACTTCAAACTAGGTTTTCCGAAATTAGGTTTTCTGCACTTAAATTCTCTAGTATCTCAATTTCACCTGGAGAAAGAATATTTCCTCCATGTCATCAAATTCATCATCCCCACTCTTGTGATACGATTGATGCTCTACTTGAAGGATTTTATCTGACAAATTTCCCTACAAGAAAACATTATCTTACCTCACTTGCACTAGATTTAGGGTTAAGCATGAACGAATGTGTGTCATGGCTAGATGATTATAGGTTTCAAGTACAACTTCATGTCTATCAGGATGGGATTGTAGTTTGGCTTGAAAAAAAATTTCTAACATGTTCTCTAGTGAGTAGACATGACCTTCTTGCTGTTATACATCTTTTACAAGTAATATTTGTTGTTGGTGCACAATTTTTTATGCTGGTTTTGATTGTGTACATACTTGTTCTTGTAGGTCGGGAACTGATGCGATGGTTGCATTGGAAATCTGATTTCACATGACTCGACTGTGTCTATGGTTAAATTAGGGTTTGAGGTTTAGGCTAGCTAGGATTTTTTAATTAAATTTTACTTGTTCATGTTGTTAATTAGGATTTACTTGTCACGATTTTCTTTATGGTTAAATTATGTCCCCTATATTTTCTTCATTGTAAGTAGTTTAGTTTTATGCATTATAGTTTTTGCGCTGATTCACATTTTCTCATTGTTGCATGGAATTTATAAAATCACTACACATGCATTGAATTTTCCTTTATCTGCAATTAGTTGATTTATTTCATGCATAACATTGCATTGCATCATAATCCTTTCCCTTTGCACTACATCATACATTTTCCTTCTTGCATACTATACACTTGTCATTGGCCTAGACTTGCATTTTCCTCTTTTTTGGATACCACTGCATGTGCCTTCATTTACCATGGAGCCTTAAAATATTTACTTGCATGGCTAGATTTCTCGCACCTACTTACACATGCTTGAAGCCTTGGAGATTTCTTTAACCTCTTTGCGCACACTGAAACCCTAGAGTAGTTTCCTAGACACCTCGCCCTAATGTTCAAACCTCAACCCTAATGATTGTTTGAGGTTTTGATGGTTACTCCAAGAGGCAACTTCTCTTAGAACTAGTCATTAGAGTCACATCCAGAGCATATTTCCTATGATTCTAATTCATTATCTAGGGAAATGTGAACATTTTTCTTGTAGGGAACTCTAATTAGTTCAAGTGACCTATATCCATAACCTGAATTTTGTGCTCAACATGGTCTTGAATATATTAATGAATTTTTTTCATGTTTCACGTGTTAACTAGAGATGGCGTGTGAAGGCTTGGCATGGGGGAAAAACTAAAAAAACAGAATATCTTTCAGTTTCTGTCAAACAAGAAACAACCTCTCTTGCCCGTAAAATAAGTCGGGATCCATCATCCACCCTGGCACATTGAACGCCGAGTAATAAGTGCTAATGTGCACATAAAATATAATGAAATTAAATGAAGGGTAAAGGATCAAGAAAGACTTCCTGTGTAGAGAGGTAATGCAATGACTTCGCCGGGGTACTGACCAGGCTCGCTGGCAGCGGAGCAATGTTTATGATTTCTTGAAGTGACTTTGCCGGGGTGTTGTCTAGGCCTACTGTCAGTGGATCAAAATTTATGATTTCTTGAAGTGACTTCGCCAGGGTGATGTCTAGGCCTACTAGCAGAGAAGCAACACCGTAAATGTATTTTTAAAAATTCTAAATATAATAATCCCTCTGCCTTTTTCTTTGCATCATCGTCAACTACTAGCATGTGTGATTTTATATTTGGGTGTTTACTGATCAACAAGACCTAGCTGAGGCACAAACAGAAGGCATACATGTAAAGGTAAAAGAAACACAAGAGGTGCCCACAATGCATGTTCAATATTTCCTTGCATCACTATCTAGACTCAAACTATTGTAGGGATTTTGGCAGAGATGTTGGATTCTACCAGTGGTTCACCAATTGTTGTAGCTGCTACAACACCACCCAAAATTTTTGGCATATTCAAAATTTTGATTCCCCCTCTGATTGCTTAGACCATTAAGGTTTTAACCCAACCTTAAGTCAGTTAATCTCCCCATGATGTAATATCCCCAAATGGGAATATTCAGCAAAGCCTGCTGTAATAACGCACTCCTGAGGAATCTATGCATTGAAATGAGTTTTCAGCTCCTGGATCCCTTAGATCAATGGATCTAGTGTCTAGATCCAAAAGGAGAGAAAAAAAAAATCAAACTAGGTGAGGTAAACAAACCTCCCACCACCTAGTCTAGTTGGAAAACACCCAAAGAGAGGGGTTGCAGCTATATGCAACAAAATTCTTTAGAAATAACACAGTTCAACTATTTGAGAGTAAGAGACCAATATGGAGGTTCATTCTTCAGCTATACATCAACAAAATAGATTTATAATGCAGCTTATATAGTGTATAACAGAAAGAAAAATAATATACAAGAAGAATCCCTTAGAAATGAGGTGCTACAACCACAAGAAATAGAGGAATAAGCTTGATAGTGTTATTTTCATTGGCAGAAGAAAAAAATAACTACATCTCAAATCTAGAGCAGATCTGTATATAAAAAGATAGAACTATTTCAGATCTGTATACAAGAAAGGCTACTTTATACACTCCCCTTTGGGATTTCAACAAAACATGAATAACAGTGAGTAGATCTGAGATCTAAGTTACATTGTAGTAGTATTCAGAAAATTTTGAAGCATATGATGTACAAAAAATCATATCTGAACTAACATGGATTGGATGGCCAATCTACGGATCACCAGAGTGAAAGGAATATTCCAGTCACTAGAGATCTCTCCTCCAAGATGATGCCAAAATCCCTGCAACTCTACTCTTGTAAATACTGCAGTCCTGGAAAAGGGACTACACTATAGGCTCTGAGTATGCTTTGGCCTGATGCCAAGATATGGATCTGAAGCTCCAAGGATCTCGAACACTCTTGTCAAAGGGATAGAAGAGTCTCCCAGTGAAAAAGGGTGCTAGAGATGCATAGATCTGAAGAGATCTATCCTCCACTTGCTGTACCTCAAAAGGACAACCCAATCATAAGCAAGATCAGCGCTATAAGTGAAATATGAAGCTTGGCCAATTTCTAGATAGTGGACAAGACAAACAAGGCTCCTCCAAGAGCTGCTCTCGGAAGGAGGTAGGATTCCCGCTAAGAAACACCCAATGCTAAGCAGCAATATTCTCAGCTAGATAGCAAAGAATGATATATTTCTAACCAAACAATATATTTAGAAATATACATAATCAACCACCCTCTCATGCTGCTCTCATTTTGCTTTTATAAGATGAAAGCCTTGTCAAACCCTAAACCGCTTCAATGAGTTATCTCTTTTCACATGTGGATCCTTCATCTAAAACTGTGTCGTCCATCCATGGGGTACATTGCATCTAGACTATGCTATAAATTTAGTCAAGGTTGACCCAGTCTCATAGCTCAAACCCATTCACACCTGCAAGTGTTTTATTTACATGGTCCAGATTTGTCCCTGTTCACATGGGAATTTATTTATTTATTTTTCTTAGGAGTTTTGCATGTCCTCCTTTATTCATTTATTCATGCAACAGAAAATGAAACAAAAATGTATATTCCTCTTAGCTTAGGCTAAGTAGGAATATTATAGTCCTCCCCTCCAAAATGTTGCTTGTCCTCAAGCAACTGATAGGGTGAGTGCTGCAACACTTCTCCTCCTCCATTGGTGACACCATCAAAGGTCAAGCCCTCCTCACAAGCTAAGTGTTCACCAATCCAACCCATCATGAATTTTTCCTCCAAATTTATCATAAGATGTACATAATCCATCCCACAAGGAGTGAGAAATTCAATAGAAATAAACATGGCTGGAGTAATTCTCTCTCTAAAACATGTAGCATGAGGTACATAGAGAAGTTCCATTCCATGTGGTACATTTAAACTGCCCATCCTCCCTCCATACAGTCCCATAAATAGCACAAATATATCATCCAAGTATGGAAGCATAATTACATATGAAAAAATAGAAATTTGAGCATGAGGAGGTGGGTCAAAATCCCACATGTGGTGCCAGCGTAGTGCATCTCCTGCCTTCATTAGATCAAGGCATGGTAACTGGTCTTCCCACCACTTACTTGCTGCATAAGTTATCTTAACATGGCTGAAGATGTAAGATATGTTTGGTGCCTTTGGGAAGCACCCATCATGAAAAAGAATCTCCCTTTGCACAACAAGGGTGTGGCCAAGTTCAGAAATTTTAGTGGCCCAACACATGCCATGAGATCTGCATGATATATCACTCCCTTTAGGAGTCATGGCCTACAAAAACATGGTAAAATAATGTGATAAATCAGAAAATGAAACTTGCTTTACATGATCAGATTCTTTACCATCAAGGTTCCTCATACACATGGAGTTGTGCATGGGCATTCCTCCTCTTTCAAAAGAAGGAAGAGATGGTTGAAATGACTCTTGCATAGAGTCCCTTGGCTGCCCCAACTACACATAGCTCATACACTCTTGAAAGTGCTGATGTAGTTCCCCTTTCAAGCCTTCCCAATCAAAGCTCCTCATGATTAGGGTGTAGATTTTCATTGACTACATATGGCTGACAAAGAACTCTTTGTGTGCCCTTTGTAGTATCTTCTACTTGAGCTTGGAAGCTATAGACAAGAAGACCCTACCATGATGATAAATGACTCCTCCTTGGAATAAGTAGCCCTCTTCTTGCTGCATGTCATACAGTATCATACATGTGTGGAGATATTTGGAATACTCTACAAGCAGTTGATATTTCCAGTACAAATCTACACTGTTCAACAATTACAGCGCTGATGATACATCCACAAGAATGTATGTCATGTTGTTGATCTCCTCTTTGACATCTCCCATGCCAAAGGTGTGTGTTGGAAGGCTTATTCTTCCATTCTTCTCCTCCCAGAGCGCAAATCCAGAAATGAAAGGGGGTGGTAGTGATAAGGGAAGAATATTCCCCTTCTTCTTGAGCTTTCCCAAGCCTCCCAGCACTGTAGCTTGGTCTTCCATTGCTCCAGTCCCTCCTGGATCTAAGTTTGGAGCAACACTTTGTGAGGTCTTCCCCACAAGATCTGAGTCTGGTGGCCTCCTAGGGGGTTTTCCACTAGAAAATAATGCCCCATGCATAAATCTCATGAACATAAGAGAAGGGATTGTGAGGTCCTTGCTTCCACTGCGCAAATCCATCTCTGTTTTCTGTGTGGAAGTGTTAGGTGAGGGGTAAGTGTTAGCCACCTATGAAATGTTTGTCAAGAAAACAGGTGGCTAAATTGTTTTGAGCCTTCAAGAGATACATTTTCTATGAAAATCTCTCATCCTCGAAGCCATCTGTGTGTCCATTGCCTTTTACAAAGATCCTCACCTCTTTTTACATCCAAAAATCCTCACTAACTGTAAAATATTGTGCTTAGAAGGGATTTCATTTGCCCCTTGTATCCCTGCAGAATGTCCCATTTTAAAAAAATTTCCCCTTTGTCAAAGTCTCTCTTTGTACCCCCAAATCCCTTCCTAAACCCTTTAAATCATCTCCAACCCCATTTTTTTTAGACCATGCAAACACCCCTTGTTTGGCCTAATTACCCCTTTTCCTCTCTACTGTTACCCCTTTTTGGCCTTAAAATTCATCGAAAATAGACCAAAAAGCCCGTTTCTACTGTACGTAGGCTAGAACCTTTAGGCCCGGCCTCAACACCACTTCCCCACATGACCCAAGTGCTAGGTCGAAAGGCGCTAATCGCATTGGAGTTTTGGAGCGGAAAGCCTTTTACCCTTGTGAACTTAAAATCTCTGATGCAATGACATGCTTGGTCCATATACTCACACCGCGATTTAAGTCATCGATCAACATAGATCCGATGATCCGTGCTATTTCTACAATGCGCCCGCTGTTCTCCCTGCTCACCCCTCCGATTACTTATCAATCGTCGATATATGCTTATATTTGACGGCCATTACTGATCGCAATCGCAGCTTTGAAATGGTGTCACCTACTAAACTCCCTGATTGCGATCCCTTGATCGTGATCTCCACCGTTGATTCCCATTCTGATCCGACAACCCTCGTTTCCCCGCCCCAATTGCAATCACAATTTTCGAATGATGCCACCCTCCGCCCTTTACAATTGAGATCTTTCGTTGCAATCTTCATCGTCAATCTCACATAAAATCCAAGAGTCTTAGGCCAATCGCTCCATCGCTCATTAGAGTTTGACCCTCCCATCGCTTCCCGCTGATAAGATCGCAGCCGTCGATCTCCTCCTGAGATCCGACGGTCCTCATTCAATCGCTCTCCACCCATGACCGGGTCCCACAATTCAAGCTCATTCCATAATGTTTTTAGTTGCATTTCCAAACATTTCTCATGTATTGCATTCGAAGGTCCAAACCTTATGTTTTAAATTGCAAAGCCATATCATCCCGCCAAGCATTAAGATCCTAATGTTTACATTAAATTTTTCCATTTCGCCTGACTTCCACATGGATTTCCTGCTATCTCACTGCATTCTTCCACATTATCCTTTGTATCCACCACTCTCATCCATGCTGCGCTACCATTCTCACATCCCTCCATAGCCTTCCTTCCCATGCAAGGATTTCTTCACAAATTTGTGTGTTTTGTAGGGTATGGGCGGTGGACAACTGCCATTGTTCACAGTCACTATTACAGTGGCATAGAACGTAGGGAAGACCATTTTCAGGGAGTGAAATTATGGAGAAGATCCTGGGAAGGTGTTACTACATGAATTTCATTAAAAGAATAGAGTTAAACTCTACAGAACCTTTCCAAATCCATTAAAGCTCAGATTGCACAGACAGGGACAGTCACGAAGTGGCAAAGAGTATTAGTACATAATTAAGGAGTTCTAATGCACATTATTGAAGATGTTAATCCTTAATTTAGTGTTTTAAAGGAATAATACCAGATTGAAGACCTCATGACTCACACGGAAGGCCTAATAAGGCCCAATGCACAGAAAACAATATATCAGTGTCACCATCAGTAGAATGTTCTTTCTGTGAAAGAAAAAAGTGCCCATACTGCTTTCATTCTAATACCATGTTCTTGAGAAGATTTGCACCCTGACAATAGTCCTAATGCTAGCCAGAAGCATCGTTACATAGTATGGTAGACCTGAAGTCACTTATCTACCTTTTGTCTATTCACCAGAGTACTACAGTAAAGTACATCAAGGACATACCCGAAGTAAATTTCAGCCTGTCGAAGATCACTCTTTCACCCAAAGAGTACTGAAGATTAATGCATAGATATTAAGACAAGATGGCCTCGAGCCATTCTTCCATTTTCTATTTCAGTGTTTCATTTAGTGTTCCACCTACCTCCTCTACCCCTCTTTCAGCTATAAAATCCATGAGGAAACTCATTGAAAAGGTTATTGATCGGATATCTGTGAATTGTAAGCTATTTCTCTTGAGACATAGTTCTCTGTGTAAAGTTGTAAGATAGGCTGAGGAAGATTTTTTCAGACTAAATGTCAAGCTATTGGAAATTTTTTACATGACTGGTGTTGCTCTTTAATATGACGAGCACATTTCTTTGGATCCTGATTTAAAGCAGCGGTGATGTTTTTCTATATTTGTCCTTGTTTTCCTTTGTAGTTCATCACATTTCATTTCTTCTAGCACGCATCAGAAATTTGGTATAGGATTTACCCTTGCTTGGTACCCTATGCTTCTGCTCTCCCTGCCTTCAATGTTTTCTGCTATATGTGTTATCTGAGTATTGATTCAATCTAATTTAACCAGTGTAGTAGCTAATGTTTACTGCTAGCTGATGTATGAATCAATGAATCTGTTCTTAGATGTTCTTGATAGACTTTAATCGAATGAATTGGGATACTGGGAGTTTAAAACATTGTCCTTGTCTCACTAGGTTCCTTTCCAATCATTGAGCCTTTCTAAGCTCCCTTAAGCTGGATGTCGAAGCATTGAGAGTTCAAAGTCTCTCTCTGATCTCAGGTTTTCACCTTTGTGTTTGAATCTTTAATGTTCCCTTGTCTAAAGAGTTTACCTTTAGGAGTTGGGTCACAGGTGTCTAATGGCATGTCCTGTCCCTGGACCTAATTCCTAAGTGGTCATCTTGGAGGTTTCCTTGCCTTTCACCTTATTTCTTGCCATTTCATGCTACACTATCATCTTTAAGACCCAATTCTTTAGATGACTAGCCCAAATGAAAGCTTGCATATTGAATAGCAAGTAAACCCTTTTCTGACTCCATTGCCCAATGGTCTCGAGTTTTTCTTTGAAATCATCCCTCCCTTGCCTAAAATCCTCTTTGCACATCATTTCCTCACATTGAACCCTTCCTTTCCGATTCCCAACAACCAAAAAAAAAATCAATCAAACAAACCCGTGTCTATAACTAGCCTAATATCTTAACACAAAGATTAAAGAACATAAAACCTTTTCCTATATAGAGAGATCCTTCTCTAGACCTAGGAGGGCTAGATCCTGAGGTCTGAAAGTGGTTCTAATGTTGTCTCATCTTTTGGTATTTCCAAACTTGCCAAAACATGGGAACCCCAACATAATGGCGACTCCACTGGGGAACGCACTTTGAGTAAAACACACCTTTAAACACTTCACAGACTCGAAGAAGACCATGGTAGCCTTATTTTGGTGGTTATTCACTATGGTGGACAGTGTACCATTCTTGAAACATTCTAAACCTTCCACTTGGCGACTCCATAGTTCCCTAATGACCAAAGACTCCACTGGGAGACCAGCCTCCATAACAACATCAACCATAATAGAAGTAACAGTAGGATTAAGCTTTTTGTTTGCAAGACAACATTATAGCTTCAAGAACCATTCACAAAAGAGCCTATCCTAACCCAAACCCACTCGAAATAGTTGACAACCCCGAGAACATTATTAGGAAATCTCCTACACCTAAAAGACCAACTATTTCCAGACACATCCATTGAGCTAAGTCTACACCAGAAGACTTTACAGCTCTGTCAGACCCAATTTTTGACCTAGACTTTCCAAGCAGACTACCTAGAACTAGGTCATTCAGTGCTCTAGACCAGCCAGACCTTGAGCTTCCTGGTTCACCACCTCACAGTGGTCAACACATTAGGGATAGGGAAACTCCCCCATCTACGCCTCCAAACATTCACTTCATTCAAAACTTGGGGCTCTGCCATCCTAAATCAGCTCAACTGAGTTCTGCTGGTCCAAATCTCCATGTCATCCATGTACCAGCTACTCAAAATAATCATTTACACCCTCATAACATCATTATGGCAGCCTGGTATGCACCTCTGGTGTTACCCCAACCCTTAGTGCCTCTACCGAATGACTACCAATCAAAAATCCCACACTTCAATGCAAAGGAGCCTACCACGGCTCAACATCATGTAGATAGGATGGAAGATTCATTTGACTATATGGAAATAGACGATGAGACAGTTAAGATGAGAATATTTTCCCAACGTTTAAGAGGTGATGTGAAGAAATGTTTTAAAGGCATACCTCCAAACAGTATCCATGATCTTCCCTATTCATATCAGACCTTCATAAAAAAATGGGAAGTCAAGACCAACCCCCTCCAAATATTGGTAGAATACAATAACCTTAAAAGAAACGTAGGAGAGAGTGTTCATGACTACTCTACAAGGTTCAATAGCATTTATAATGCTCTTCGTCCACACATGAAACCTCCCCAAGGTATGGCTCTAGTAAAATACCCTAAAGGCTTCGATGCTGATATGGCCTACCAGCTTAGGGAGAGAGATTACAACACACTGGAAGATATGCAGAAGGGAGCAGTAAGTGTAGAGGCTAACCTGTTTGAAAAGAAATCCAGAATGAGGTCTGAGAAAAGGGTAACATACAGAGATGAAACTGTATCTTCCACATCTGACCCCAATTATGACCGTCTATCTAAAAATATGGAAAAGCTACAGCAAATGATGGAAAAAATGGTTGTCACAGTCAGTAAACAAAACAGAAACCAAGGCCAGAACCAGAACTTTAGAAGGAACAATACCACTCCAAATAGGCAAAGGGACTCAGACCAGCAAGTCATACCCCCATTTCAAGAGAACTCCCTTGATGAAGATGAGGGGATAATAGAAAAATCTGAGGAAAACAAAATAAATATGTTTGAGACAGATAACTCAATCCACAACTATTCCATAGAGGAAGATCAAACCTCACCCTCATATTGGGATGAGGAAAGATTATAATCTAAGGATTACAAGATAGAATTTGAAAATTCCATCATGCAGGTCAGAGAACAGTATGAAATTAGAAGAAAAAGGAGCCTAAACACTTCCAAACCAAAGGCTTTTGACGTTATCATCAAGAAAAGGCCTGAGAAAACTTCTAAAGTGACTGTTGAAGGTAGAAAATCAGTAGCCTAGAGTTCTGGAAAGGAAAAAGGAAAAGACAACCAAGTCACTGATAAACAAGGTCAACCAACCAGTAGCACTAGCACTGCAGCTAGTGTTCCTGATAAAATTTCCACAAGCACTGTACATAGTGAGAATCAACCCACTGATTCTACCACCAAGGTGGTGGCCAAAAAATAGAGTTGAGTGTCACGAAGATTCAGTCCACTTTCAATTTGGAGAGTGAGATTGCTAAAATTAAAATCTCTGTCCCACTCTCTGAGATGGCCACTCAGGATGTCTATAAAGGCCAAATTTTGAAAGCATTAAATCTAGGGGAAAATAGTGATACTATTAATCTGAGTGATGATCAACCAGCCCTCATGTTTGGTCCAAAGATAGAAGGGAAGTTTCAGGAAGGGGTAGTACCCCCTTTCTATATCAGTCTCAATATCCATGACAAGATCCTTCACAATGCAATGCATGACTCTAGGGCATCACACAACTTAATGCCTAAGGTAGTTATGGAGTGGTTAGGACTAGAGATAACCCATCCTTAGAAAGATCTATATTTTTTTGACTCTAGCAGAGTGAAGTGCCTTGACCTAATCAAGGACCTGTGTGTGAACTTGACCCAGATTCCAGCAAAATGTATGGTTATGGATGTTGTAGTGGCAGATGTGCCACCCAAGTATGGTGTGCTATTGTCAAGGTCATGGGGAGCCAAGCTGTAGGGTAGAATGTAGATGGATGGGGCATATGCCACAATCCCTATCTTTATCCAACTTAGGAGACTGTATAGAGAGGCACAAATGAAATTCCTGGTCAGCAGCCCTGAAAAGCCTGAAAATTCTCCTTTGTACTATGTACACACAGATCTGGACTCCTTTATCCTTTGCAATGATGAATCCTTAGAAGAGCCAGAACTAGAAAATAGAGATACGAACAATGAGATAGCACCCATAGATTTCAACGTAATGGCCACTCTAGACTTAGAAGAAAATGAGGATGAAACCTGTGGACAATGCACTAAATCTGAAACTCAGAGTGAGCCAAAAACAAAATGCAAAATGTTGGCTAGTCACCCCTCTGAAACTCATACACTACACGAAGAACGAAACCCTTCACACCATAACACAGGCCCCCCATTGTAGCACAACAATGAAACTGATGCTAGGAAAGAAACCAATGATAAATCCGAGAATGAACCTTTATGGGAAATTAATTTCGATGGGTCCTATACTAGAAAAACTGCAGGTGCGGGAGTGTGGTTGCGTAACACAGAGACTAACTATGCCGAGAGTCATGCCTTCAATCTGAACTTCAAGTGTACAAACAATATCGCGGAATATGAGGCTCTTATTCTAGGACTGAATTTACTGAGAAAACTGAAACCCTGTAGGATAACTGTGCATGGAGACTTTGAGTTGATCATATAACAAGTGAACGGTGAGTATACAGCTAAACACCCTAGATTGAGAGTGTACAGGAATTATGCCATGGATTTGTTGAAAACCTTTGTAGAATATGAACTAGTGTTTGTTCCTAGGAGTCAGAACGTAATTGCAAATGGATTAGCCTGCATAGCTAGTTCATATCATGAGCCTCCCAGTGACAAACAAATCAACATTCAGAAAAAGTATAGGCTTGCAGTGCCTAATAATGAAAAATATTGGCAATTTTTTGAGGGAGATAAGAAGATTGAGGATTTCCTGATAGGCAGGAACGAGTTTGAATTCTCCGATTCAGACTCTAAATTCGATGATAGCTACCTAAGTGAGGAGCCCTCCGACGAAGAAAAAACACCCCGTGACATTTAAATAAACGTGTTAACTAAAGAAATTGGAAATCCAACCAAAGAATACAAAACGCAGATAAAGAGGAAATAGAGGTGTTGTAGGCCGAAGATAAGAACATACCCCGAGGTCTGGCACCTTTAGAAGACATTTTTTATTTTGATGATGTAGCAAAAAAACCCACCATAGATCACTTAGACTCTGATGTCGAGGAATGCAACATAGGCACTGAAGATATGCCAAGGATGATAAAATAAGCTAAGTCCTTACCTGCAGACATGAAAAATAAATACATCGACTTATTTAAAGAATTCATTGATGTGTTTTCCTAGAGCTACAAGGACTTAAAGGCCTATGACACAAACACTATATAGCACAAAATACCATTGAAAGAGAACCAGAAACCCTTCAAACATAAACTTCGCAGGATTAACCCAAAACAACTACCTGCAGTTGAAAAAGAGATAAAGAAGATGTAAGAGGAAGGAATAATAGTTTCTATGAGGTTCTCTGATTGGGTCTCAAACCTTGTAGCTATGAGAAAGAAAATAGGTGAGATCAGATTGTGCATAGATTTCAGGAATCTTAACAGAGCCTCACTTAAAGATAATTACCCCCTACCAAAGATGGAACATATCCTGTAAAGGGTAGTTGGCTCTAAGTGGATCTCCCTATTAGATGGTTTCTTAGGTTATTATCAAGTTTTAGTACTCCCAGAATACCAAATCAAGATAGCTTTTACCACTCCATGGGGCACCTTTATGTATGTAAAAAAAATTTTCGGACTGATGAACGCTGGTGCAACCTTCCAACGAGCGATGGACATAGCCTTTTCGGAAGAAATATGGCAATTAATTGTCATCTACCCGGATGAAATAACAGTCTATTCCAAGACTGATGAGGAACACCTAAGAAATATGAGAAGAGTTTTTGAAAAATGTAGGAAGTTCGGTCTTTCATTAAATCCCAAAAAAACTGTATTCGGGCTGCAGGAAGGAACGCTTCTCGACCATATCATATCTGAGAAGGGAATTAAGATAGACCCACAGAGAGTTGAGGGAATACTATAGATCACACACCTAAGAAACATTAAAGAGTTACAGTCCTTTATTGGGAAAATTAACTTCTTAAGGAGGGTTATCCCCAACTTAGCTGAACACCTTAGGAATATGAGTAACATGCTGAAGAAAGGTGTAGGGGTTAAATGGACTGTTGAGGCCAAAAAATATTTTGAATTGGTTAAACTTGCACTCACCCGGGCTCCCGTCCTAATCAGCCCAGATTTCTCAAAATATTTACTGATATTTTCATTTTCCTCCGAGCATACAGTGGCTGCAGTTCTACTGCAGAAAAATCTAGAGGGAATAGAACAGCCCATTGCTTTCTTTAGCAAGGCTCTGAGGGATGCACCCTTGAAATAAAACATAATGGAAAAACAGGCCTATGCCTTGGTAAAGGCCTTGAAATACTTTAGGGTGTACATACAGCATTCTCACACCATAGCCTACGTTCCAAACATAGTGGTCAAAGACATTATGTCCCAAGACCCGGATGGGAAGAGGGGCAAATGGATTGCCGTAATATTAGAATATGTATAAATTTTCTGAATAATGAATATTTATCCACTAAGATTATCCTGATCATACATTAATTCGAATTCATGTATAACACATAACCTCTTCTACAATCAATCATCAATTTGCGGAAATAGAAACAGTCGCATGCACACATAAACACAATATGTAATGAGGAAATCTTATAGCTGAAAACCCCCAGCTATTTGTATATTATAATAGAAGAGAAACATGTAACAATCTCAGTACAATACTCCTCACAAGTACTCAGTACTGTCTCCAAAAGTTACACACAAACTAGCTTGGTTTTGAACAAGTCACGGGTTCAAAAATCATCCACTAATTGCCTGCCTCTATTGTGAAATCAAGGCTGGTATAATGAGAGATCCAAGTTCAAATCTCACTAGCTCCAACTGCGCAATCATCATTGGAAATCTCCTCTGATGCTTGTGCAAATCTCATGCACAACTGCTGTCGCAACTAATAGCAAACTCACCCTTTCATCTACCTCTTCCACTGGTCTCCACTGAACTGTCCATGCACTGTAGTGAACTGATGTGTTCTTGAGTTGAATAATGAGTTAATACTTAGTGAATTAAATAATATTTAATTCACTCCACTCATTACTAGTTGATTAGCTAGTTAAACTAATCTCAACTAGTTCAACTAAGTTAAACCGAACACAACTCCACCAACTGTCTCATCAACTCCACCAAACTTCTGCCACTGAAGTCCTAACTGAATTCAACCATGCATGAGCTCACCAAACCCCAAGAAATAGCGTAATTCCTGCAATGGGATAAGCAGGCCACATCCGTAGCTCAAGTTTGAAGTGTTGTAAGAGAATAAGCGAAGTTTAGAGTCCAAATATTATTAAGGGCTAATAATATTTGACTAACCTATTTTTAGACGAGCCAGTCTAAAAATGACTTGACTTTATGTCTAAAATATGAGTCCCTAATTTTCACCAACTCTACCCGATCATCCAAGAATATGCGCAACTCCTAGACCATGCTCCATATGTCTAAAAATAGACGGTCTAAAAAATGAACTTTAATAAAAAATAGCCCAACGAGCCCACTTAGTGAAGGCGACTTCATTTCACTAAGCTCCATCATCTTATTGCATTTTCAACAGAATATAACCTGGAAATAAAACCCACAAAACTAATCAAAGGTTAGGGCTTAGCTCAACTGATGGCTGAATCAAATTTTCAAGCCCTTGACATTAACATGGTAGACGCCCTGGATGATCAGGGAGGATTGCCCGATCTCACTGTTGAAAAACCATTTCAAAATTCTCCCTGGTATTCTGATATCTTGGATGTGCTCAAAAACCTCAATGCCCCTCCTGAACTATCAAAAACTAAGGCCAGATTCCTAAAGCTAAGAGCCAGAAACCATTGCATATTGAATGAATGTTTATACTGGAAAAACACAAATGGCATATTGCTTAAATGTTTGCCTGAAACTGAAGCAGAGAGGATTAAACAGGAGTTCCATGCAGGAGAGTGTGGGGGCCACTTGAGCTGGAAAGCCACCGCTAACAAAATACTCAGAGTTGGCTATTATTGGCCTACACTTTTCAATGACATCCATAAATTGATAATTTCCTGCCATAAATGCCATATTTTTGAAGGAAAAAGAAAGCTCCTCCCTCTACCTTTACAACCCATCATTGTTGAAGGTCCCTTCATGCAATGGGGCCTAGATTTCATTGGAGAAATACACCCTGCTTCTTCTACACAACACAAGTGGATCCTTACAGCCACATACTACTTCATAAAGTGGATAGAAGCCATACCTTCTAGGAATGCCACAAATTCTGCTATCATTAGGTTCCTAGAAGACCACATCCTCTCTCGGTTTGGTTGCCCAAGGAAAATAATCACTGATAACGCTGCTTCTTTTGGATCCAAAAAAATTATTGATTTTTGACACAGGTATCAAATATCACTCAGTCATTCAACTATTTATTACCCCCAAGGTAATGGGTTAGCTGAATCATCAAACAAGAGCTTGGTGACCATAATCAAGAAGCTGCTTGAAGAAAACAAGAAGTCATGGCATAAAAAGCTAGTGCATGCTTTGTGGGCTGACAAGCTGACAACAAAGAAATCCATTGGCATGTCACCATATTAGCTTGTTTATGGAATAGAGGCAGTGTTCCCTACCAACCTTGGGGTACTAGTAATTAAACTTGTCCAAGAGATTCAGACAGAATAAGACAACACGGTAAGGAGGATAAATCAAACAATTCATCTCCAACAAACAAGAGAAGAGGTCTATAACAGAGCTCTGAAAGTTCAAGAAAATATTAAGAAGTTATTTGACAAGAGAACCAAGGCCTCAAACTTCAAAATTGGGGATAAAGTTCTAAAGTGGGACTCCAGGAGAGAAGACAAAGGAAAGCATGGCAATTTTGATAGTTTGTGGCATGGTCCTTACATTATCCAGGCCACCGTTGGTCCGAATGCCTTTTTTATGCAAAAGCTAGATGGTACGGAGCTTTTTGGGGGTCCTGTGAATGGTAGGATTCTCAAGCACTACTACTGCTGATTTCCAATTTCCAGTTTTCATGTTCATTGTAAATATCATTGTTGTGTTTTGTTTCCAAGAAAAGAGAAAATTTTTCAAAAAAGAGAGAAAGAGAGGTTCAGACATGCTCAAAACATGAACCTCTAAAGTGAAATATTGGCTCTAACATGATCAAAACCTGAGCCAAAGGAAGTAAAGACAGCTGGTTCTAACATGCCCAAAGTCTGAACCAGCAAAGAAGAAAGAAGAATCAGCTCTAACAAGCCCAAAACCAGAGTTGAAATGAAGAAGAAAGTGACTCCAACAAGCTCAAAACCTGAGTCACAAAGAAAAGAAGGATGCTTCAAATTTTCAGATTTCAAGCCTTCAATATTTTGTTTTCAAATTTCTGCAAGTTCAGTCCATGTGCAACTGTCCTTATGCCTTGGATCCACAGCAAACTAGACTTTCTAATCCTAGTTTGACTGTTTTTAAAATTCTGTTGTAGAACGTAGAGAAAAAATCTGCTGGACATTTTAATCCCAGCAGATATTAGATTAGGAAGAGAAACATGTGAGGCCAATAGTTTAATCTGGTCTCATGGAGTGATAAGGGTAGAATTAGATTAGTGTGTTTTCTGTTTTCAATAAAACAAAAAATGATGATGAAGAAGGTCTGCCAATTCAAATGCACCTTGAAGAAAAAAATGCTAGGATTGTAGGATGCGTAGGTAGATGGTTTGAGAATGTTTCTACTAATTTATTATGTTTGTAACAGCTAGAATCAAAGAAGAAATATGGCTCAAATATTAGGCTTCTAGCCTGCTCCAAAGATTTACTTTTTGAATTCTTGACTCCTTCAAGAAGAAGCCATCCCCATGTGGAGCCATTGTTAGCCACCTATGAAATTTTTGTCAAGCAAACAGATGGCTAAATTGTTTTGAGCCTTCAAGAGATACATTTTCTATGAAAATCTCTCATCCTCGAAGCCATCTGTGTGTCCATTTCCTTTTACAAAGATCCTCACCACTTTTTACATCCAAAAAGCCTCACTGACTGTAAAAGATTGTGGTCAGAAGGGCTTTCATTTGCCCCTTGTATCCCTGCAGAATGTCCCATTTTAACCTTTTTTCCCCTTTGTCAAAGTCTCCCTTTGTACCCCCAAATCCCTTCCTAAACCCTTTAAATCATCTCCAACCCCCCTTTTTTTAGACCGTGCAAACATCCCTTGTTTGGCCTAATTACCCCTTTTCCTCTCTACTGTTACCCCTTTTTGGCCTTAAAATGCATCAAAAATAGACCAAAAAGCCTGTTTCTACTGTACGCAGGCTAGCACCTTTCGGCCCAGCCTCAACACCACTTCCCCACATGACCCAAGCGCCGGAACCAAGCGCTAGGTCGAAAGGCGCTAATCGCATCGGAGTTTTGGAGTGGAAAGCCTTTTACCCTTGTGAACTTAAAATCTCCGATGCGATGACGCACTTGGTCCATATACTCCTGCCGCGATCTGAGTCGTCGATCAACATAGATCCGACGGTCTGCGCTATTTCTACAATGTGCCCGCCGTTCTCCCCGTTAGAGTCGGACTTTGCAGCCCTCCGTCAGAGATCATTTCTCTATTTGCATTTTCATTGTTTAGGTGTCTCATTCCATTCTTTCATCTGCATTCCGTTAGGGGCATGCCACTGACTGACGGAAGGGTTTGGTTCTCTTGTTTTCCCTCATTCTTGTACCTGCTAGGTTCGTTAAAACTCCTCAAAATCCATCAGAGTTCAGTTCATGTCATTCATAGTCATAAATGATTATTTTGGTCAAAAAGAGTCTTTTCGTTTTTGAGTCTAGGGTTCAGTCTTTTGACATGTTTAATAAATTCCCGCAGGCCATGAGGATGGTTTTCAAAGAATTTCTCAGTTCAAAATTTCATCATTAGACATATTTGAGGACATTTCTTGTTCAAAACTCTATTTTGAATAAGAAATTTTCGAATTCTTTTTTTGTAATAAGCATGTATTTTTCCATCTTGAAGTTTTCAAAGTAGGCTCTGGTTTTCCTTTGCCAAACATCAACGCCAATATCCCTGCAAAAATAAAATAATTTCATCAGTCCAAACTCAGAAAATCAGTGAAAAAGCAAAAGACAGAAGTTTCATTAAATGATAAAGTGCCTAAATAAAAACATTACAGAATGGGTTTTTGGAGGAAGAAAAAATCGAAGCCATCTCTTGCAAGATACTTCTCAAAGTCATATAAACCATTTGCATCAAGAAACATTTATAAAATCTCATAGCAAAGTCGAAATTTGAGGTTGGAGAGAGAACAACATTTGAAAGAGGTCGTGACTGTGTTGAAAGTCTGAGCGCAGCGCACAAAAAAGAGGCGTGGCACACAGAATGCACGCGGCGCATTGGGTCAAATTTTACAGTGTGAATTCTAACTAGTGCGGCGCACCAAACCAATGTGGCGCATTGGGTCTGCGCGTGGTGCGTTGAGCCATCCAGCCCGAAATTCATCCATACTCTATGATTTTTCAAAATCAAGCAATTTTTCCGCTTCAAGTAAGTTTGTTAAAGCCTGCTCAGTGATTTTTAACTATGGTGTTGTGGTTTAGAAGAAAAGAGGTTAGTGTTTGAATGGTGAAATATTTAACCCTATATCCACATCCAAATTTGCTCCAAGGGTTAAAGGGAGGTGTTTCAAAACCTGAAATTTGGTGCTTTAATTCTCATTTCATTGGTATGCTCTTGCCATTTACTATCATTGTTGTCACTGCTAGCTTTTCACAATATACACTATAGTCCCACAGTCCCATTGTTATTCCTCTATCCCATATCCCTATACCCTTTTTATCCCCATGTGGAATCCCAAACCCTATCACTTGTTACCTTCTTCCCTTCATTGATAAAAATTTAAGTTTCCACAAGATTCATTAGCTGTTTTCATGTCTTTGACTGTACTTACAGATTTCCATTTGATTAACTCTTGTTTCTATCACATTATAAGTCCCATCACTATCACCCATTCCCATACCATTTGTAAAGGTGTTTAATCTCAAAATTTTCCAAAGCAATGAGTAAATTTCTGTCCATTCCAAAGTCACTTGACAGTCCATTGTATTCACTTTGACATTTCCTTGCAGCCTCTCATATATGTGACACATTTGGGCATTGAAACAAAATACACCAATTTCTCATTTTCTAATCAACCAAGCACATAGTTGACAAACACATTTCAGCACCATGTCAGAGACAGATTCACCATATGAGCAGGGCTATGAGCAGGATAGTGATTCATCTATCGAGCTTAATTTGTCAAGGAGATCTCACAAAAGTGGCAGGCATGTCAGCGAAGAACCCACTTCTTTGACACAATTGCAGGCTTGCCCGCTTGCAATGGATTGTTTTCAGTGGCAGTCATGTTTCCAGTATTGTGAGATGATTGCCTGAACCCAGCATCATCATGAGTTAGCTCGCCTTTTTGTCCTACATTTTCATAATGGTCATGTAAACCTCGCTGGACTGAATTTCACTTTGTCACTAGAGACTATTTCTGAGGCGACCAGGATACCAAACATCGGTGAAGAGTGGAATAAGCGGCAGTAGTTGGATAGGGAATATTATGAGCCTTACATCAGACCCATATATCTGAGGCATCTGATCAGGGTATTTCCATTCCGGTCTCTGAAAGATGAGTACGCACCATTGATGAAACTTATCATTAGGTATTTCAGTTGTGAAGGGCGCTTTTCACGCTTGTATGCATATCACATTCGGCTGTTGATGCATTTCACGAGAGTGCGCATGATGAGCATTCCATATTTCATGTACCGTAACATAGAGCAGATGACGGTCCTTGTATAGAAGAAGACCCCAGCACATCATCATAACATCATTTACCATTATGCGCTCATCAAGATCATGGTGGTACATCAGCTCGCACAGCAGGGCATCGCATGGGATGAGTTCATTTCCCGTGACTTCTTTGCAGCGCCACAGCCTCCCGATATTGTTCATGATGAGGGAGAACCTTTACACCAGTTTGATGTTCTCGAGTTTGAGCCTATCAATGCTCCGGCGTGTGTGACCTATCAGAGATGCCATCGAGCCTTATTTGCAGCATCTTGACGAGTACTATCTCCACCCGGGGTGGAAGGGGTCTTGTTGACTTCATCAGCAGTGTGAGTACTATCTCCACATGGTGTGGAAGGGGTATCACCTTCGACATCAGCACAGGTATAGGTTCAGGATAGAGGCAAGAGGCCTATGCACGATGAGGGCTCTTCAGGAGGCGAAGACATTGATTTTATACTCATCGATGTTGATGCGAGCTCTCCTAGCTCAAAGCTCAAAGATATCATCCAGGAACAAAAGGCTGCGATTGATACTTTGACTGTGAAGTTGCAGAGATATTAGTGGGTTATACATTATTTGGAGCAGCGCAATAAACAACTGGAGGATGAGCATACACTTATAGAGTTGCGGTGAATCCGTGAAGACCGTGCATTGGCCTAGAAGAGACCAGGTGACATGACACCATTTGAGCGAGAGACCTACCTTAAGCACGTCAAAATTCATCTGGAGAAGCTCTTGGAGAAGGCCAATAGGGAAAAATACATGCTTAGACATATGAAGAATCACTATTGGGCCCGCACGCACGTTTGCAGAGCAAAAATGAAGATCTTGAAAGCAAGGCTGGAAAAAGCACTGAAACATCGGAAAAGGCTGGATCCACTTCGAATATTGGCCAAAGGTTCCTTGGCTGAGCATGTGACATGATGGGAGGCCTTCACTCCAAATTTCAGCAAATTTGGAGAATATTTTGTGATTTTGAAATTTTTTGGTTGCAAAACAAGTTTTTTCGCCCGACGCGTCGCGCCACCCGACGCGCACTTACGTTTGAGACATCTTCTAGAGGAAAATTTTGAATTTTTGGATTTTTCATGGTAAATTATGTATGTTTAGGAATTTCTGAAGCATTTCATCACATTTTGGGCTGCCTAAAGGGCCAAAAACACCATGAAAATCACCTTTCTGCCACCTTTTGCACCAGCAGGAAGTAGTCTTGGGAGAATGAATTTGTTGAGGGGTAAATGAGCTCCAAATTGATACATTCCACTTGGGTTGGATAGCAGACATGTAGGACTTTCCAAAGAGCTATCATGCACTTAATTTTGACTTCAGGAAGTGCTCCAAAATCAGGTCCAAAGTAGCACGACGCATAGAGCTTTGGAGCGCGGCGCATAGAGGAATTCAGCCTATTTTTCACCTTCCAGCTCAGAAATTCGGCCAGTATTGACTAGTTTCACCACTTGATGTAATTTTTTATCTAGATTGATGTAATTTGGTAACCATGATGTAATTTTGGCATGTATTTACTTGTTCTAGATGATTCATTCACAAAAAAGTGAAAATCAAGTGAATGGATTAGTTTCCTAGCTTATAGAGGCAAGTTGTTTGGCTGCCTAGATTTTAGCTCTTTGTTTAGAATTGGTTCAAACTTCTCCTAGAAGCATGAGCTCTACCCCTAGAGGCATTGGAAGGGGTTATACTTTTCTATTTATTGTATTTTCTGAGACATTTTCAGGGTTGGATACTTGGGAAAAGTTTGGCACTCCATTGTACATACATTTTCAGTTTTTGGCAAAGGAAAGACCAGAGTTTTGCAGCACTTGTTGGGATCCTTGTGGCTTTTGAGTTTTGATGATGTTTATTCTCATGTTATTGAAAGTTTAATTAATTTTATATGTATTCCATCCTTCTCTATGCTTCTGAATTAAACAAATGAGTATTCGAGGTAGAATTCATTGATTTGTTGGTGCTCTGCCTTAGACTTTTGTTTAGTTTTATATGTTTTCGTCAGTTTGAAGAGGATCCTTGTATTCTCTTGCCCTCTTCATCTCCTCAGCATTATTTTCCATCCATTCATTCAATCTTAGACATCAAATACATTGCCTACCCTGCCCCAACTTGAACTCTGCAAGATCCGGCCTCATCCCCAAGCCCAAAAATTGTTTTTCCCTTTTTTTCAACAAAAACCCCTAAAAATCAAAATCAAACCCTCCTATTTTTTTATCTAGCCTAATATTAGTTTTTTTTATCATCATCTCAAGCCCCTTTGACACATTTTTTTTTTATATTGACCCGGAGAGAGCCCTCTCCTATCCTCGTAGGGCTAGCTACGAGGCTGAGCGTGGTTTGGTGTGGTCCTTCTTCTGCCTTATTTCAACCTAAGGTGGATTTGGGAACTAACATAGTGGCGACCATACTGGGGAATAAAATGGTTTTCTTGTTGATGTTATTTGTTTCATAATTTACAGACGGAGTTTGAAGTCACGGCAGGTAGCTTTCGAAACGCTTTTGCTTTGCATTAGCAGAAGTAGATAAACACTGCTTCAGTCGATCTCCGGTCTAGCTTGTGAAAGGGATATTTCTCTTGTGTTCTACCCTAGTACATTATATCGTTCTGGACTTGTGGATGATTGAGTCTAGAATTCGATAGGCTGAATAGATCTTTTTGTCCTTTGATTTTTGAGTAGATCAATACACTGGCTTCCAAAAGACATACTAGATCAAATCCTGATCCTAATCCGCCTCCAGTGTATGAGAATCCCAACCTGATTCCTAGAATTTTCCATCGAGAAGCTCCCGTGTTTCCTCTGTTTAAATCTCATTCATACCCTACTGTATTTGAATACATCGAAGACATTGATTTTGATGATCAGTTCGAGTTATCCTTGTTCGAAACCAAATCTAAAAGTGCCACTAGTTCTACCGTCATAAATCCCGAGTTCATTAAGTATCTTGAGGTTGAACAAGCTAATCGATCCATTGATAATTACATTCTGAACCTTCAGAACTCTATTATTGTAACGAATATTCCTGAGTTTATTGAATCCGCTTCTGAAACTCTTGGTCCATCAGTAGTTACTTCTGATTCACAAGTTCCCGCTGAGCCTTCTTTTATTCCTACTATTCCAGTGCAACCATTGATATCTGATCAGCAATCAGCAGTAGTTCCTCCTCCATCTCCACCACATACACCTCGAACACCTACTGTTCCCACTCCACCCATTTCTCCAAGACAAATCATAAATCCACCGAGAGCCATGGCTGCAAGATTCGCACCTCTTGTCTTGCCAGCAAAATTGGATCCTATGCTCGCTGATTATCAGAGTAAAATTCCTTTGTTTGATGGTACTCCTCAAAGTGTGCCTGCTCAGCAGCATATTGTTAGAATGACAGAATTTTTGGACCTACATGAAATTGATGAAGAGAATGTTTCCATGAGATTGTTTGTCCAAACTTTTGGAGGTGAGGTACGCAAGTGGTTCAGAGCTTTACATCCCGGAAGTATTAATACATTAGAAGACCTTCAGAGACAGTTTCTAGATCGGTGGGAGATGAAGAAAGATCTGCTGCAAATCACTTCTGAGTATACTAGCATCAAGCGTAATCCTGGTGAGTCCGTCCAAGACTACATTATCAGATTTAATGCGGTGTATAATGCAATTCTTGATGACTTGAGGCTTTATAAGAAGTCAGCTTTGTTAAAATTCCCGGATGGTTTTGATCCGGAGATGGCCTATTCATTACGAGATAGAGATCCGCCTACTTTAGAGGACATGCAGAAGATTGCCGTGAGTGTTGAGGCAAACTTGAATGATAAGAGAGCTAGACTGAAAGCAGAGAAGAAAGTTGTGATAAAAGAAGAAGCTTCTACATCCACAGATAAGATACTTCGCGAAATGGAAAAGATGTTTGAAAGGCTCACTATTGATAAGCCCGAACCACAAGTTCAGAATCCTAACTTCCGTGGCCAGTAGCAGCCCCAATTCAGGATTAAGCAACGAGAACCGCGAGCACAAGAACTAGCAGTCCAGCAGCAAGTAAAGACACCTCTTCAACAGAATTTTGTTGGTCACGATTTAGATGATGAAGATGATGTAGTAGGAGAGAAAAATCAATTTTTTACTCCTGATGATTTGCCCATTTATATCACCGAAGATGATGAATATGCAGAAAGTTCAGTGGTACAAAGAGATGAGGATTTTATCCTAGCTAATGATGCAGCCCTTGAGGAAGAGTTGGATGAATATCAAAGAGGTTACATGAATGCATTGTCAGCTCAGCAGAAGCAATATTATCTTAGAAATATATATGTACCAGTCAATCCAATTCAGAAAAGGAAAGAAGTTTCAGCGCCCAAAAATGTTCGCCTGTTGCACAAAAGAAAGCAAAAGAGGTAGTTGATCCCGCTGCCAATAAGTCATCATCAGCAGAAAAATAAAATTAGCCAATCGCATCGAAAGAGAAGGTTGAAAAGAAAGATGTTCCAACCAAATAGATCGAAAAGACTTCAGCTTTTAGTTTGGAGAAAGAAATTTTGAAATTGAAGGTATCTATTCCCTTGACTGAACTAATGAGAAACAACAGTTATAAAGGTCAGGTTTCTAGAATTTTGAATTTCGATCCCATGTTTGACATGGTGAATATTGAAGATGATCAACCGGAACTAATATTTGGACCAGCTTTAGATGGTGAGTCTCCAGACAACGAAGTACCTCCTTTCTATATCAGTCTTCGGTTGCATGAGTTTGTGTTGCATAACGCCATGTTCAATTCTGGTGCTTCCCATAACCTTATGCTGAAAGCAATCATGGAGAAGTTGGGTTTAGACATTACCAGGAAGTACCACGATCTTTATTCATTTGATTCTAGCAGAGTGAGATGTATTGGGCTCATTAAAGACTTGGTTGTAAGTTTGGATCAGATTCCTACAAAGAATGTTTTGATGGATGTTGTTGTAGCAGACATTCCTCCGAGATTTGGTATGTTGCTTTCTAGATCTTGGGGAGAAAAATTGAAAGGGACACTATAGTTATATTTCTCCTATGCGACGATTCTCATGTTTGGCCAAATGATAAAATTGTACCGGGAACAAAAAATGAAGTATATGATTACCACTAAGGAGAAACCGGTTAATCATCCGCTTAATTATGTACATACAGATCTAGAGTCTTTTGTTTTTTTTTCCGATAGTTTTATTGATGTAGATAGTCAGTTGGTTCAAGCAGAAGATATCCCAGAGATTACCGAGAATTTCAGAGAAGTTTTGAAAAAATAAAGGCAGCTACCGGAAAGCACAGTTGAGAAATCAGCTAAAGATAGTGGACAGCGAGCAGAAAAAATAGAGCTAGCACAATTTCAACACTTAGAGGATGATGAAGAGGGTCTATGGACCATGGATTTCGATGGTGCAGTGGGAAACGATGGTGCTGGGATTGGTATTTGGGTACGCAGCCCTTTTGCAGCTCCTAACAAGGTACCGAGCAATGTACGGGTATGTTCTTACAAGTTGGCATTTGATTTTTCGAACAATGAGGCTAAGTATGAAGCTCTGATTGCTGGCCTAAAGATTCTTAGAAAGCTGAATGCTAAGAGAATTGCGGTCTATGGCGACTCCAAATTGGTGATTAAGCAGGTAAAGGGTGAATATCAAATGAAACATCCCCGGATGCGGGCTTACCAGAACGTTGTCCTTGATATTTTGAAGCAGTTTTCAGATTATACCTTGACTTGTATTCCTCGCATTCAAAATGGAATTGCTGATGCACTTGCCAAAGCGGCAAGCAACTTGAAGATCCCAATGAATTCAAGTAATAAGTTCGAGATACATGTGAAGCACCGTCCTACCATATCGGATAATCAAAGATGTTGGCAAGTTTTCCAAGATGATGATGAGATTAATGATTTCCTGCAGAGTGAAGGTAAGTTTAAAGATACCTCAATTGATGTAGAATTTGATGATGGTGATGATGTTCAAGTTAACCAAATGGAAGTGTTACAGCTGAAATATAACATTATTCCTAAAGGTTTGATACCTTTGGAAGAACTCTTCGATCAGGATGATGTGGCTAAGAAACCAACTTTACGACCGACTGAAAAAGGAGTAGAGGATGTAAATATTGGGACAGCTGAAAATCCCAAAATGGTAAAGTTATCCAAGTCATTGTCATCGGAGGTAAGAGCTGAATATGTGAGTTTGTTGTCTTCATTTGCTGATGCTTTCGCTTGGGATTACTCAGATTTAAAGACATATGACACTAATATCATCCAGCATACTATCCCAATCAAGCCTAATCAGAAGCCTTTCAGACAAAAGCTAAGAAGAATCAATCTGAAATTGCTGCCATCGATTGAGAAGGAGGTAAATAGGTTATACAAAGCAGGAATCATTGTTCCTATCGGATTTTCTGATTGGATTTCCAATCTAGTGTCGGTGCAGAAAAAGACAGGTGAGATTAGATTGTGTATTGATTTCCGAAATATGAACAAGGTGTCATTGAAGGACAATTATCCATTTCCTAAGATGGATCATATATTGCAGCGAGTAGTGGGTGCATCTCAGATGTCACTACTTGACGGTTATTCTAGATATAACCAAATCTTGGTTCATGAGGATGACCGCGACAAAACAGCCTTCACTACTCCGTGGGGGACATTTCACTATGCCAAGATGCCATTTGGTTTGAAGAATGCTGGTGCAACTTTCTAGCAGGTGATGGACATGGCTTTTGCGAATGAAAAATATGTTTTCCTTGTTATATACCTTGATGATTTGACAGTGTTTTCCAATTCAGATGAAGAGCACATGCATCACTTGAAAGTTGTTTTTCAAAAGTGCAGAAAATATGGTATCTTGCTTAATCCTAAAAAGAGCTTATTCGCCATGGAAGAAGGTAAGTTACTTGGTCACATTATTTCCAAAGATGGCATTCGTATTGATCCAACACGTGTTGAAGCAATCCAGCAAATTGACCCTCCTAGGAACAAGAAATAGATTCAGTCTTTTAACGGTAAGATGACATTTTTGCATCGTTTTGTCCCTAACCTTGCTGAGCATTTGAGAGAAATAACAAATATGCTAAAAAAGGACAGCCAAGTAAAATGGATTGAAGATGCGGTAAGGTCCTTTGATTTGGTGAAGTTGGCACTATCTTCAGCCCCGGTGTTAATCAGCCCGGATTACACCCAAGATTTCATCTTGTTTTCCTTTGCTTCAGAACATACCATGGCAGCCGTGTTAATGCAAAAGAGAGATGGACATGAGAATCCCATAGCATTTTTCAGTCAAACTATTAGAGACGCAGCCCTGAAATACAACATCATTGAGAAACAGGCACTGGCACTGGTAAAGGCATTGAAGGATTTCTGGGTATACATTTTGCATTCCCATATTTTAGCTTATGTTCCTAACGCTGCTGTGAAATATTTTTTAGTACAGACTGATCCGGAAGGAAGATGTGGTAAGTGGATCGCAGATTTGCTGGAATATGATGTGGAAATAAGGCCCACGAAGTTGATCAAGGGACAGGGGCTGGCAAAACTTATGGCTGAATCTAATTTACACGCATTATACATAAATCGGATTGCTGCTATGTCTGATGAAGATGAGGAGAATGCGCCAATTTAGGTATCGAAAATGTTTGTTGATTCCCCATGGTATTCAGATATCATCTATGTTCTTCAAAATTTGTCATCACCACCCGGCATGACTCGAAACAAGGGTAGGACTTTGAAACTGAAGGCTGCAAAATTTTGTGTTTTGAATTCTGCACTTTATTGGAAGGATCCAAGTGGTGTGTTATTGAATTGTTTGTTGGAGGAAGAAGTGGAGAAGGTAATGGAAGATTTCCACAAAGGAGATTGTGGGGGTCATCATTTTTGGAAGACAACTGCCATAAGATTTTGAGAGCTGGGTACTATTGGCTGACATTGTTTGCTGATGTTTATAAAATAGTCAAAGGATGCCATGAGTGCCAGATTTTCAAAGGAAGACAAAAATTACAGCCATTGCCACTCAAGCCTATTGAGGTAAGCGCCCCTTTCCAGCAGTGGGGTTTGGATTTCATCGGGGAAATCCATCCTCCTTCCTCAGGACAGCATAGATGGATTCTAACAGCCACCGATTACTTTATAAAATGGATCGAAGCAGTTCCCACAAGACAAGCCACTGATTCGATAATTATTTCTTTCCTTGAGAACAACATTTTGTCCCGTTTTGGTTGCCCGAGTAAATTGATTACAAATAATGCAGCGGCTTTTAAGTCAAGAAAGATGATTGAGTTTTGTGCAAAGTATAAAATCATTTTGGGGCATTCAACCGCCTATCATCCGCAAGGTAATGGTTTGGCGAAATCTTCCAATAAGTCTCTAGTCAATATCATTAAAAAGTTGCTGGACATCAATAAGAAGAGTTGGCATAAGAAGCTGGTGAATGCATTATGGGCTGATCAGGTAAGTCAAAAGAAGTCAATTGGTATGTCTCCTTTCGAGTTGGTTTATGGAGTAGATATAGTTTTTCCTACTTCACTTGCTGTTCTAGTAGTCAAGCTTCTTCAGGAGGCTGGTAGTGAAGAAAGCCATATGCAGAGAAGGATAAACCAGAAGATTCATTTACAGCAAATGAGAGAAGAGGTCTTCCAGAATACATTTAAGTTATAGGAAAGAATCAAAAATATATATGACAGGAAAGCGAAGGCAGATAAATTCAAGTTGGAGGAAGTGGTACTAAAGTGGGATGCTAGGAACGAAGACAAAGGTAAACATGGTAAGTTTGAAAACCTTTGGAAAGTTCCATTCAAGATTGCAGTATATCGAGGTCAGAACGCCTTTCTATTGAAGGAGATGAATGGTGAAGACTGTCCAGGAGGGCCGGTCAATGGCCGGCTACTCAAGCGCTACCATTTCTAAGATTTTTTCTGCTGATCATTGTCACTGTACATATCATGTTTTCCAAATTCATTGTAAGTGTGCACTGTAGTATTTTATTCAGTATGGGGCCCAAAGCGAAGCCTATAATCTTGAGGAAGGATTTCAGTTTTCATTTGAGTTTGTTGAGTCTGTTTGTTTCATTCATTTCTGTTTTAAGATTTGAGTTAGTTTAAGGTAAAATTTCAGTCAATAAATTGAGTTATCAGTTTTTTGTCGTCTTGTCGAATAATGGATTCCATGGCCCAATGGATAAGGCACTGGTCTGCTCTCCCAAAGATCTGCCATTCTTGGCACCTCCAAGGAGCTACCATCCCCATTGGAGCCAATGTTAGAGTCGGACTTTGCAGCCCTTCGTCAGAGATCATTTCTCTATTTTCATTTTCATTGTTTAGGTGTCTCATTCCATTCTTTCATCTGCATTCCGTTAGGGGCATGCCACTGACTGACAGAAGGGTTTGGTTCTCTTGTTTTCCCTCATGCTTGTACCTGCTGGGTTGGTTAAAACTCCTCAAAATCCATCAGAGTTCAGTTCATGTCATTCATAGTCATAAATGATTATTTTGGTCAAAAAGAGTCTTTTAGTTTTTGAGTCTAGGGTTCAGTCTTTTGACATGTTTAATAAATTCCCGCAGGCCATGAGGATGGTTTTCAAAGAATTTCTCAGTTCAAAATTTCATCATCAGACATATTTGAGGACATTTCTTGTTCAAAACTCTGTTTTGAATAAGAATTATTTTTTTGTAATAAGCATGTATTTTTCCATCTTGAAGTTTTCAAAGTAGGCTCTGGTTTTCCTTTGCCAAAAATCAACACCAATATCCCTGCAAAAATCAAATAATTTCATCAGTCCAAACTTAGAAAATCAGTGGAAAAGCAAAAGACAGAAGTTTCATTAAATGATAAAGTGCCAAAATAAAAACATTACAGAATGGGTTTTTGGAGGAAGAAAAAATCAAAGCTATCTCTTGCAAGATACTTCTTAAAGTCATATAAACCATTTGCATCAAGAAACATTCATAAAATCTCATACCAAAGTTGAAATTTGAGGTTGGAGAGCGAACAACATTTGAAAGAGGCTGTGACTGTGTTGAAAGTCTGAGCGCGGCACACACAAAAGAGGCGCGGCGCATTGGGTCAAATTTTACAGTGTGAATTCTAACTGGCGTGGCGCACCAAACCAACGTGGCGCATTGGGTCTGCGCGCGGCGCGTTGAGCCATCCAGCCCGAAATTCATCCATACTCTGTGATTTTTCAATTTCAAGCAATTTTTCTGACTCAAGTAAGTTTGTTAAAGCCTACTTAGTGATTTTTAACTATGGTTCTGTGGTTTAGAAGCAAAGAGGTTAGTGTTTGAATGGTGAAATATTTAACCCTAATCCACATCCAAATTTTCTCCAAGGGTTAAAGGGAGGTGTTCAAAAACGTGAAATTTGGTGCTTCAATTCTCATTTCATTGGTATGCTCTTGCCATTTACTGTCATTGCGTCACTGCTAGCTTTTCACAATATACACTACAGTCCCACAATCCCATTTTTATTCCTCTATCCCATATCCCTATACCCTTTTTATCCCCATGTGAAATCCCAAACCCTATCACTTGTTACCTCCTTCCCTTCATTGATAAAAATTTAAGTTTCCACAAGATTCATTGGCTGTTTTCATGTCTTTGACTATACTTACAGATTTCCATTTGATTAACTCTTGTTTCTATCACATTATAAGTCCCATCACTATCACCCATTCCCATACCATTTGTAAAGGTGTTTAATCTCAAAATTTTCCAAAGTAGTGAGTAAATTTCTGTCCATTCCAAAGTCACTTGACAGTCCATTGTATTTAATTTGACATTTCCTTGCAGCCTCTCATATATGTGACACATTTGGGCATTGAAACAAAATACACCAATTGCTCATATTCTAATCAACCAAACACATAGTTGATAAACACATTTCAGCACCATGTCAGAGACAGATTCACCATATGAGCAGGGGTATGAGCAAGACAGTGATTCATCTACCGAGCTTAATGTGCCAAGGAGATCTCACAAAAGTGGCAGGCATGTCAGGGAAGAACCCACTTCTTTGACACAATTGCAGGCTTGCCTGCTTGCAATGGATTGTTTTCAGCGTCAGTCATGTTTCCAGTATTGTGAGATGATTGCCCAAACCCATCACCATCATGAGTTAGCTCGCCTTTTTGTCCTACATTTGCATAATGGTCGTGTAAACCTCGCTGGACTGAATTTTACTTTGTCACCAGAGACTATTTCTGAGGCGACCGGGATACCAAACATCAGTGAAGAGTGTAATAAGTGGCAGCAGTTGGATAGGGCATATTATGAGCCTTACATCAAACTCGGATATCTGAAGCAGCTGAGCAGGGTATTTCCATTCCGGTTTCTGAAAGATGAGTACGCACCATTGATGAAACTTATCATTAGGTATTTTAGTTGTGAAGGGCGCTTTTCACGCTTGTATGCATATCACATCCGGTTGTTGATGCATTTCACAAGAGTGCACATGATGAGCATTCCATATTTAATGTACCGTAACATAGAGCGAATTACGGTCCTTGTACAGAAGAAGACCCCAGTGCAGCAGCATAATAGCATTTACCATTACGCACTCATCAAGATCATGGTGGTACATCAGCTCGCACAGTAGGGCATCACATGGGATGAGTTCATTTCCCGTGACTTCTTGCAGTGCCACAGCCTCCCGAGATTGTTCATGATGAGGGAGAGCCTTTACACCAGTTTGATGTTCCCGAGTTTGAGCCTATCAGTGCTCCGGCGTGTGTGACCTATCATAGAGGCCATCGAGCCTTATTTGCAGCATCTCGATGAGTACTATCTCCACCCGGGGTGGAAGGGGTCTCGTTGACTTCATTAGCAGCGCGAGTACTATCTCCACATGGTGTGGAAGGGGTCTCGCCTTCGACATCAGCACAGGTACAATTTTAGGACAGAGGCAAGAGGCTTATGCATGATGAGGGCCCTTCAGGTGGCCAAGACACTGATTTTATACTCATCGATGTTGATGCGAGCTCTCCTAGCTCAAAGCTCAAAGAGATCATCCAGGAAAAAAAGGCTGAGATTGATACTTTGACCGTGAAGTTGCATAGATCTCAGTGGGTTATACATTATTTGGAGAAGCACAATAAACAACTAGAGGATTAGCATACACTTATAGAGTTTCTGCAAATCCGTGAAGACCGTGCATTGGCCCGGAAGAGACCGGGTGAAATGACACCATTTGAGCGAGATACCTGCCTTACACACATCAAAATTCATTTGGAGAAGCTCTTGGAGAAGGCCAAAAGGGAAAAATACATGCTTAGACATATGAAGAATCACTATTGGGCCCGCACGCACGTTTGCTGAGAAAAAATGAAGATCCTGAAAGCAAGGTGGGAAAAAGCACTGAAACGTCGGAAAAGGCTGGATCCACTTCGAATATTGGTCGAAGATTCCTTGGCTGAGAATGATACATGATGGGAGGCCTTCACTCCAAATTTCAGCAAATTTGGAGAAGATTTTGTCATTTTGAAATTTTTTGGTTGCAAAACAGGTTTTTCCGCCCGACGCGTCACGCCACCCGATGCGCGCTTACGTTTGAGACATCTTCTGGAGGAAAATTTTGCATTTTTGGATTTTTCGTGGTAAATTATGTATGTTCAGGAATGGCCGAAGCATTTCATCACATTCTGGGCTGCCCAAAGGGCCAAAAACACCATGAAAATCACCTTTCTGCCACCTTTTGCACCAGCAGGAAGCAGTCTTGGGAGAATGACGTTTTGGAGGGGACAATGAGCTCCAAATTGAAACATTCCACTTGGGTTGGATAGAAGACATACAGGACTTTCCAACGAGCTATCATGAGCACAATTTGGACTTTGGGAAGTGATCCAAAAGCAGGTCCAACGTAGCGTAGTGCATAGAGCTTTGGAGTGCGGCGCATAGAGGAATTCAACCTATTTTTCACCTTCCAGCTCAGAAATTTGGCCAGTATTAACTAGTTTCACCACTTGATGTAATTTTTGATCTAGCTTGATGTAATTTGGTAACCATGATGTAATTTTTGCATGTATTTACTTTCTCTAGATGATTCATTCACAAAAAAGTGAAAATCAAGTGAATGGATCAGTTTCCTAGCTTATAGAGGCAAGTTGTTTGGCTGCCTAGATTTTAGCTCTTTGTTTAGAATTGGTTCAAAATGCTCCTAGAAGCATGAGCTCGACCCCTAGAGGCATGGGAAGGGGTTAGAATTGTCTATTTATTGTATTTTCTGATGCATTTTAAGGGTTGGATACTTGGGAAAAGTTTGGCACTCCATTGTACATACATTTTCAGTTTTTGGCAAAGGAAAGACCAGAGTTTTGCAGCACTTGTTGGGATCCTTGTGGCTTCTGAGTTTTGATGATGTTTCTTCTCATGTTATTTTAAGTTTCATTAATTTTATATGTATTCCATCCTTCTCTATGCTTCTGAATTAAACAAATGAGTATTCGAGGTAGAATTCATTGATTTGCTAGTGCTCTGCCTTAGACTTTTGTTTAGTTTTATATGTTTTCATCAGTTTGAAGAGGATCCTTGTACTCTCTTGCCCTCTTCAGCTCCTCAGCAATATTTTCCATCCATTCATTCGATCTTAGACATCAAAGCCATTGCCTACCCTGCCCCAGCTTGAACTCTGCAAGATTCGACCTCATCCCCAAGCCCAAAAATTGTTTTTCCCTCTTTTTAAAAAAAAACCCCTAAAAATCAAAATCAAACCCTCCTATTTGTTTATCTAGCCTAAGATCAGTTGTTGTTATCATCATCTCAAGCCCCTTTGACACATTTTTTCTTGATATTGACCTGGAGAGAGCCCTCTCCTGTCCTTGTAGGGCTAGCTACGAGGCTGAGCATGGTTTGGTGTGGTCCTTCTTCTACCTTATTTCAGCCTAAGGTGGATTTGGGAACTAACACTCCCCTCTCACCCCTCCGATTACTTATCAACCGTCGATCTATGCTTAGATCTAACGGCCATCGCCAATCGCAATCGCAGCTTTGAAATGGTGTCACCCGCTACACTCCCAGATTGCGATCCCCCTATCGTGATCTCCACTGTTGATTCCCATTCTGATCCGATGGCCCTCATTTCCCCGCCCTAATTGCAATCAAAATTTTCAAAAAATACCACCCTCCGCCCTTTGCGATTGTGATCCTCTGACGCAATCTCCACCTTCAATCTCACATAAAATCCAACAGTCTTAGGCCAATCGCTCCATCGCTCATCAGAATTTGACCCTCCCATCGCTTCCCGCCGATAAGATCGTAGCTGTCGATCTCCTCCAGAGATCCGACGGTCCTCATTCAATCGCCCTCCACCCGTGACTGGGTCCCACCATTCAAGCTCATTCCATAATGTTTTTCGTTGCATTTCCATAAATTTCTCATGTATTTCATTCGAAGGTTTGAACCTTATGTTTTACATTGCAAATCCATATCATCCCGCCAAGCGTTAAGATCCTAATGTTTACATTAAAGTTTTCAATTTCGCCTGACTTCCACGTGCATTTCCCGCTATCTCACTACATTCTTCCATAGTATCCTTTGTATCCACCACTCTCATCCATGATTTGCTACCATTCTCATAGCCCTCCAGAGCCTTCCTTCCCATGCAAGGATTTCTTCACAAATTTATGTGTTTTGCAGGGTATGGGCGATGGACAACCGCCATTGTTCACATTCACTATTACAGTGGCACAGAACGCAAGGAAGACCATTTTCAGGGACTGAAATTATGGAGAAGAGCCTGTGAATGTGTTACGACATGAATTTCATTAAAAGAATAGAGTTAAACTCTGGAGAACAATTCCAGAGCCATTAAAGCTCAGATTGCATAGACAGGGACAGTCACGAAGCGACAAAGAGTATCAGTACAGAATTAAGGAGTTCTAATGCACATTATTGAACATGTTAAGCCTTAATTCAGTGTTTTAAGGGCAGAATACCATATTTAAGACGTCATGACTCACACTAAAGGTCTAATAAGACCCAATGCACAGAAAACAATACATCAGTGTCACCATTAGCAAAATTTTCTTTCCGTGAAAGGGCGAAGTGCCCATACTGCTTTCATTCTAATACCGTGTTCTTGAGAAGATATCTTCCCTAACAACAGTTCTAATGCTAGCCAAAAGCATTATTACACAGTATGGCAGACCTGAAGTCACTTATCTACCTTTTTTCTATTCACCAGAGTACTGCAGCAAAGTACATCAAGGACATACCTGGAGTAAATTTCATCCTGTCGAAGATCACTCTTTCATCGAAAGAGTACTGAAGATTAATGCATAGATATTAAGACAAGATGGCCTCGAGCCATTCTTCCATTTTCTATTTTATTGTTTCATTTAGTGTTCCACCTACCTCCTCTGCCCCTCTTTCAGCAATAAAATCCATGAGGAAACTCATTGAAAAGGTTGTTGATCGGATATCTGTGAATTGTAAGTTGTTTCTCTTGAGACATAGTTCTCTGTGTAAAGTTTTAAGATAGGTTGAGGAAGATGTTTTCAGACTGAATTTCAAGTTGTTGGAAATTTTTTACATGACTGGTGTTTCTCTTTAATATGACAAGCACAATTCTTTGGATCCTGATTTAAAGCAGCGGTGATGTTTTTCTATATTTGTCCTTGTTTTCCTTTGTAGTTCATCACATTTCATTTCTTCTGACATGCATTAGAAATATGGTATAGGATTTACCCTTGCTTGGTACCCTATGCTTCTACTCTCCCTGCCTTCAATGTTTTCTGCTATATGTGTTATCTGAGTATTGATTCAAGCTAATTTAACCAGTGTAGTAGCTAATGTTTACTGCTAGCTGATGTATGAATTAATGAATCTGTTCTTAGATGTTATTGATAGGCTTTAATCAAATGAATTGGGATACTGGGAGTTTAAAACACTGTATTTGTCTCACTAGGTTCCCTTCCAGTCATTGAGCCTTTCTAAGCTCCCTTAAGCTGGATGTCGAAGCATTGAGAGTTCAAAGTCTCTCTCTAATCTCAGGTTTTCACCTTTGTGTTTGAATCTTTAATGTTCCCTTGTCTAAATATTTTACCTTTAGGAGTTGGGTCACAGGTGTCTAATGGCATGTCCTGTCCCTGGACCTAATTCCTAAGTGGTCATCTTGGAGGTTTCCTTGCCTTTCACCTTATTTCTTGCCATTTCATGCTACACTATCATCTTTAAGACCTAATTCTTTAGATGACTAGCCCAACTAAAATCTTGCATATTGAATAGCAAGTAAACCCTTTTCTGACTCCATTTCCCAATGGTCTCGAGTGTTTCTTTGAAATCATCCCTCCCTTGCCTAAAATCCTCTTTGCACATCATTTCCTCACATTGAACCCTTCCTTTCCGATTCCCAACAACCAAACAAACAATCAATCAAACAAACTCGTGCCTATAACTAGCCTAATATATTAACACAGAGCTTAAAGAACATAAAACCTTTGCCTATATAGAGAAATCCCTCTCTGGACCCAGGAGGGCTAGATCCTAAGGTCTGAAAGTGGTTCTAATGTTGTCTCATCTTTTGGTATTGCCAAACTTGCCAAAACATGGGAACCCCAACAGTAAGTATGCATGCCTTGGATCATTTTTGGTTCACCACTCTTCATTTCCACCCATTCCATTTGCAAATCCTTCCAATAAGTGGTAAATTTTCCCAATGTAATCAACCATTGGACACCCAAAATGATATTGGTGTCTAGTATGTCAACTACAAAAAAGTGATCCACCAAAGTGTAGGATCCCATAGTGACTGAAAGTGATGGGACATAATGCATGCATTGAATTGTTCTATCTTCTGGGACCAAAACAGGGAATCCCTCAAACGTATCAGTGGGTATTGCTCACCTTTACACAAGATGGGCATCAATGATGTTGTGGGTAGCCCCACTATCAATTAATACAGAAACCCTCTGATTCATGATTGACCCTTGAACTCTTAAGGTTAAGTACTTAGGTACTCCCCTCAAGGATGCAAGAGTTCCTCCAATAGGAGAAAATTCTCCATTCTCATCTCCTGAAGGTGTTGGATATCCTCCAATGTTGTCAGCGCTGTGAGCCCTCCTTGGCTCATCATCTTCATCTTCTTCAAGATTTGAGAAGACCTCTATGTAATTTTCTTTACCAGCAGCACATCTATGTCTAGGTACCCATGGTTCTTGATAGGTGAAGCATAGCTTCCTCTTCTTAAATATTTCTGGACTTCATCATGAAGAGGCTTCTTGTATGAGCTCTCCTTGGAAGGAGAAACTTTCTCTTCCTTTCCTTTAGAAGGGAAAGAGGGCTTGTTCTGAAAGTTTGCCTTTGATTTTGGCAAGGCATCTTGAAGGTATATAGCCCTCTCAATGGCATCATGCAAGGTAATGGGCTTGGTATATTTAACCAACCCATGCATAGGTTCATCCAAACCATCGATGAACATGTACACCCTCCTTGCTGCAGACAGATAAGGAACCATGTCCGATAATCTCATAAATTCAGAGATATAAGGCTCTACATTACCTGACTGCTTCCACTTTGAAAATATCATGAAAGGTGCTTCTAAATCCTTTCAGTCAAACCTTTCCACCAGTATTCTAGTGAACTCATAATAGGCAGTCACATTGGCGTGGCCCAATGTAGACAACCCATGGAACCACCAATTGTGTGCTTCACCTTCAAAGTGCAGCATTGCAATCTTGATAGCTTCCATTCCAGGAAATTTTTTCAACTGAAAGTAGATATCCAGATTTTCTACCCACACTTTGGCAGAACTAGTGGATGACCCATCAAACTTGGGTAAAAATAATTTTCCCATAGAGTGATGTCGATCGTGATTCTGTGTGAATCCACCATCTCTATACTGATGCCTTGGTATTCTTTTGTCCTTGAGGTGAAAAAACTCTTGAAAAATCAAGTGGTCCTTGAATCTCTAATTCTGAGACTCATATTCCACAAATTAGTCCTCAAGGGATGCTTGCTCCTGAGGCCCTTCATTCTCCACAGCCAGAAAAGTAGTCATGGTAGAGTGTTGTGGAGCTTGTGGCTAGTTCACCAGTTGATCCTTCTAGTGGTGAGACATGCCAGAGCTTTCTCCAGGATGAGATCTCCTAGGATATTCCTTGATCCTGTCCAATATCATCTCTTTGATCTCTCTAGCAAGATCTTGCATGGCTTTTAGAAGGGTTTTTGCAAACTCCTTCCCATCTTCAACACTTCCAGATTCAGGGGATTTTCCCTTGTCTTTATCATCATTGGTATAATCAAAATTCTTCTGTCTTATTTTCAGATACCTCCTCTCTCTTTCAGTGAGAGGTTATTATTCTTCTAAACACATATTGGCTCTTCAAGAAAAGCACATATTGTGCCAATAAAGTTGCTTTGATACCATTGTAATATCCCCAAATGGGAATATTCAGCAAAGCCTGCTGTTGTAACGCACTCCTGAGAAATTTGTGCACTGAAATGAGTTTGCAACTCCTGGATCCCTTAGATCAGTGGATCTATTGTCTATATCCAAAAGGAAAGAAAAAACAAATCAAACTAGGTGAGGTAAACAGACCTCCCACCACCTAGTCTAGCTGGAAAACACCCAAAGAGAGGGGTTGCAGCTATATGGAACAAAATGCTTTAGAAATAACACAGTTCAACTGTTTGAGAGCAAGAGACCAATATGGAGGTTCATTCTTCAACTATACATCAACAAAATAGATTTACAATGCAGCTTATATAGTGTATAATAGAAAGGAAAAGAATATACAAGAAGAATCCCTTAGAAATGAGGTGTTACAACCACAAGAAATAGAGGAATAAGATTGACAGCGTTATTTTCATTGGTTGAAGCAATAATTGACTACATCTCAGATCTAGAGTAGATCTATATACAAAATGATAGATCTATTTCAGATCTGTATACAAGAAAGGCTTCTTTATACACACCCCTTGGGGATTTTAGCAAAACATGAATAACAGTGAGTAGATATAAGATCTAAGTTACAAATATGCAGTAGTATTCAGAACATTTTGAAGCATGTGATGTACAACAAATTAGATCTGAACTAATATGGATTGGATGGCGAATCCACGGATCACCACAGTGAAAGGAAGATTCCAATCACTAGAGATCTCTCCTCCAAGATGATGCCAAACTCCCTGCAACTCTGATCTTGAAAATAACGCAGTACTGGAAGAGGGACTACACTGTAGGCTCTAAATATGCTTTGGCCTGATGCCAAGATATGGATATGAAGCTCCAAGCGTCTAGAACACTCTTGTCAAAGGGATAGAAGAGACTCCCAGTGAGAAAGGGTGCTAGAGATGCATATATCTGAAGAGATCTATCCTCCACTTGCTGCAGCTCATAAGGAAAACCCAATCCTAAGCAGGATCAGCACTGTAAGTGTAACATGAAGCTTGGCCAATTTCTAGATAGTGGACAAGACAAACAAGGCTCCTCCAAGAGCTGCTCTAGGAAGGAGGTGGGATTCCCACTCAAGAACACGCAATGCTAAGTAGCAATATTCTCAGCTAAACAGTAGAAAATGATATATGTCTAACCAGAAAATATATTCAGAAATATACATAATAAAGCACCTTCTCATGCTGATCTCCTCTTCCTTTTATAAGATGAAAGCCTTGTCAAACCCTAAACCACTTCAATGAGTTAGCTATTTTCACATGGGGAGCCTCCATCTAAAACTGCACTGTCCATCCATGAGGTACATTACATCTATACTATGCTGTAGATTTGGTCAAGGTTGACCCAATCTCCTAGCTCAAACCCATTCACACCTGCAAGTGTTTTATTTAAATGGTCCAGATTTGTCCATGTTCACATGGGCATTGATTTATTCATTGTTTTTAGGAGTTTTACATGTCCTCCTTTATTCATTTATTCATGAAACAGAAAATGAAACAAAAATGTATATTCCTCTTACCTTAGGCTAAGTAGGAATATTACACATGACCTATTCTACCAAACCCTTTCGTTGTGCCCATTCATACGATGCAAACCACACCCACTTGTCTTGTTGTCTCATGATTGTAGTAGGGTTTGTAGGGTTTGTTGCTACAAAGAGCATTGAGAGATACTCCATGGATTCGATGCTAGGTTTCCCATATTAGTCATCACCAATCACTGGGGGCACCGAGCTCGAACATATAAGGCTTCAGTCTAGCTTGCATTATACTGGTCGTGCTAGGGTTTGAGAGAAACCCCAATTTCTCAAGAAAGTCATCCATTTCCGATTTTACCTAATTCATATTCCCCTAGGGTACATTCTAATATGCATTGCATGAAATCATGATAAAATCATCGATTATAATTTTACCTCGGGTTCATGATTGGTTTCCCTAATCTCAACATGTGCATTAATGTTTTCAAGGTTTTAGTGAGGCGTTACAAGTCCTACGCACCTGCAAGCCCCTTTTCTCTGGCATGTTCATTGAAACAAAGTGGATACATTTTGTGTTGATGACTAGGGAAAGACTTGAGTTTCATTAGGGTATGGAAAAGGTTGGCTCTCCTCTACACCTCTAAAACACTAAATTATTATGATCAAGAATCTGACCATGCCTTGAATTAACCTTCACTATCTACAACTCTTTTCACATAGCACTTCAACACACTTTCTCTAAAATCACATAATCACCGTGGGAAACAAAAAATATTAAATTCACTATTGGTGGTTCCATTAAATGTCTAAATTTGAATTAAATTTCCAAAGTGAAGCATGAGATGATCCATCCATGCAATTTATAACAAATTAATTTGGATTATTTTCATGTTACTAGAGCGAATCAATGTTTGTATTTTTTTCTATTCATTGATCCCACATGAAAAGTAACGCTTTGGTAAACTAATTTTTTTGTTTAATATTCTTTTCAATATGCCAAGAAAATGTGGCTTCGATCCACATCCAAAAATGGAACACTTTTACTCGAGGAAAGAAACACATAGGTCGTAAAGTCGCATAGGTCGCGAGGTCGCAAGGTCGCAAAGTCACATAGGTTGCAAGGTCGCAAAGTCACAAATTCGCATAGGTCACAAAGTCGCATAGGTATCAAGGTCACAAAGTCACAAAGTCACACAGGTCGCAAAGTCGCATAAGTCGCAAAGTCGCAAATCCGCAAAGTTGCAAATTCGCATAGGTCACAATGTCACAAATTCACATAGTTCGCAAAGTCGTAAATTCACAAAGTTGCAAGTTCACATAGGTCACAAAGTCGCAAGGTCTCAAATTCGCAAGGTCGCAAAGTTGCATAGGTTGCAAAGTCACAAGGTCGTAAGGTCACATAGGTCACAAGGTCACAAAGACGCATAGGTTGCAAAGTCACAAGGTCGCATAGGTCACAAACTTGCATAGGTCGCAAGGTCACAAATTCGCAAAGTCGCAGAGTTCGCAAAGTCGCAAGGTTGCAAGGTGGCATAGGTCACAAAGTCGCAAATTTGCAAGGTTGCAAAATCGAAAAGTCACATAGGTCACAAAGTCGTAATGTCGCAAGGTTGCAAAGTCGCATACTTCGCAAACTCGCATAGGTCGCAAGGTTGTGAGGTCACAAGGTTGAAAAGTCGCATAGGTCAAAAAGTCACAAGGTCGCAAGGTTGCAAAGTCGCATAGGTTGCAAGTTCACAAAGTCGTATAGGTTGCAAGGTCGCAAAGTTGTAAAGTCGCATAGTCGCAAAGACACATAGGTCGCAAAGTCGCATAGGTCGCAAATTCGCAAAGTTGAAAATTCACATAGGTTGCAAAGTCACAAGGTCACAAAGTAGCATAGCTCACAAAGTCTCATAGGTTGCAAAGTCGCAAAGTCACAAGGTTGCAAAGTCACATAGGTCGCAAATTCATAAAGTCGCAAATTCGCATAGGTTGCATTGGTCACATAGGATGCAAAGGTCACATTCTGCCACTCAGACACTCCTATAAAAGGGAGAAATCATCCAATTTGAGAGAAGATTCAACGATAGTAGACAACATCCTTATCTCAACCAACAAATATCTTAAAGCTCTAGATACTCTTCCAAAGAAGGATTGGATTATGACATAAAATGATAAAGTAAATCTACGCATGAGAATCCAATATCGGGAAAATATGGAAAAGGATGTAGACAAGGTCATATATTCATATAATCATCTCCTTAGTGGGTTATATCGATGGTCTAAGTCCATCAAATTCCTTCCATTAGGTCACTAGCAGCATCTAAGGAATGGGAGGAATTACTACATGAAATGCAGGGATTTATCAACCCAATCAGACAGGATTCCAACTCCAACGACTTGCAAGTGACAAGAGAGAGGATCATGCAATATGCGGTTGAGCCGGTCAGGGTTCACACTAAATTTTTGACCTTGTGAAACTAAGTCAACGCCCAGAAAATCATGTTGATTCCATATGCCCTCGAGTGCATGCACAGACATGAGGAAGACATGCCTCAACTGGTCACGATAGATACAGAATACAAATCATGGAAAACCTATCTCAGGGAGCATCAACATATTGACACTTTTGCCTTATTAATAAGCACATCATTAGCACATGGTCAATGGATGAGAAATACTATCTCATTTTTTGTTGCACAACATGGTAGCTTAGGGAAAATTTAATCAGAACCTAAGAGAAACATGAGGGAGTCCCTGGGTCGCAATCAGCCCTAGGTCGCAATCCACCCTAGGTCGTGATCAACCTTGGGTCACAATATCCTTTAGGTCCCAAATTCCCTTAGGTCGCAATGTCTCTTAGGTCATAACCTCCCCCAAGTCGCAATCTCCCTTAAGTCACAATCTACCTCAGGTCACAATCTCCCTTAGGTCGTAACTTCCCCTGGGTAAAAATCTAACTTAGGTCACAATATCTTTTAGGTCACATTCTCCTCTAAGTCACAATCTCTCTTAAGTCGCAATCTCCCTCAAGTCACAATCTCCCTTAGGTCACAATCTCCCTCAGGTCGCAATCTCGCTCAGGTCACAATCTCCCTCAGGTCGCAATCTCCCTTAGGTCGCAATCTCCCTTAGGTCGCAACTTCCCCTCAATCGCAAGTAATCCCAAGAGTTAGGGAAGACCAAAGGTCACAGGAAACCCAAAATTCACCTCAGCCTTTATGTACATCTTATAGCGATTTTTTAAAGGACTTTTGGGTTGTGGACTTTTGAGAAAGACACATTGCTTTTTATTGAATGGATGCCTCTTGCTAAATACAAATAAGTGTTATTAGATCTCACTATTGAATCCGATGGAAGTCTCCTGTGTGGTTATGCTATGAATATGGTCTCTTCGAATGAATGAATTCTTCTTTTAAATATTGGTGCACATTTCTACTCATGTATTCCTTTGTGTTATGAGATTCCTTGTAATACGTGGATGATATATGATGTTCTAACTTAAAGAAATGTTGATGAAATTCTTTGTCAATATTTTCTTTAAATTTAATTGGGATGTGCATAGTTTATAAATGAAACACTTAACCATCATGAAATTTTTCTCGTTTGTTAAGTGAATCTTGCAATAAGTATGATCTTGGTAAAGTTTTTCTAACAATGCTTTTCATAAGTTTCATGCTTTAAATTCTTCTTTTCTATTCGTTGTATTATGTTTCATAGGGAATTCATCAATCACTAAATTGTATTCATTCAACATCCATGCATTCTCGATCTCAGCAAGTCCCCTCTCTATCCAAAAAAATATCTTCACCAATTTAATGGCAACCAGGCCTACATACCAGATGGGATCTATTAGTCATCAGTAATATTTGTTATCTATAGATGACTAAATATTGGTTGTAGATTTGTAAAAAAAAAATCCCTGAATATTGTGATTTTTAGAAATCTCACTGCCTTCATTATCCTTATAGAAATTTTTTTACTATTCCACTAGCTTCCCATTCCATGGTCACCCTACTGCTCCTAAAAGACTTCTTATGTCATTCTACCTACCTTTGTTAGGCTCCTTTCATGCTTATAACTCCATTGCCTCATTTTCCCCTATTCTTAATATACCTTCCTAAACAATTCCCATCACTCCTATCCTTCAAACTCATCATTTTTCTACAAAACCTAGCCTATTGCTACAATTTGACACTTTTCGAGACTAGGCCTGTGTTTTTCCCTTTTGGACCCCTTCCCCTCACTCAATCCTTAAAAATTCCACTTTCCTACTAACATATATCCCTATCCCCTAAAATTTCCCCAAGAATTTATACAACCCTTAACCCCTTCATTCCGCTCCCTCTACAAGGTAGTCCAAAATCCCTTGTTTTTCCTACACCAAACCCGAAATTCCTCTTCCAACTAAGCTAGGGTTTGCTATGGAAAAGAGGCATAGGAGTAGAGGATCCATATGATAGGTCATATTAGCAAGCATAAAGCCATACCAACTCATAAAAATCATTCCTCCATCATTTTCCAAGAATTCATTCCAAAGGAAAAATAATTTGCCACACCTAGGGCCAGTTTTTCTTCAAACTATGTTTCTAACCAAACAGAGATGAATTTGACAAAAGTGAGAGAGTTTTTTGTCCATAATATTTCCAAGACGAAAACCCTCCTTCATATTTTACAGAGGTATCATGGTTTGGGAGAAATGTCAAAAATACAAGTGTCACGGGAGAATTGTTTCACTTCTAAAGTGACCTTATGAAAATCAGGGTTTCTCATAGCTGGTGTGTCAAAATTACTTACTTGATGGGTCAAAAGACAACTATACTAGAAGTGATTTCTAGTGAGCTATCATGAGATAAGTGTGGAGATGGGGAAGGCCTCCAAAAGTTTCCTGCACCATGTTAGCCACCTATAAATTTTGTTATACCAAGAGTTGGCTAGACTTTTGTCTTTAAGCCTTCAAGAGATAGTTTCATTTCAAAACCTATCATATTTTGAAGTCTCATGATATTCTTTTTTCCCTGAGTTAATCTTCATTGCTGTTTCCCTCATAAACCTAAAAAATCTGTTGTTTTCCTGAAGAAAATACTGTTGAAAAACCCCATTTGCCATCATTCTTACCGCTACAAACACTCATAATTGACCTTCATTTTTCATCCCCTTCTCCTCATAAAATCCCTCCATTTTCCTCACTTTAACCTTCAAAATCACTTCAAAACCCTTTTAAAAATCATTTGGTCTCCTTCCATTTTTTTTAAGAAGCCTTTTTTTTTCCCTATCGGAACCCCCCAATTGGTTTTAAAACTCTATTTTTAGCCTAAAAAATGTTTATATTTTATTACACAGAATTTTAGCCCCTGAGGGCTTAACTTTATAAATCCCCACTTCTCATAGGACCGGCAGCCCCACAATCGGGCGCTAAGGGCCTAAAAATCCTCTTCTAACCTGTAAAAACCTTTTTCCTCCTTTGTATTTTATGAAAATCTGACTTTCCACTATGTTTTAATAAGTCCGATAGTTCAACGTTTTGATGAAAATTGACCGTTGATCTGAACCACTCAACGATCGTCAGTCAATCGCATCGCAAACAAACATGCCAAACTTTGTTATTTTCCTTCCTTTTCCTCTGATTATGATTGGCCCCTTTTTCTTTTGAAACCCCTGATCGCTTCGTTTCTTCACAAAACCATAGCCCCACAATCGGGTGCTAAAAACACTAAAAACATGTCCAAATCCTTTGTTTCCTTTGTTTCTGATAAACCCGATGATATGTTTTAAAAACAGATCTCCACCATCATTCTCTGTAGGATCAATGGCCGTCAACACATCGCATTGGATTTTTTCATTGATGCATTTAAATATGTTTATTTTCCCCCTCCGATTGGCGACGTTGCGATGGTTTCCCAACCGTTGATTTGTTCTGCCATACCTAGATCTGACGGTCCACATTGCTCTATCCCAAAGCCTGCATACCCGTCTTTGGCATCCATGACTTAATCTCCACCATTAATCTGGTTCTAAGATCAATGGCTCCAAACCAATCGCATCGTAAAAAATCTTTGTGCCATTCCTCTCTCCTCCTCCGATTGTGATCATTGAAATTCAATCTGGACCGTCGAAAACCACAAGAAACGATGGCCCAGATTGATCGCCCTCCTCCATAGCCCTCTGATATTAAAACCCATAGATTAATCCCGACTGTAGATCTCTCTAAGATCTAACAACCCTCGTATAATTGCATCACAAAAAACCATTGTGCCCTTCCTCTCTCCCCTACCAATTGGCGATCCTGCGATTAGATCTGGGCCGTCCATTTCACACATCCAACGGTCTAGATTGAAGCTTGAATCCCTTTGTTAAATTCATAAAACCCCGCAGTATAAATTTTTCAGGCAATTCCCATCATTTTTCTATGCAGATCAATAGCTCACATTGACCCAAACTCCGCCCAACCCTTGCCTCATATTTTATTCCATTAACCCCAAGATTAAATATAAGTCATATATTTGAGGCTTCTGCGATGATTATCTAGTGTAGAGAATTATTCCGGTTTAATCGCATCCATTTTTGTTGATTTCCGACGTTTCGAACCCAGCCAATGGGGTTCATCATCAGGGAAAGATCTATGATATTTAAATCATAGATCATAGATCTTTCCCTGATAATGAACCCCGTTGGCTGGGTTCGAAACATCGGAAATCAACAAAAATGGATGCGATTAAACCGGAATACTTCTCTACACTAAATCTAAGTCGTTGATATGTTCCATCCAACGGTCCATATTTAACCCAGTAGGCCCAATCATTTGGGACCTACCGCCCCCGTTGATCAATCCTAGCGGTTCACTCCCTGATTTGATGGTCAAGATTAAAACCACCTTGACCCTACCCCACATTTTTTTCCTGTGCATCTTATCTCCATCTCTCTCTCCTCACGATCATTTGATCTAACGCCCCAGATCTAACAGCCAGCGTGTGGTTTGGCGTAATTTTGATTCTGGAGGTTAATGTTTTAAAATTACACGATATGGGTAGTTTTAAAAAGCCAAGTGTCGGCCGCTAACGCATATCGCATTCCAAAAGGAAAAGCCACCTTTCCCTCTTTTCACCGTGCGACACCAGTGGTTTTGATCACCAAAACCACCTTACCCCATTTACATTACATCCCCTCAGTTTTAATCTCCACCGTTGATCACTGAGATCTAACAGTCCCAGTTTAATCCAACCATCAAACCATCTCCCTCCACCCATCCTCCAAAGGAATTCATAAATCAACCTCTGTCGTTAAGCTCTGGTTGTTGATCTCATCTGACAACCCAGAATTATTCTGAAACCCAAAATTTCATTTCACTCTTTGTTCCTTTCGCCAAAGGTGTTCGACCAATTTCCTTTGCAAATTCTCCCATTTTATTTATAAATGTTGCCCCTTTACATTATATTTTTCCCGATCAATCTCGACCGTTGATCTTTGCGGATCAATGGTCTAGACTTGATCTTCTCCACCATTTATCCAACCGCCTCCCCTTTTGACCCCAACAAGCAATCCTGACCGTTGGTTCTGTTTATCCAACGGCCATGCTCAAACCTAAACCTCCGAAGCATTTTAAACCTTTTCCCCACAAGAATTTTATAACTTTTTTTTAGTATGAATCTTTCGTCGTAAAATATCCCTTTAGCTACGCATAAAAAATAGCCCTAACATCGATTATGGCTGTAAAATATCTTTAAGTCTGTTGCATAAATTCAGATCTAAGCACAAAAAGACATTAATCAGATAAAATATAGTATGGCTCCATGCATCCAATAGACAAGGCAAGAACAAAATGTTTAAAAGAATGATTTGTATTATATTAAAGAATGGGGCACCTGAGAGGAAAACAAGAAAGGTGTTTTCTGGTTCTCCTCAGTGGGATGGGTCCTTGGAAGTCCTCAGTGTTTCAAATCTGGAATTTCTCTCTCTTATTGGTGTAGAAAAACAAACATGGAACTCAATGGGAGTTCATAAAACAAAAATGGAAAAATGGTGACCAAGAGTAGATCCAGAGTGATCTAATGCAATCAAGGTCACTAATGAATGGGGAAAACCCCCCTATTTATAACAAAATATTGGGGCGGTCTAGAACTCGGTGCATGAATAAAATATTATTAATCGAATTCTAGAAGCACCTTTTAGGAATATTTTATTATATTTGTTGGAGGGAAAAGGATTCTTAACTTGGGTCAATTCCTTTATTTATAAATAATAAATAAATAAATGATTTATTTATCATTTTAGGGGAATGATGGGAATAAATAATAGTTTATTTGATTATTTATGGATGATTTAGTCAAATTTAAATAAGAATATTATTTATATAATGATTTAAATAACTTGTTCTTAGGAAATAATTAAATAAATAAAGATTTATTTAATTAATTGCTTTGTTTTGGGTTAAATATGACCAAATAAGTTATTTTATGTGGTGAAAGAAATTTTACTTAGGGTAAAATTGGTCTTACGTGGTGTACTTGGGTTCATCTAATAATAATAGGTTAGATGACCAAAAAAATGGTGTAACAGATTGCCCCCCAACGTACGAGTGTTAGGAGAAAATCGTATGACCGAACTACATTGTAAGAACTCAATCAGTAGATAGCAAGAGGGAAGTGAGAGAGAGAGAAGTGTAATGGTGTCTGATGTGTTAAAGGACTAGACCCTGAGGAGACGAGACTTATAGGTGCAACAAGTCTCTATGAAGTGGTACCTATGCTAAAGGCAGTGGGGGAGGTATACATATGCCCGCCGAGACAAAGTATAAAGAATAAGGTGCCCAGAAAACCACGGAATGCAATAAGTACAAAGAATAAGGCACCCAAAAAACCATGGAACGCAATAATGAAGCATGTGCTGGCCAGATAAATAACATGATGAATCTCATATACATGCGATTCCTGGAATAGTCGTCAGGACTTATGCAAAAATATGGTAGTACATGAGATATAAATACGCCTAAGTGCCCCCTACACGCGGGGAACTGCTCGCAAATTCTGACTGATACGTGCAAATCGAAGACGTGTTGCAAGCGGCTGAGGCCGATATCATCAGATGAGAGGAGCTGCATCAAGGGTTGAAATGAAGTCATCCAGGCATGTGGGGGGCTACCTGCAGGGCCACCCCCTCATGAGGGTTGAGACATCTCACACATGCCCGGGAATCACCAATAGTTGCGGCTACGTCACTGGACCATCAACTGTATATATCACGATCATGCTAGGAAGAGCTCGAACCAAGGTATACTGCCCCCTAGACCTAGCTTCTGGAGTAAATGAGCTGATGTCGACAGAAGGAGGTCCGCCATAGGTGAGGCAATAAGGGAACCCCACCTAAGGCATGAGGAAAATAGTAGAGTGATGACCAAGTAGACACTAATGATGATGATGGAATGAGAGGAATGGAGGAGTGGTTGGACAACTTCCCTTGTTAGAGCATAAAGTGTATGAATGGCTTGGCAGCGACTGACACAATATCATGAGCGAGAGTGGATAGGGGTACTGAAGGCCATGATGTGAGTCATGAGAGAGGGACCAAGCAGGAAAGGATGGAGGACTATGGTGGGGTATAAAGGGACTCGGGATAGACTCCATGAATGTGCTGGTGACTCGACTCGAATGCTCTAAACAAGGGCTACTCGATGGTGTTGCCTCATAGTACGGGTCCAATGGGGAACCATAAAATCATGAGTACAATAGGGTAGCTCATGACGAAAATCAACACGAACGAATACGAGTAAGGAGGCAAAGTGGTGCCCCAAGTACAAGTGTCATAAGTGAAGAAATTCGATTTTGAGAAGAGGTGAATAGACCCTTCATGGACAAAATTTGTCCTGGTGAAGTATGAAAACATAAAAAACTGACAAAGACCCATTGGAGTTCTCAGTGAGAGCTTTCCAACAGTGTAGACGGTGTGTCAAACGAGGCTACGGTTTGGTCGCAGCGAGTGAAAGAAAAAATAGGGATTTTCTTCTAATAGGGCGTTTTCCCTCCAAAATCATTCATTTGCTTGTGTAGCTATGGTGAATGTGGAGAGGAGAGAAGGCCCTAAATCTTGCGGCGATCGTAGCGGACAAACCAACCGTTGGAATTGTGATCCGTCAGTTGCAGGTGAGAGGCCTAAACTTAAGCTTTGTTTTTGATGGATTCAAATTGCAGATTAGGGCTTTAAATCTCAGTAATTTCCCCTATTTATTCCTCACAACCGGGTCGCACCTTTTGGGGAAAAAACTGTGACCTGGGACGTAGGCTTGGGCCTGAAAAGTGTGACCTGGCCCAGGTTTTTGCTGAAAAGTGCGACCTATGAGAGGGAGGTGATTTCAGTGTTGTTTTGGGCTGAGATTCAGTTTTGGTGTGGATAAATGCAGTTGTGTGGATCTATAGACTGAAAAAATGATGTTTTTGTGCAGATATGGCAAATATATTGATCAAATGGAGAGAGAGAGACTTAAGTACATTACGGACGAAGATCCAGGCGGATCAGGGTGTCCGTCGTGTACTGGCTAGGTATGGGGTGTTGAAATTTTTGGAGAACCCATTGATGAGGGTTGGAGAGCCCTTGTTGGCCCATATTATTAGTTACTGGGATCCAGATCAGGAGGCGTTTGTAGTGCAGGGGCATAGAATCGAGCTGACGGTCTAGGATTTGTTTTTCTTGACTGGTCTCCCACCATTAGGGATGGTGGGAAATACGCAGCCAGTGTTACCACGTGGGCGTAACATTATGGAATTTGTTGAGCGACGTTGTCGACCAGGGGCTCGAGTCAAGGGGACTTGAATATCCATTGGTGATCTAGAGAGGTTGGAGACCCAGGCGATGTCCGCAGCAGTGTTACGGGTCGTGGGTAGCCAAGCGTTCCATCACATCACTAGAGGGTAGATGATGATCGTGGAGAGTGTGCTGAGTGGGACCTACTATGGGTGGGCCCAGATGATGTTGGTGTCGGTGAAATGACAGCTGTCACTATGCAAGCGGCAAGTGAATCATGATTGCGCCTATGGGATGATGTTGTGCTCTTTCTTCTTTGAGAAGATCCCGACCTTACGACCTCGTGTACATTTGCCTGATGGAGGTCCGAGAGAGCCTCGGATGTGTCGGTGGGGATGATTATTGTGTAGAGGAGGAGGAGGGGTAGTCGAACGGGTGTGCCGACCAGAGTTCTTCACCCATTGGGATTAGATGCCACTATACATAGATGACTATCCCTATAGTGGGATGAGTTATTGAAGAGATCCAGACTTGCCGCTTCCACCTGGTCGAGTGTGGGGGCCCGTTGGTAAGTGACAAGCAACTAATCTGTTATGTGAATTTTAGAGTTTGTGACTAGTATGCATGGTACTAATCGTTATATGTTTTGGAATGCAGATACAACTCCAATAAAACCAGCCGGATATATGGGACGACCTATAGCGATGGGAGCTACAGGGGCAAGTGGATCAAGGATGGCGCAGAGCAAGGATATGGATGCTCTGGTGGAGGACATTCATCGTAGATGTGAGGGGCTGCTGACCGGTGTATCGGAGCGTGGTTGGCAGGATTTAGATGACCAGTACATAGAGTTATGTATTGGGCTACCCTCGGAGTGGCGAGGTATCATGCGACGCATGGCGATGGCCGGTCAGGCAGTGCGTGATCTACGAGCTGCGGGAGCAGAGCCATTGGCTCGGGATCCTCTAGAGAGTGATTAGATGTAGGGCAGGCAGTGCCCCACAGTGTCAATGTAGGGGCGAGTGGTGCCCCCCATTTTTGTAGTTTGGTTATTGTAACATGCTATGGGCATATAATATGTTTCAGAGTAGATGGACTCTAAAAAAACGTGTTATGTAATATGTGTGATGTATATGTGTTTTGGTTGATGGTATTAAATGTTATTGTGTTGTGTGTGATATATGCCAGTCTAGAACATGGTTTGTGATTTGATCTACATAGTGATTTTGATCTCTAGGTATATGGCTAAATGTGATGAAGCAAAATTCACATATCAAAAGTTGCACTCGTAAATATTGTCTAACCAGGACAGGGTTATGCACACGATAGACACCATTAAGTTGTAAGACGAGAATTAGGGAATCTAAATAGACATGCAAATGGAGGATGTGATGAGAGAGAGCATCTACTAAGAGACCACGAACCGCATCATATTCGGCCTGATTATTGGTGGCTTGACCAATGCTGACCCCATTTGCAAGAACAAGGGTATGCAAGGGGGTAAAAATGGCCTAGGTGGCTGAGGAAAGGTTTCGAGAATAGCGACTGGCGCCATCGGCATAACCAAGGTAATGAGTGGACGAGAGGGTCGAGGGAATATCATCACGAGACGGGAAAAGGGAGGAAAAGTGGGGACGCATGTTGCGAAGTACATCATAGATACGGATGGGAGTATCGGGATGATGGGAAGGCAAGGAAAGGTGGTGGAAACCACAAGAGGTTGCAAAGATACCTAGATCATCAGAAAGGTGCACATACGGGTCATTAGGGGAAATGATAGAAGAACAAGTAAAAAGATGGTCGAAACATAAAGAGCCCGAAGAAGTGGCGGAAGGGGGATCAAGCGAAATAGACGGAGTGGATTCAGAGGGGATGTACTCCAAGTGGTGTGAGGATGATGATAGGTATAAGAGAGGAGTAGCAGACTTTGACATCTCAACATCAGGGGGAGGGATGTCAATGGTAGTCGGGGGATCCTCAAGTAAACTTGACGCATACTGAGCAAGGATGGGCGAGGAGGATTGATTTTTTTCAACTTCGTACTCGCGAATGACCTCTAAAGAGGCTCGGTAATGCGTGAGGTGAGGGCAATGGTGGGAATAATGGCCATGGACACCACACAGAGCACAGGGTTTTTTGGCATGAAGGGTCTTTGGGTTCTTGGCTACGAATGAGAAGGAAATAGAGGTGTCAGGAACCGTAGATTCAGGGAACGTGACTTTAACCATGGGTTGGATATGGGGCAACTCAGGACAAATATGGGTGGGATGACCGATACCATCACACAAGGCACAAGGCTTGGTGGGTTGGGGAGGGGTAGGGTCAGGTGTGGTGGCCTTGTCATTGGATTCCCCCTTGCGAGTTTTTTGTTTCTTGCTGGTAGCTGTCGCAACATTAGGAGGGTTCTGCGGAGGGGCGAGGGGCACTGTGGTGGTGGAAGGAGGGATGGGGATCGGTTGTACTAGTGTCATAGCTATGTATGGTTTGGGGTGGCCTGGTGGGGTCTCGGTTGGAGGGGTGAGATACCAAACGGGAATTCCCAAGGTTAAATTAGGAAGGGAAAGGGTGGCCATGACGGGGACCGAATAGACACCGGGCGGGGGACCAAGGAAAGGTATCTGACCAGTAGGGTAGTGACCAGGGGGGACAGCTCCCATATGGTGGGGACCTGAGGGAACTGACTCAGGAGGGTAGGAAGGTTCCTAAGTGTAATGGGAAGGGTCGGGGGAAAAAGGTTCGGTTGACTGAAGCGAAGGGCTAGGAGCAGGAGGCGGTGGGCGAGATAGAGGTTGCTGACTAGTCAGAGCAGGCTGTGGAAGGCTAGCTTGAGATGATTGCATCATGCAAACATTCGCTAAGCCGAGGTCAGAGACGGGTGGAGGGGGAGGACCAGGAAAAGTTCCAAGCAAAGAGGAGTCTTTATAGACGCCGGGGGAAACACTGGTCAACGAATCAACAGTTGGTTTATTGGTGACAGTAGAGATGGTGGACTCAGGGGAGGTCTGAGATTTTGGTTCGTGGTAGGTCAATTGGTCAATGGTGAAAATATTGCCATTATGAGGGAAAAACATCTTGCGGTGGACTGCGAATGGGACGGCTGACATGGCATAAGTGTAACTACGCCCCAAAAGGATATTGTAGTCAAGAGGGGTGTCGATAACTTCAACGTCGACACAAACAGTCTTGCCGGCAAGGGTGATAGGAAAATTACGAAATAGGCCAATGGGCTGGGAGGCATGGCCATCCCATGCACGAAGGGTGATGGTGGAAGGGGCCAGTTCAAGGGATCCGAGTTGTTTCCAAACCAAAGCGTACATTACGTAGGTAGATGCCCCCTCATCAATAATACACCGAGCAACATTGGCGTTTTGGATTTTGACTGGGATTTGGAAAGAAACTAAAGGATGAAGAGGGGGATGGTCTGACTGACGGGCATCAAAAACAATCAATTGGTTATCAGCAGGATCTACAGTGCCCACGGCAGATAGTAGAGCCCTCTTTTGAGAAGGACACGACTGGAGGAGTTCCAATGTTGAAATGGCAGCAGGAGATTGGGCCAGATCATCTACTATGTTGTATGAATGGGCAGCCAGACCAGAGGTAGCATTTCAGCATAATGGTCCCTTAGGAGGCTTGGGATGAACCTCGGCTTTGGGAAGAGGGAGTTGCAAGGGACCATTGGGTGTCGTTAGAGGCTCTGTAGGACATGACGATGGAGACTCAGAGACAAACGGAACAGGAGGTGTGGAATACTGATGGGACCGATTTTGAAGGTTGAGGTCGATAGTGAGAGGTGGGTCAAAAGCCATCATGAGAATCTGGTAATCAGAGGAACCATAAGGGGAAGGTTGAGTGGTTACTGGGGCGTGAGGAGGTTGAGTGGCCATGAATTCTTGTTTCGGGAAAGGATCAGTAAACACAGCAGGTTGAGAAGTAACGGGGGTGGGAGGGGTAGTAGGGGAGGAGTGTTGTCCCCGTACGGTGGCCTAAGAATCCCAAAGTTGCCGCATTTGTGGTAATAAGGGACAATCGTGAGTGTAGTGACCATAAACACCACAACACAAACAAGGCTTACTAGTGCAAAGTGGCCTATCTGGCTTGGGCTGAGAGCCCTATGGCTGGTTGGCAGTGGTAGAGTCGAGATTGGAAGGATTGGGTCCACGATTACCAGAAGCAGATTGATTGCCTCTTCTCCTTCTTTGATAAGGAGGAAAATTAGTTGGCCCCTGCTATGTAAATACTTTCCCTGGAGGGGGTAGTAAGTGCAGTTGTGGGGGTGGAGAAGGCAAGGGAGTGGGAGGTCCAAATGCTGGAGGAGCTGGGACACCAGGTTGCGGATATGGATAAGGGGTAGGGTGGCAAGCCGTAAGGTAAGCAGGGGGTGGGAAAAAGGAGGAGGCATGCCGTAGCCTAAATACATGTTGCCTAGAGGGGAAAAAACGTCGGAGGGGCTGACCCCTAGAGGAAAACCATGGCCCGGAGGAGGTTGGGCAGAGGTATGTGACAGGGCTCCAATGATACTGTCGACAGAATGAGATGCCCCCAAGGCATTAGGGCCACCGAGTTTGGGAAGGTTAGGAAGGATGGTATAAACATAACCAGATTGGGTGTAGATAAGGTCATACTTCAAGGCAATTTGGAGGGTGGCTTCTTCGGTTTGGGGAAAATGGGATGCGACATCTTTGTCAATGGGAGGTAAGAGAGAGTGAAGGAACCAGTCCATGTAAACTTGATCTTCAAAGGGGGGAGCTTGACATAAGCTTCTTCTGCGCCGCCATTCCTGGACATGAGCGGAAAGGCGGGTTGAGGAGGATTGACGGAAGGAGGATAAAAGCTCGGTACCAGTGTCGTATCAGAGAGGGAGCTGGAAATAAGATAAAAAGGCTTGGGAAATGGTCGCAAAAGTGGTATGGGAGGAGGTGGCATGTTCAACATACCATTTAGAAGCTTCGCCTGTAAGCGTGCGTTGGAACAATCTAAGACGAATAGAGTCGTCAGTAATGGAATTGGAGGAACACCACATATGGAAGGATCATATATGGTTGGAGGGATCCTCACTAGCAAGGCCTTCGAACCTGGGAATGTCGGAGGGGGGCTTGGTTGGCATAGCAGACCAACTAACATCGTGGCGGATAGGATCATTAATCAGCTGATTGAAGTCGGGGAGACTAAGGCCAGCCATATAAGGGAGTGATGGGGCCGTCGAGGTAGGTCCCGAGGTGGTTCCTAGAAATAGACCCAGCAGTAGTACTGGGGTTACTGCTGGTGGTAGGCCCTGAAGTAGACATGGTGAAAGTGACAGGGGGAGAACCAGGAGGGGGAGAACACGAACAATCAGAGGAAGAGTTGGAGTGCGGACTCGGGGAAATACTTACTCGATGATGACGGGAAGGAGGAAGTCGACCAAGCGGAAACTGAGGATGAAGGCCAAGAAGTCTCCGGGAGGGCAAGGAGGGACAAAATCAAGTGAGGTCGAGGGCAGAAAGGTGCAGTGACAATTGATTTTAAATTCTTTGCCAGGCGGTGTTAACCAGGCGCTTCTTCACTTAGGGTCAGTGTGTGGCGTGCGTTAATTTTAATTGTTTAAACCCAAACGTTTTGAGAGTAAAAGAAAGAGTGTGCTGCGTAACGGAAAAGAAATCTGCAGTAAATAAGACTAAAAGAATAGAAAATTAACAACTAAAAATGTAGCAATCTAACCCAAGAAGGCGGGTCTCTCAAAACTAGTCTATAAGAGGGAAAAACTAGGTAAATCACACTAAAAAGAGGCCAATAGATCGAAGGTCTGGAGGGACTAGGATCTAAAGGGTAAATCTGTTGAAAAGTGGTGCAGAGAACAACAAATAAGCAAAGGCAAGGTTGCTGCTAAAAAGGAGGAGATCAGCTAAAAATAGAAGAGACAAGGCAGTGGCCTTAGAAATGAACCCAAACAAAATGATATGAGGTGGTTTTGAGAGGGAGAAGAGCTGATCTAAAGGGATCTGAAAAGGAGGTATCAAATCAGAGAAAAAGAGGGTTGAAACTCTGGAAATTCAGACTTCTGAAACAGTGAAGACTCATCCATAAAAAGTGGAGGGTACTAGAGCCCTAAGGGACAAGATTCCCTCTTAGTTGAGTGAAGCAGATCAGAAACAGGTCCAAACGGGCAGAGACAGAGGCTGGAAAACCCTGACAGAAGCTTCAGACAAACCCAGAAAAAGTGCTGAAAAATTTGCAGAAAAATTGCAGGTCGCAAGTTCTGAACTGTTTTCAGTCCAGGTCGCAGGTTTGGGGCAGAAAAGTGCGTCCTGAGGCTCAGGTCGCACTTTTTGGGCCGATAAGTGTGACCTGCAAATCCGGCTCTCTCGACGGCAGATTTCAGAAAAATTTGTCGTCTCAGCTACGGCTGATGTCTGTCACCTATGCAATAAGGCAAGAAACATACAAAAGTTAAAAATACTATTGTTTGAGGGTTTTAGGGGTGAAAATCCCACCTGTCCTCCAGGTTTTCACCAAGTGTCCTCCGCCACCCCTGGTCTATAATTGGTCCATTTCTCTGTTTTTTCTACCATTTTGCGTTCATACCCACTATTTCCACCATGTTGCACCACCATCCTGCAAGCCTTCCACTGCATCCATCCCCCTCCAGCATGGATTTCTTAACGATTTTGTGTGTTTTTCAAGATTATAGCCAGGCAGAAAATGCCATGATTTGTGGTCACTGTTTTAGTGACACAGAGCACAGAGAAGCTGGGTTCAGGGCTCGATTTTACAAAGAAATGCCTGAGGAGGTACTGAGAATGTAAACGTTTATTAAAGGTACAGAGTTCAACCATGAAAAACTCCCCAGCACCATTTAAATTTCCAATTTCGCCGGCAGAGAGTATCAGTGAAAAAGCAGAGAGGTTAAAGTTTTCAATTGAAGATTTTGAGCCTTAATCCAATAATTTAAAGGCAAAGTACTAGATCGAAGACCTCATGAACCACATGGGAGGCCCAGTACGCAGAAAATGATATCATCAAGGTTTCACATTAGCAGAATGTCTTCCCCTGAGAAAGGACATAGTACTCATTACTGTTTCAGTCTACATAGTGTCCATGAGAAGTTCTCCTCCCTGACAACAGTCCTAATGCTACTAGTGCATTAGTTATGCGGTATGGCAGACCTCACAGTCATTTATCCACCTTGGTTTATTCACCAGAGTATTGCAGAGGTACTACAACAAGTACATCAAAGACATACCTGGAGTAAATTGCAGCCTGACGAAGACCACTCTTTCATCCAAAGAGTACTGAAGATAAATGCCTAGAATTTAAAACAGAATGGAGCCTCGGCCCTCTTCCTCTTCTAAGTTCTAATGCTACATTTATTTTTTCATATACCTCTTCTGCTTCTTTTTCAACTATAAAATTCATGAAGAAAATCATTGTGGGGGTTGTTGATCAGATATCTGTAAACTGCAAGTTGTTTCTTTTGAGACATGTTCTCTGTGTAATGTTGTGAGATAGGCTGAGGAAGATGTTTTCAGACTGAATACCAAGCTGTTGGAAATGTTGTACTTGAATGGTGTTTCTCTTTAATATGACAAGCACATTTCTTTGCATCCTGGTTTAAAGCAGCGGTGATGTTTTTCTGTCTTTGTCTATGTTTTCCTTTGTAGTTCATTGCATTTCATTTCTTCCGGCATGCATCAGAAATTTGGCATAGGATTTACCCTTGTTAGGTACCCTATGTTTTTTCTCTCCCTGCCTTCAATGTTTTCTGCTGTATGTGTTATCTGAGGATTGATTTCAAGCTAATTTAACTAGTGTAGTGGTCAGATATACTGCTAGTTGATGTATGAATTAATGAATCTGTTCTTAGATGTTGTTGTTAGGCTTTAATTGAATGAATTGGGATACCGAGAGTTTAGAACTCTGTCTCTGTCTCACTAGGATCCTTTTCAATTAATTGAACCTTTCTAATTTCCCTTAAGTTGGATGCCGAATCATTGAGAGTTCAAAGTCTCTCTCTGATCTCAGGTTTTCACCTTTGTGTCCAAATCCTTAATGTTTCCTTATCTGAAGAGTTAATATTTTAGGTTTTGGGATCACAGATTGTCCAACGACATGTCCTGTCCCTGGATCTAATTCCTGAAAGGTCACCTTGGACGTTTCCTTGCTTTCACCTTCTTTCTTTCCTTTCACACCACACAATCATCTTTAATACCCAATGCTTTAGATGACTAGCCCAACTAAAATCCTGCATATTGAATAGCATGTAAACCCTTTCTTGACTCCATTGCCCAATGATCTCGGTGTTCTATGAATTGTCTCTCCTTTGCCTAAAACCCTCTTTGCTCATCCCTGTCTTATATTGAACCCTTCCTTTCTGATTCCCAACAACCAAACAAAAATCAAACAAACAAACCCTTTCTTATAACTAGCCTAATAACTTGACACAGAGCTTCAAAGACATAAACCTTTGCTTATATAGAGAGATCCCTCTCTAGACCTAGAAGGGCTAGATCCTGAGGTCTAAAAGTGGTTCTGATGTTGTCTCATCTTTTGGTATAGCCAATCTTGCCAAAACATGGGAACCCTAACATAATGGCGACTCAACTGGGGAATTTCTGAAGTTTTTTCCCATCTTACTACATCACAAGAGCCTCAAAAAGCCAAGAATCTCTGGTTAGGTTGGTAGTGAAACACTTCCACTTGCAATTCACTTTCCACTTGTTGTGTTTCTCCCACACTCTTAGATAAAGTCTGGAAAGGGCTAGATAGCCTCCAAATCTCACTCTCTTTCAGAGGTGAAATATCTGGTAAAATCCCTCCCAGTCCATCTCTGGTTAGAGTTTGTTGTGTTTTGAGGATATCCTTGAAAACCGACATCACCTAAGCACTATGGTTGACAGTGTACCTCCTAGAAATACCCTAAACCTTCCACCTGGCGACTCCATTGTTCCTTAATGATTAAATACTCCACTGGTGATCAGTAGGCCTGCTGATTATCTTGGTTCACATGAGACTCCATTGGGAGACCAGAGTCCACAACAATATCAGCCACAATAGAAGTAACAAGTAAGGTTAAGTTGCTTTGTTGGGAAACAACATTCTAGCTTCAAGAACCATTCACACAAGAGCTTATCCTAACCCAAACCCACCTGAAATAGTTGACAACCCTTATCACAATACACCTCTTTCATACACATACCAGAGAGGGCCAAGGCTAGTGTTTGCTACCTCTAAGAGGCAAGAGACCATGCCATCTACCTCAGATCAAAATCTTGACAAGGGAGAACAAAATATGAAAAAAGGTGAGAAATGTAAGAGAGGCTAACAAACTAGAGAAAAGCCCCAATTCATTGACCTTGACAGTGATAATGAAGATGAGGAGATGGCCACTAGAATACTAGTCCAAAGTAAAGATGCACAAATTAGGGAGCTAGAGAGAGATTTTGGCATGGCACAGCGTATCATTGATTATTATAAGAATGAGCAAAAGTATTTTAAGAAGGTAAAATTGGGCCTTGATCTCCAGAGAAAGATGACCCAGCACTATGCAATGAAAAACAAACTTGCTTGGGCCAAACTCAAAGAGGCCTTCATTGAAATCCAAGCACTAAAAGGAGGAAAAGTCCAAGAAAACCTTGGATTTTTGGCATCAGCTTCTCTACAGGTCTCTCAAACCCCTTGAAGGAGACATCCACCAATTTTGAAGGAATTTGGACAGATTTTTCTTTTTTCAGAATTTGAAGGCCTATAAGCACAGCACCACTGGCGCTATGCTTTTCCCTCAAGCATCCTCAGAGGTAAAACTCTACATTTTTGGATTTCTCATGACTAGCACACTATGCTCACCAAATTTTAGAGCAATTGGAGCATTTTTGAACCCTCAAAAGGTCAAAAAACACCTCATTTTTCACCATTTTGTCTCCTTTTCAGGTCTAGCACTGCGCTCAGAGCAGTCTTGGGGATTTGAATTTTTGAACAGGTTATAGGTGCTCAATAAGAAAAGCAAAGGTATATCTATAAATTTGACTCACAACAATTTCCAACGGGTCATCACGGAGCAAACTCCGACATCAGGAAGGTCCCCAAAACTTGGCTGCAACAGGACCTATGTTCTACCTAAGGTGGCATTACGCTTATGGACAGTAGTGTGTGTTTTTGGCCAAAAGTCAACAAAACACACTCATTTATTGCAAAATCATCTTTTAGTGTTTTTTCAGGCAAATCACTCTAGAATTAGGTGCTATAAGTTATTTTGGCATTTATTTCATGGGATATTTTGTGTCTTGGGCCTTGCATGGTCTCTTGGGAATTAATGACATTTATGGGTGATTTTGACATTTTCCAACCCTATTTAAGGTTTTTTCCCTCCTTTTATAGATAAATATAGCATGAGGGATTTCATTGTAAATGTTGGCATTTGATGAGTTTTGAGAGAAATACATGGTTTTCTTGAGTTTGAAGAAGAAATTGGTCTTGTGGAGTTTCTGAATGGCTTTCTTGGATTGATGATGAAGGAGGATAGCGTACAGGATCCATGAGCATGGTTAATGGTGATGTGCCTCTATTATTTATTGTTTTCATGTTTATTATTATATTCATATTTCTATGTTGTAGTAAAACAGAAGAGTATAGGCTAAGAAATGTTGTTTGAGGAACCTTAGTCCTTCCTCTTTACTATTTCCTTTATGTTTCCTCTGTTGGGTTTGTTTAAGGAATTCTTAGTTGCTCCTTAGATTTGCCTATTCTTGTTTATTCCATGAATGGTTCAATATAATAGTTTTCAAATATGTTTTATGGTTAGCCCTGCCTATTTGATGCTATTTAAACTCTGTTTTGGAATCTCTCTTTGAAGTATTACTAGGCCATGTTTTGATCATGCCCTTTGTCCATGCTTGAAAAGTTGCATTAAAGTTATTTGTAGCTTGATCATTGATGTTTAGGTGTTCCCTCTTCATTGATTAAAGTTATTTTTTCTCTTGGATGTTTTCTAACCTTGAAGGTGAAATCACTAGAAGTTAAATGAGTTTCTCACCTTCTATTTTTCATTGGAATTGTTCATCTTGAATGTTTGTTTGCTTAAAGTGTAATCTAAGACCTTATGGTTTTCCCTATCTTATGATTATGTTCCTATATTAATTAGTATTTGAGACTATTTTGTTTAAAAGTATTTGTTTAAGGATTCTTTACTGCCCTTACACACCTACTATGCTCACCAACTTAATGTTCATTTAATTTCACACATACCTTTAAAGATCCATTTGACTATGCTAGATTTTCCCCGTTATGCCTCATGTTTCATTGTTGAGATATCCATGAATTTCATTGACACCATAACCCAATGATTTAAATACCTCTCACTCCACCTATTCTACTTGGTCATCTTGCCCAACCAAAACAAACAACAAATTTTACACTTAACAACTAGCCTAAAATCAACCATCTAAAGAAAAAAAGTTCATATCCTTTGCATACAATAGAGAGAGCCCTCTCTGAGTCCAGGAAGGCTAGGTCTTAGGACTCCAAAGACTGTTCTGATGTTACCCTATGCTTTTGGTCTACCAATCTGCTAAATCATTGGACACTAATAGTAACTCAATGTAATATTTGGCAGAGTTACCTGTGAGAGTGCGGCGGAAACGTCTGAGTCAGATATTATCGTCCATTATGGAGTTGGAAACATACCATAGATGAAAGGTGGTGGTATTCGTAGCCGGATCCTCCCCTTGTTTCCCTTCGAATTTAGGGATGTCAGGCGGAATCTTGTGTGGTACTAGAGGCCATAGTGTGTTGTGGTTGATGGGATCATTGGTCAATTTGTAGACGTCGGGGTGTCTAAAGCTGCCAAGAATGGCAATTGCATGCTTGCCCCTGAGTCTAGCCAAGGAGTTTTTGGCTAACCATTTGGATGGTAGGGTCCGCCCAACAATGTGTTACCATTAGGATAAGTAGGACTTTGTTGATAAAATTTCCCGATGAGTGGGGGTGTAAGGATCTATGGTTACTGTCCATAGGATATGTTGTACTGGGGGGGGAAATATTCATTTCCCCCAGTGTAATAGTTACCCCCTTACCCAGATTGGTTTTGGGGTTGGGTTTCCCATATGGATGTGATAGAGTTAGCTAGTGGCATACCGTAATTTTCATAGTTGACCATTGGCATAGACCCTACACCTAAAGTTTGACCACTCAGAGCAATGGCATTAGCAATTGATAGTCCCCCTCATCCTACTGAATATAGGGGTACCGAAGTGTCCCCTTGCATCAAGGTATTGGTGACACTACCCCCTGGAATAGTAGCCAAGGGGTTTCAACTCAGAAATGGGTTCCAACAGAAAGGGTTGCTAAAAGGAACCGAAGTAGCCCCGCTAACGGGAGCAGAAACCATGGGTCCAGGTGTAGTCACAATAGGGGAAGATCTTGAAGGGTTCGGATGTCTGCTTACAGTTGTGGTGACCGAATTATTGGGACTGGGTATAGGCTGGCTACTAGAGTCGCCAATCATTTGTGTATAACTGAAAATTGGTGGGCAAGATGGTGGTGGAACCGAGTTGGCCACCAACGGCACCGACCCAGTAGTTGTCAGTTGTGGAATGGATGTAGTTGCAGCCAAAGACATGACTGGAACTAGTGTTACCTGAACTAAAAATGGCCTCGATGGGTCAGTGAGAGGAGGATTGTAAGGAGGTATGACTCCTTCAGTGAAAGGATCCTCTGGAAACTCTCTATGGTAGGGAGCAATGTGAAAATCACGGATTAACACTGGGGACTGCTCCTCCGGAGAAGGCACTAGGTCACCGAAACTCAACTCCTCCCCCATTGTCAATGGAGGGAAACCTTACTGCCATCTAGAAATATGACGAGGGTCGAAGGATGCCACAATGACCAATTTAATTTTATCAAAGTATTATTGTGATGTATTATAAAGTCTTAGTGCTAGTAACCACACACCTAAAAAAGAAAAAAGAACTTTTAAAATCAATCAATCAAGCAGCCAGAAGGGATAAGACCATGTTTGAGTACTATTGTTTTCTGGAGATGAAACCCAGTATCACAATAGCATACAGAGAGAGTTGTTCAAATATACAGTTACAGTTACTCTAGAGCTTCACCCGAACCTCAGACAATAGGTGTAAGCACTCTCGTGAAGATGAGTATCCTCCCAAAGACCAAAGAAAGAGTAGGTCTGTCTGTGTTAGGTATCAAGGCAGCCCGCCCCAGTCACCTTGTGTAAGTCCCTAAAAATTATGGTAACTAAAGATACCTCAAATCACAGACACTATCAGGGGGGTCACGGTCGTAGACAACATGTTATATGGGCAGAACACCTATATCCCCGATCAAGTTTCGACAACCCCGAGGGGAACCCCAATATATAGAATACCCACTATTATGCACTCGAAGGTGAGATACCTTCTCATGCACCCCCAGTGTTTTCTCTTGCTTAAATCTAGTAGTAGTGGAGTGGTCCCAATAGTATGAGTGCAGTAGGATTTCACTCTTTTAAAGACTCTAGTTTCAAGTTTTGTGATCTTGGGTAATTTTCTCACTTCTCCAATCCCAAGATCCTAGCCTGAACTATCATTTATGTGAGCTCAGAAAAAGCGTTGTGTGATTGATTTTATTAGTGCTTGATTCTTATTGGACTTTCTTATTAGTCTTGTGAAGGGGGATTGGATGTATCAAATGTAATGAGACTCTGACTTAAACTATGCAGAAAATGCTTGCAATATTAAATTCGATGAAGATCTTGTTCTACAGGGAGAAATATTTCACACATCTATGCAGCAGTAAACATATAAATAATACAATTCAACCTAAAAAAAATAGACATCTATCTATCCTCACTAACAACTTTTTTAACTAAAAAAATCAGAATGAAATCAGCTATGTTCAGAAAAACTTAAAAAAAAAAAAAAAATCTTCTTCAAAAAGTGAATGCGACGAACACTAAATTTTCAAGCAAGAAAACTAAAAATGCTAGCAGGTAACCAAGAAAATGGATCCAAAATACAGAAGCTAATCTGTCAGCCAGCAACTCCACAGTCAAGGGAAACATAGGAGAGGTGTAAATAGAAAATTTTGACGGGGTAATGTAGGCTAGAAGAGGCTACAAAGCATTAATATTAGGACTAACGTAATTTACCTAAGAAACAAAAGCATAATAATGCATTGAAACACACACAGGGGGTGCATTACTCAAGGAAAAGTTACAGAAATGGCTAGGCAGGGTCTGTTTTGGACAGTGTGAACTACTGAGATAGTCACAAAGCATATGAATTGATCAGAAGGGGATGTGAGAAGAACGGGAAATGACAGAAGTATAGAACCAAGGTTTTGGACACAAACAATGTAGGAACTAAGGAAAACGTCCCCAGCAGAGTCGCCAATTCTTCTTAAGGGTAAAAATTCATGGGTGGTAGCTGGAGTAAACCCCTCTCGAGGCTTCCTAGTGCCCAAGGTAGATATTCAGATTAGTTGTATAGTTACAAATACATTGCACACATGTTCATACTTAATGCATTGTTGACAAAGTGATATATTCAAGGATTACCTATTTGTGGACAACGGATCCGTTGGAGAGTGCTAAGAGATGTGGGGTAAGTCCTCCTCAGCAGCTCCAAATCTAGATCCTGGAAACAAATAAAGCACACATGTAATCTTCATAGTTGTATCACTTACTAGCAACTAAAAAAGTATATAATTGGCATTTAACTATACAAATATAAGCCATTTATATCATGCTTCATAGACAAATAAACAATAAATGTGACACTAAAGCATCAAATCGACAAAACAGATACAATTCTATTAATATATAAGAAGGAAAATTACAACCTATTATCACCAAATTGATTCTGATATGCTACTCATCAATCAACTTAATGTAACTCTTTCAGACCACTTTGGCTAAAGATTAGCCTCTTCAGTTTGAGATGGCTCTCTCAACATGGCTCTCTCAAGGTAATTTATGATTTTCAATGGAAATTCTAGTAGATGGCTAACTCTATAACTGTAACTTGATTGTGATTGATTTCAGGTTAAAAATGTAAGAACTTGCTACCATTGGGCCATGGGGTCATCATCACTAAACTCAACGAGAATATTTCTTCTTATGGAAACTGAGGAAAATGAAGGTTTCAATGAAACACATACAACTTAGGAAGAAAATAGTAGTTTAACCTCTAAAGGAAGTCAGAGCATGTTACCATGAGTTCTGAGTAATTAGACATCAAACTAAATGCAGATATTAAACATGAAAGATATAGAACATAAACACATTGAACACCTCCTTCGAATCTCAGGTAAAGAAGCAAATATCATTGTATATTACTGAAACTAAAAATTATTACAGAGTAGAAGTTTAGTACAATATTCTCCAACCCTTTGATATTCAATCTTCTGTCTATAAATATACTTCTTTTATGTTACATAGGATTCTAGATCATCTAACCTTCAAACTGACAGCTAATCATAACTGACGCATTTATTTATGGAACATAAAAAGACACCTATCCATTTAAGAGTTATTCTCCTAATAGGACTCTAGTTATATTTATTATAACTACTAGCTAAAGGAGTGCATAATTACATCAGAATTAGTTAGGTTCTTGAATGGCACTATCCACCATCAAAGAATAAATTCCTTTACTGAACTATAAAACAGTCATCTTATATTTAAGGAAATGATGACATGACATTTGCTAACTGTCCTTTGCTGAATTGGTGAAGAAGACAAATTTTTCGAAGGCTAAATATCTATTCGAATGTTTCCCTTATATCCTTTAATACCTCCATGTGGTTGGTTGAGCTTCAAAACACTTTCAAACCTTCAAAACAACCTTTTAAAAACACCTCGCTACGAAACAGAGTATCTTAGGCAGTTTTGTAGAGTAGTTTAGTAGCGAGGTTGTTTTTGTCCTTTATATTTTCCTTCTACCACCTCTGCTGGCCAAATAATGTTTTTCAGGTCAAAATGGGTAAATACCATCAACCTCCCTCCTTGGAACTTCATAAAACTATTTTTATAGGAAAAACCCATCTTTAGAATTTTTATAGCATTTTTAGGCCTTCAAGCCTGGAACTCGCTACAAAACTTCCTAACAAGGTACAAATTGCAGATTTTGTAATTTTCTTCAAAATTTGATCATCTGAGCCAAAATTATATCACTTTCAAGCTAAAACCTTAACAAAAAAGTTTCATTTCAACTCTTCAATCTTAGGGAGTTTCATCTTCATTAACTAAGGGTTGACCTTCAAGTTCTTCAATCACTTTCATTTTTAGTCCCCTCTTCTCCAGCTCATCTTGAATCATGTCCATATGTTCCTAAAGGTCTTCCACTTGATTTTTCAATGATATATTTTCAGCTTGCAAGTGTAGGTTCATCCTCCTATTATGTTTGGCTATAAGTCTTAGAGGCTAGGTCTTTTTCTGCAGCCTTTTGCCATTACTCATAGATTCTGAAACATTTGAGAGCTGAATGTCCCTTTTTTTCATCATCTGGTCAAACTCAACCTTTTTAGACCTATGCTTATTTGCTTCCAACTTCAACTCAAGTATTTCTTCTCTTGCTTCACTCAGTTTTTCCTTGAGGAGTTTTGTTTCTGATTTTTCAATCATCTTCTCCTTTCCCTTTCTCTTCCTGGTGACAACTTCTTCTTCTGTTGTTGGGGATAAATCTATGATGTTTTCTGGTTGCATACATTCACTGACTTTATCTTCCCATTTTCTCTCCATGGACTTCTTTGCAAACCTGGTCATTTCCTTCCTTGGCTGAAATATGAAATCAACATCCTCTCCTGCAAAATCCAATTTCTTAACTGACTTGCCTTTCTACAATTTCCTTCCATCACCTTCAATGTCTTATGCTTGCAATATTGGGGACTCCTCAATATCTATTACATGTAGGATATCTTCCAGATTTCTTTTGGCCAATGTCTGACTCCTTGTTATCCTCTTACTACATTTTTTTCTAATCTTCTTTTTATGTTTTGCTAGTGTTGGCTGAGGGATATCAGTTTCTTGCAGAGGTTCTTCTTCAATGTCCATTGATTCTACAAGAGACTGTCTTCTCTCATCTTCAACCTCGTCTATTGTAGCTGGGGATGTAGTAGTTTTAGGTTTTTAAACTTTATTGGGAGTCACTACATCTATTTCATACCCACTCATAAACAGAAAAGAGGTCCAATCTCTGTTTAACCTTTTCAATTCTTACAGCACTAACAGTTTTATCAGACCATGGTGCAATAGTGATGTCTCATTACCTTTTGAATTGACCTGAACTCTATCTGAAATATTTCCCAAACCCCTATATAAAAATAAGGGTAGGTCAAGTGGTTTCTTACCAAAAAAATGCAGAAGGAGTCTAATATGATAGGAATAGACCATGTGGAAATTGCCTTCGCAGGTGAAGTATTTTTTAATCACTAGCAGCAACTTTGCATAATTCTCCTTCATATAAATTCTGGGGATGCCATTTTTCATGTCAGCTCCTCTGTGTTATTGCTTGAGAAATTCTTCACATCCTTGCATTATGAACTTTGTTCCTTTAAACCATTCTTCACCATTTATAGGGATTTCTGTAGCTTATGATATAATCTCTGGTGACACTGTGAGATTCAAAATCCCAACCTTTGATGTTGTCTCTGTAAAATTGTTGGCAAAGTCTTTTGAAACCTATGCATGAAAACCCTATAAATTTTGGCAGAAATGTAGGCAGCCCACCTTCCTAAAAGCCTCCATAGTAGTGGGATCTTCATTCAAAATCTTCAAATCCATAGGCTCATACCTTACACAATAGCCACCATTGTTTGTTTTCTTTCTCAATGCCATGGATGCTTGATATACTTTGTTGCCTTGCTTTTTGATGAGACCTGTAGAATCTAATTTAAACAACGAACTGCTTGATGTGGTGAAGAAAATCTCAAATTTCGACAGTGGGATACTTCTCATGCAAGGATTAAACAATAAATGATAAAGAGTAGCTTGGGGTAAAGTTTTAAAAGGTTATTTGACAACTCGGATTTTGATGATGGCACATGTGACCATAAAAGGAAATAATGACAAAAAAATACGACTATGCATGTTTTGGAATCATCATAACGAACTCAAATGACCTCACCCTTTACTTTTCTAATAAAAAATCGACACCTCACACCACTCTGACCCTTATACATAAAAACCTAGTTTCGTAGCGAAAACGGTCTTGTTAGGGTCCTATATTTCATAGGTTCTCAAGGTGACTGAGTTTATTCTTTTGGTCAAATTTAATTTGTAAAAAGATTTCCAAATCTTCAAATAATTTTAACAATAAATAAATGAGATAACATAAAAAAATAAAAAGAGGGTAATGTTATAAATAAAATAATATAAGATGTGAACCCCAACAAAGCAAAGAAAAAACAATAAATTCTGAAAGTGTTGCACATCCAAATTCCACAAAAGTTAAATAAAATTCAATCATACAGTTTAATCATGATTGAATTAGGTTTAAATTGCTTGTTAATAGGTAGTGAAAAATAATTTGTCAAATTGTTTAATCTTGATAGTGTTGTGGTTCTTATGTTTTGGCCAGATTGGAAAGACCAAAAGATAACACAACATCAAACCACTTTGTGATCCTAGGATCTAGCCCTCCTAGATCCAGAGAGGGACCTCTCTATAAATTTAAAGAATGATATATCTTTAAGGATCAAAATGAGGTATTAGGCTTGGTATGAAGCACAAGGGTTTGTTTGATTTGTTTGTTTGGTTGGAGATCATGTTTCATGTGGTATAGATAGAGCATGGGAATCTACAAGCCATTGGGCGATGGAGTCATGTGAAGATTCAAATAGTTCTGACAAAGAAGAAAGGGAAACCAAAGGGAAAATATATCTTGGTCAAGGGTCTATTGAATAATATGGGTGAAATGGGATGAACATTAAAGACTAAGAGTGAAAAGCAAACCAAATCCTCTCACAATGACTTAAAGGATTCGGGGAACACCCTATTTCCTCCAGTAAGCTCACTGTTTGGGACTTAATCAATGTAAACACTGAAAGAAAGGAGAAATGTAGACTAAACTTTCTAAATGAATTATAGGATTCGGGGAACGCCCTATTTCCTCCTACAAGTTCACCGTTGAGAGCTTAACCAACAAAGACATACAATTGCATTCAAATAAGAGGGAATGCCTTAGACATATAGGACTGCAATTATAGGGACCTCTAACACAATAGCTACAATAACGAATAGAGGGTATGATTGAAACAAGCCTCTCTGTCAAACTGCAAATATTAATAATCAAAGGGAGATTTCAGACACAACATTCAATGGCAAAGAAAGAGGGAACTCCTAGACAGTCTTTAGCACAACTGAGATGACCATTTCCGAAATAAAACAAGCTGGATGTAAAGAGAGCTATTAGACTACCCTGTCACATACAGTAGCAAAAAACATGTAAACAATGAAGGATAAATAGGTCAGAGGTGCTTCTAAGATACATTTATCTACCTACACTTTTTATCCTACTGTAAGCAAAGCATGATGGAACAAAGTGGAAAAATGGGAAATAACATTAACAATAATAAGTACTTCACCAAAACCAGGCTCAGGGATCCAATGGTCCTGCCTCCTTCATCAACAGAAACAACACAGATATTCACACTCTTTCAAAACACTAAAGCTTCTTCAAAGTGGAAATATGTATTACTTTATAAATCACAAAATGCCAACCTTTTACAATGAGACTTCGAAGAGTCTTTATAGAGAGAATGAGGAAAGTAGGTGGATATATTTTTAATGAACGACAGAGATAGGAGAAGGTATTTCGAATGCTACACTCTATGCCTTAAACATTTCATTGAATTCTAGACATGATCCATAACTCTGTAGCTTGTTTGAGATCCTTTTGATATGACAGAAATCACCCACAGGGTGTCCTTGAGAAGAAAATCATCTAGAGTGGTACTGTTATCTTCTCGGTGTGAGTTAAGTGAAGAATGGGCTATGATGATGCCCATACTTCTAAATAACTACTTCTGACAGTCCTTTGCGCATGGAGGTGAGATATTGTCTGTGTCAGTCAACGTTCTGTGCTAATAAATGCTCTGTTTCTCTATACTTTAACTTGTTTGGCTCTGTTTATGTTTTAACTTTGCTGATTGCTCGAACTGTTTTAGCACTAATGTCTTCAAAGGCTATGTTAATCTTTCAATATTATGCCTTCAACCCTTTAATCTTTTCTTGATACACTTTAAACTTCTGTACACCTGTTTGTGTGAATACACAAGCTAAAAGGGCACTGGAGGATTCATGTCGGGTTTAATAACCCTGATCTTCAATAAAAAATGCTTTTAAACCTGCAAAACACGAGAAACCTATTATGAAATCCTGCGCGGGGCTTAAAACTGCTTCAGAAAGGTTTTGGCGGAGGTGGAGGAGCGATTGCAAAGGAAATGTGCGCAACAAAGAAAGGTTAGATGGCGCAAAACCATGAAACCAGGGTTTAAACATGAATTAGGGTGAAAAATGACTTTAGTGTTAAAACATAAAGTTTATGACTCAGGCAAAATACAAAGGAAAAAGGTGAAAATGAAAGACAATGGGGGCGTATTTGGTGGTGGGACCGGGAGTATAGAAGGAGATTAAATGCGGGCTGTCGGATCGTGTCAAAGATCAACAATGGAGATCTTCTGATGAAGTCTTTTGGAAGTTCTGATGAATGAAAAATGGATGAGAGTGCGATACAATATGGGCCATTAGATTAAAACAATCGACGACTAGGATTAAAAGCTAAGATTGCAGAGGGTAGGCAGTAAAGTGGAAAACAGGAATGGTTTTCATGCAGCTGAAAGGAGGGAAAGTAGTTTTGCCTTTTGGAACGCGATCTTATTAGATATCGGCACGTGGAAATCCAAAACCACTTTTATCGCGTAAATTTTGAAGATTAAACTTCGGGTGAAAAAGTTACGTGATATGAAATGGTGACCATTCGATCTGGGGCCTCAGATCCGACGGTGTGGAAGGAATGTGACAGATTGGAATCCGCGGGGTTAAAAAGGTGTGTGGGATTGAATTAGGACCATTGGATCTGCAGGAATGAACGACAGAGATCTAATCGGCGGAATGCGGATCAGTGAAAAGGGGAAAGGAAAAGGCGGAGCACGATTATATCCTGGCCATTGGTACTTGTGGATTCAACGGTCAGGATTAAATCGCAGAATCGGACCATCGGAGGAATGAAAAGGGGAGAATTTTGGAATTTTGATGTGCAATTAAGCGTTGGTCGTCCGATCTAGAACAAGATTGACGGTGGAAATTAAATCAACGGGGTGAAGACGGAGGATTATGGGCGGAGTGAAATACGATCTTGGTCATTGGTTCTTGTGGATTCAACGATCAGGATCTAATCACAGGATTGGCATCGGAGGAGGCAAGGGACATGGAAAATATAAGTTGTGATTTCCGATTGTATCTCAATTGTCAAATATATAAGAATGAATGGTCGAGATTGGATTGGGGATCGCAAATCGGAGGAGAAAAGGGGATGGCACTTAAGACTTTGCGCGATGCGATTAAGCGCTGGTCGTCGGATCTGGGAGTAATATCAATGGTCAATACTCAATCGAAGGGGTAATGGAGAGGGGTTATGGGTGGAGAATTGGTTTAATCCTGATCATTGGATTCTATGATCGGACGGTCAAGATTAGACGAGGGAGCGGAGGAGATGGGTTCCTCACATCAGGGATTTTTGGTAGAACGAAGGAAAATTCGTTAATAGAAAGCTCCGATTGTGATTTGCGATTAGGCCTTAGCACTTATTCGCAGCTCCGAGTTATATGGAGAAGAAAGAGTTAAGGGCTAAGCTGAAAGGGGCTTAAGCCCTAAAGTGTTAAAAGGGTGATTTTAGGCCTAAAATTAGGGTTTTTTAAGGCTTAGAAAGGGGGTTCGGGTAGGCAAAAGAAGGGGTTTTTAAACCAGATAAAGGGAGATATAAGGTTTAAAAGGGGATTTAGGAAGGTTCAGAGGTTAAATGAGGGTGTTTTGAGGGGTTTCATGAAGGAAATAAGATGAGAAATGGGGGATTTTGTAGGGGTGAAAATGGAGGAAATGGAAGCCTCTTTGACAGCAATTTCTTCATAATAGAACAACAAGTTTTCAATGGAAACAATAGTGAAGATTCTTCAAAGGACAGAAGACACATGGTCGAGGCTTCAAGAATGAAATATTTTCAAGGGAAATGTTTCTCTTGAAGGCTCAGAAACATTTTTAGCCACCTGTTTGCTATGTCAAAAATTTATAGGTGGCTAACAGTGGCTCCACATGGGGATGGCATCTTCTTGAAGGTGTCAAGAATCTCAAAAAATAATCTTTCTAAGTAGGCCAGATGCCTGGTACTTGACACATCTCTTTCCTTTCTTTACTCAGCTACCACAAACATGATGGATAATAAATAGGCAGAAAACATTTTTCCAAAAAACTACCTACCCATCCTACTGTCCTAACATTTTTTCTTCAAGGTGCATTTAGACTTGCAGACATTTCACATCATCATTTTTTGCAAATAGGAAAATAAACCTATCTACTGCTACCCTTATTACTCCATGATACCAGATTAAACAATTGGTCTCATAGCTTCTCTACCTGAACTAATATCTGCCAGGATTAAACTGTCTGGAAGATTTCATTCTCTACATTCTAATACAGAAATTGAAACACAGCCAAACCAAGATTAGACAGTCTGATTTGTTGTGGGTCCATGGAATAAAGACAAGCTGCACATGAAATGAACTTTGCATGAATTAAAAAACAACTAAATAAATTCTCACAGGCTAAGCTTGATTGAGACTTCCTACCTACCCTACTCTAACTTGAAATATTTACATGTCTAGCTAACAAACACTCCTTTCCAATACATCTAGTCAATCAGATGATCCCATGACTGGTCTTTTCTGCTCATCTCTTTGAGCATGCTAGATAGGCAGGGCCACTCCCATTCTCATTGTTTTTTAACAACAGCTTTTAAAATGTTTATTGTTGTCTACAACACGCTGCTCCTGATGACCTTTGATCCTTCTTTAAATGTCTGCAGGAAATGAGCATAAGGATCTCGAAATGATACCTGGTTGTGAGTATTTGACAAATAGGTTTCAACCAGGATTGATTCCTCTTCCACTGGATCAAGAAAAATATTCTCTTGAGAAAGAAAAAATTCCTCATTTTCATCACTTTTTGAACTGGAGGACACATCATATACTGTAGTGCATCCCTCTTGTAGCTCTAATATCTTCTGATCTGGTGGGCTGAGCTCTGTGAAAATATCACTATATTCTTGAGCAGGGGTTCTTTCTATTGCTTCCTCTTTTTCAAGAGAAGGCTCCTTAGTTTCAAACTGCTCAAAAATTTCTTCTTTACTTTCCTCTTCACCCTGTGAGATGGAACATTGTTGATCTCGAATCACATGAAAACTATCACTGATGATTAGAGGTGTAACAGAGTGAAAAATCAATGAATCTTCATCTATTAATAGACTTTCATAACTCTCCTCATCAGTACCATAAACAGCCTGCATGGGCTCATTACTTTCTTGAAGCTGATCAAAATGAATTTCCTCCCACAAATCTGTTAATGATGGCTTTGCAAGATCAACTTCTGTTTGGAAAACATCATCATCAGACGAATCAAAAGTAGGAAAATCATTGTAGTAAGTAATGTTACTAATTAGACATACTGTATTATCAGCAAGTCTTTCTTCATTCTCATTTACAGGGGATCTTTCTGGATCTTTACAACCAAGCTCAGTAGATGAATGGGAAAGAGTGTTTTCTCTATAAAAAACTTCAGAGGCAGACTGTTGGTTTAATATTTGATCAATTTCTTCTTCTGTCAAAAGAGGGATGCATTTTTCAACATGGATAGAAGAACATCAGTCCTCTTTCTCTTGTGTTAGCTGATCTGGAGGCTGGATGTCTTCTTGAGCCTCTTCTAGGATATCTTCAGTTGTGCTTGCAGGGAAACCTTGGGGATTTTCTGATTTTTCCTGATCTCTTTCTGTTTCAAACAATTCCTCATGATCATGATGATAGACAGATAGAATACAAGTCTCATGAGTTGTTTCTTCTATATGATCAGGATGCCACTCTTCTTATGAAATCTAAGATGAGTTATAATCTAGAGGGGGAGTTCCTATATGTGTTGGTGCTCCTTCCACATCATATTTTGCATCTTCTAAGTGGTTTCTTGTTTCCTCAAAGCAGCGTTCCCTCTTAGATTTTGCCATTTGGTCATGATATTCTCTAATCAGCATAGTACAAGATATAGGTAGGCAATTAGGCAGTTTTTGATCACCCTCCTCTTCATCTTCTATAGATTCTTGAGCATCATACATGTCTTGCTCATTGTCTAGGTCTTGTTCAGGCTGAGCTTTCTCTTTCTCTGGAAAAAGCATGGGTTGCTCTAGATAATCAACATTTAGACTACCCTCATACCTCTTCACTACTATTTCACCAAACATGTTCACCACTCTTGTCACTCTGTCCAAAAAAGAATTTAGCTTTGCTTCTATGTCCATACTTGGATCCATGTTTGTAAAAAGAGGTCACTGTATCTTCTCAACTAGTTCAAGGTCTCCTACCAGTGGATTCATTTGGTTTTTTGAGAGTTATGGAGTGTGGAGTTGCCAGGTGGATGAATGTGAACATTTGAAGCAGGCTGATGTCCACCATCAGCAATTAAACACCAATCTAACCAGAGATTTTGGGTCTTCTGAGGTCCTGAGGATATCTACGATGAAATTCACTTAGAATCTCCCCAGCGGAGTCGCCATTATGTTGTGGTTCCTATGTTTTGGCCAGATTGGCAAGACCAAAAGATAAGACAACATCAAACCACCTTAGGATCCTAGGATCTAGCCCTCCTGTATCCAGAGAGGGATTTCCGTATAAATGTAAAGAATGATATATATTTAAGGCTCAAAATGAGGTATCGGGCTAGGTATGAAGCACAAGGGTTTGTTTGATTTTTTTGGTTGGTTGGAGATCATGTTTCATGTCGTATAGATAGAGCATGGGAATCCACAAGCCATTGGGCAATGCAGTCATGTGAAGATCCAAATAGTTCTGACAGAGAAGGAAGGGAAACCAAAGGGAAAATCTAACTTGGTCAAGGGTCTATTGAATAATATGGGTGAAATGGGATGAACATTAAAGAATAAGAGTGCAAATCAAACCAAATCCTCTCACAATGACTTAAAGGATTCGGGGAATGCCCTATTTCCTCCAGTAAGCTCACTATTTGGGACTTAATCAATGTAAACACTCAAAGAAAGGAGAAATGCAGACTAAAATTTCTAAATGAATTATAGGATTCGGGGAACACCCTATTTCCTCCTACAAGTTCACCGTTGAGAGCTTAACCAACAAAGACATACAATTGCATTCAAAGAAGAGGGAACGCCTTAGACATCTAGAACTGCAATTATAGGACCTATAACACAATAGCTACAATAACGAACAGAGGGTATGATTGAAACAAGCCTCTCTGTCAAACTGCAAATATTAATAATCAAAGGGAGATTTCAGACACAACATTCAGTGGCATAGAAAGAGGGAACACCTAGATAGTCTTTAGCACAACTGAGATGACCATTTCTGAAATAAAACAAACTGGATGTAAAGAGAGCTATTAGACTACCCTGTCACATACAATAGCAGAAAACATGTAAACAGTGAAGGATAAACAGGTCAGAGGTGCTTCTAAGATACATTTCTCTACCTAAACTTTTTATCCTACTGTAAGCAAAGCATGATGGAACAAAGTGGGAAAATGGGATATAACATTAACAATAAGAAGTACTTCACCGAAACCAGGCTCAGGGATCCAATGGTCCTACCTCCTTCATCAACAGAAACAACACAGATCTTCACACTCTTTCAGAACACCAAAGCTTCTTCAAAGCAGCAATATGTATTACTTTAGAAATCGTAAAATGCCAACCTTTTACAATGAGACTTCGAAGAGTCTTTATAGAGAAAATGAGAAAAGTAGGTGGAGAGAGTTTTAATGAACGACGATATAGGAGAAGGTATTTCGAATGCTACACTCTGTGCCTTAAACATTTCATTGAATTCTATATAGGATCAATAACTCTGTACCCTGTTTGAGACCCTTTTGATATGACAGAAATCACCCACAGGGTGTCCTTCAGAAGAAAATCATCTGGAGTGGTACTGTTATCTTCTCGGTGTGAGTTAAGTGAAGAATGAGCTATGAGGACGCCCATACTTCTAAATAACTGCTTCTAACAGTCCTTTGCGCATGGAGGTGAGATATTGTCTGTGTCAGTCAACGTTCTGTGCTAATAACTACTCTGTTTCTCTGTACTTTAACCTGTTTGGCTCTGTTTATGTTTTAACTTTGCTGATTGCTCGAACTACTTTAGCACTGATGTCTTCAAAGGTTGTGTTAATCTTTCAATATTATGCCTTCAACCCTTTGATATTTTCCTGATACACTTTAAACTTCTACAGACCTGTTTGTGTGAATACACAGGCTAAAAGGGCGTTGGAGGATTCATGTCGGGGTTAATAACCCTGATCTTCAATAAAAAATTCTTTTAAACTTGCAAAACACAAGAAACTTGTTATGAAATCTTGCGCGGGGCTTAAAACTACTTCAGAAAGGTTTTGGCGGAGTTGGAGGAGCGATTCCAGAGGAAATGTGTGCAGTGAAGAAAGGTTACATGGCGCAACACCATGAAACTGGGGTTTAAACATGAATTAGCATGAAAAATGAATTTAGTGTTAAAACATAAAGTTTATGACTCAAGCGAAATACAAAGAAAAAAGGAAAAAATGAAAGACAACGGGGGCGTATTTGGTGGTTGGATCGAGAGTATAGAAGGAGATTAAATGCGGGCCGTCGGATTGTGTCAAAGATCAACGGTGGAGATCCTTCGATGAAGTCTTTTGGAAGGTCTGATGAATGAAAAATGGATGAGAACACGATACAATATGGGCCATTAGATTAAAACAATCGACGGATAGGATTAAAAGTTGAGATTGCGGAGGGTAGGCTATAAAGTGGAAAACAAGAATGGTTTTCACGCAACTGAAAGGAGGGAAAGTGGTTTTGCATTTTGGAACATGATCCTATTAGAGATTGGCATGTGGAAATCCAAAACCACTTTTATCGCATAAATTTGGAACATTAAACTTCGAGTGCAAAAGTTATGCGATATGAAATGGTGACTGTTGGATCTGGGGCCTCAGATCCGACGGTGTGGAAGGAATGCGACAGATTGGAAGCTGTGGGGTTAAAAAGGTGTGCAAGATTGAATTAGGACCGTTGGATCTGCAAGAATGAACAGCAAAGATCTAGTCGGTGGATCGCGGATCAGTGAAAAGGGGATAGGAAAAGGCAGAGTGCGATTAGATCTTGGTCGTTGGCTCTTGTGGATTCAACGGTCAGGATTAAATCGCAGAATCAGACCATCGGAGGAATGAAAAGGGGAGACTTTTGGATTTGCAATGCGCGATTAAGCACTGGCCGTCCGATCTGGAACAAGATTGACGGTGGAAATTAAATTGGCGAGGTGAAGATGGAGGATTATGGGCGGAGCGCGACGCGATCCTGGCCGTTGGTTCTTGTGGATTCAATGGTCAGGATCTAATCGCAGGATCAACATTGGAGGAGGAAAGGGACATGGAAAATATAAGTTTCGATTGCCGATTGTATCTCAATCGTCAGATTTGTAAGAATGAACAGTCGAGATTGGATTGGGGATCGCAAATCGGAGGAGAAAAAGAGATGGCACTTAAGACTTTGCACGATATGATTAAGCACTGGCCGTCGAATCTAGGAGTAAGATCGACGGTCAATACTCAATCAGCGGGGTAATGGAGAGGGGTTATGGGTGGAGAATTAGTTTAATCCTGATCATTGGATTCTACGATCGGACGGTCAAGATTAGACGAGGGAGCAGAGGAGATGGGTTCATCGCATTGGGGATTTTTGGAAGAACGAAGGAAAAGTCGTTAATAGAAAGCTCCGATTGTGATTTGCAATTAGGCCTTAGCGCTTGGTCACGGATCCTAGTTATATGGATAAGAAAGGGTTAAGGGCTAAGCTGAAAGGGGCTTAAGACCTAAAGTGTTAAAAGGGTGATTTTAGGCCTAAAAACAGGATTTTTTAAGGCTTAGAAAGGGGGTTCCGGTAGGCAAAAGAAGGGGTTTTTAAACCAGATAGAAAGAGATATAAGGTTTAAAAGGGGATTTAGGAAGGCTCATAGGTTAAATGATGGTGTTTTGAGGGGTTTCATTAAGGAAATAAGATGAGAAATGGGGGATTTTGTAGGGGTGAAAATGGAGGAAATGGAAGCCTCTTTGACAGTAGTTTCTTCATAACAGAACAACAAGTTTTCAATGGAAACAGCAGTGAAGATTCTTCAAAGGATAGAAGACACATGGAGGCTTCAAGAATGAAATATTTGCAAGGGAAATGTTTCTCTTGAAGGCTTAGAAACATTTTTAGCCACCTGTTTGCTATGTCAAAAATTTATAGGTGGCTAACAGACAGATTGATTAGTTACATAGAAAATAAAACTAGTTCAATAGTTTAATACGAACCAAGTAAGGTGTCGTAACATCATTTATTTTGATAAGTTAGCATAAGTAGTTGAAATAATTTCAAAATGATAAGGTAGGATGTGGATGAAATAGAGTGAAAAAGTTAAAAATGTTAGGAAGATTATTATTTTTGTAGGAATCCATGTCAATAAAATGTTAGGTTGTAGATGCTCTAAATAAAGGAGGAAAATGAAATAAAATGTTAGGTGCTAGATGCTTTAAATAAAGAAGGAAAAGAAAACGTTATGGAAGAAATAAAGAAAAAGAAAATATTCATTAATGTTAAAGTTATTTGTATGATTTAAATTCTGATTATTAATTTTTATCTTAAAGTTTTAAACCATAGCATATTTTTCCCCCACACTCATTTCATTCATTTCCCTTTCATTTCCTTCCCCTTTCATATTTCCACACATTTCATTAAAAACCCCACATTCCACTTTTACCATAGACCTTATCGTTATATATATATCACATATTATATATATAATAAAAGCCACTCAAAACATTGGTGCGACCCCTTGTGCCTCATCGCATATCACCATTGCAAAGTTTTTGTTAGAACAATCCAATGCAAAACTTATAAAATCGCTGATGTGATATGATGTGGGACCCATTCCCCGAAATGCTTCCTTTTTTCATTTCATTTTCCTTTGAAATACATTGAAACTTTACCAACTTTTCCCTTGCTCCGCTTCCCATTTCCCAATCGCGATTGAAAGTGGGACCCATCGTACCTTACCACACCACCAAAATCGCCTGTGAACCTTGTTTCCACCTTATTCCTTGTATTCCACATTTCGCTTTCCTCGACACCTAAGTGCTCGTAGATAGAAAATTATATCATATTCCATTTTCACTAAATGTTAAATCTTTTGATCACCGATATGCGATATCACATCGCATAGATTTTTAACTTTGCGCTCATCGCACTTCGCAAATAATAACTTATGCCATTTTTCCAAACTATTAAAACTTGCGATTGCCGCTATGCGATATTGCATCGCACATATCTTACCTTTTTTGTCCATCGCATTTCCCAAACCCTATCCATCCCCGCTCGCAATTTTTCGATGCATTATGGCCCCACCATAATACTTCCGCCATGTCACCTCCCTATTCGCATCGCATTGCAAATTCCTTTTTCATATAATAAATTATAAAATATGTGATGTGCGATAGTGCTATGGATGTAATAAAGCTCAGAATTGAAAGCTAAAGGATTTCAGTTCCGATATAATGGGTTTTTCACTATTTTTCCTAAGAAAAAGGGTTAATCATAGCAAAAGGGATTCGAGTGACAAAACAACAAGAAGGTCAGGTCAGGCAGCAAAGGGCGTGTGCGTAAAATTAATCCGTTTGTAACTGAAAAACAAAGAAAGGGAATTCATATAGCAGTTCATCCACCATCACAACTTTCAGTTCATCCAGCACAACATTCAGTTCAGCCAACACAGTACTAATTCTGCCAGCACAGTAGTAAAAATGTGGTCCACGTCCTAGCTATCCCACTACATCAGCACCTTCTTTGCACAACGCATTCCACCGATAATATAATTTTGTAATAAGTTAGAGTTTTAATTTCAAGTTTATTAGAGACTGTATTATTGTAATTTTTTGTATAAATACTTCATTTTTGGAAGTATCAAAGGTCGATTGATTGAGATCGGAATCATTAATCTATTTTGGAGTACTATAAGCTTTTCCAAAGCTATGGAGCATCAATAATAATCAGACCATTCACAAGATTCTTGTAGCTTAAATACTGGTGATGTTTTTCTTCACTTAATATTGTTTCATTGTCCTCTTTCATTGTAAACATCTTAATTCTAATTGTAAAGCAGAAAGCGTGATGAATAGGATTTACTTTTGAGTACCTTATTCTGGCTGCCTTTACAATCATTATGTTTTCCACTGAAATCCAAACTAAGGAATTCTTAATTTCTCTTTATTTCTGCTAAATCTATTCATATTTCTGTCATAAATCCATTTATAAATCCAAGAGATCCAATAAATATTCCTAGCTTACCCTGTGTTTATTCTATGAAAATTTGATGCAACCTTCCAGTTATATTTTGACTCCATTGCCCAATAGATATTAATAAATTGAATACAATAAATCCTCCAAAACCCACAACAAACCCAAAACCCAAGTACTATCATAACTAGCCTAAAATTTATTTAAACAAATCTATATCTTATAGAGAGAGCCCTCGCTAAATCTAGGAAGGCTAGGTCCTAGATTCCAAAGTTGGTTTGATGTTGGCCTATGTGATTAGTTCTCACAATCTCTAGAAAATTGCATAACGCTAACATAATGATGAACATACTGGGGAAGAATTGAAACCAATCATAATCAATTTCAAATTCAATCTCTGGTTAAATAATCATTGTATTAATATTTCATAGATATTGATATCATTTTTATTTTTGTAAATATAGTGTACAATTTCAAATTCAAAATATTGGTGTGAATTACATTTTAGAGTGTGCATTTGATTTTTTAAAACTCGCTTCCAAGATACCTCACACAAGATCTCATATTGATCCCAAACCTCTTGAAATAGTGGATGATCCTCAAAGGATTGGAAGAAGAACTAAGGATACTTCAAAGAAATTAGTTAAATAGATAATTTCATCAGAAATCCTGGGAAGTAATAATCCTCTCCCTAGAGCACAATCCCTTCCTGTTAAGCTTGAGACCTTACAAGATATTTAATTTGACTTAAAGTTTGAGAAAAGCCTCTTTAGAAGAAAATCCCTAAATTGGCAGATACAACAGTCCTTGATCAATCGATTCTGCATCTAGATTCACCTAAAAGTTTGTCTTCTTTAAAATCCGATCAAGAAGTTTTCTAAGATTTTAAAATCCTCAAAAATTTGGTATTAGACTACACTTCAGCAGTTACAAATGCATATCTTCAACAATCAATATAATTGTCTGCATTAAATATTGTTGCTTCATCCATTACATCCCAAATTATTCAACAAAGATCTGTGAGTCCAACCCCTTCTGAAAATTTTACTACTTATCCTCTCATAAACACTCAAAGGCCTTCATCTCCATCACTTGATCCATCTTCTCCTTCGCATATAGTTCATTCTTTACCACCTCCTCCACCACCTATTAATCCACTACCTCTCATCCCTCCACCTCTAATCATGGTTGCATGTTATGCTCCATTGGTTATTTCTCAAAATCAAGGGGCTATGCCCCAAGATTATCAATCCAAAATACCGCAATTTGATAACACCCAACACATTGCTGCTCAACAGCAAGTTGACATAACGAATGATTTCTTCGATTGATATGAGATTGATGTTGATGATGTTATGATGAGGTTATTCATTCAAACCCTTGGAGGTGAGGTCAAGAAATGGTTTAGAGATTTACCAGTTGCTTCCATCAATGATCTAGCAGCTTTACAGCGTCAATTTCTAGATAGATGGAAAGTTAAAAAATAATCCCTCCAAATTCTCTCAGAATATGAAAATATCAAAAGAGATAATGGAGAGTGTGTAGGATTATTGTGCCAGATTCAACTCTATTTATAATGTTATTCCTGCTAGCATAAAAACACCTAAAGGATTAGTGTTGATTAATTTTCTAGATGGTTTTTAAGTAGACATAGCTTATCAATTAAGAGAGAGGAATCTTAACACTTTAGAGGAAATGCAGACCATAAATGTCAATGTAGAAGCCAATTTATTAGCTAAAAGAGCTAGGATGAGAGCTGAGAAGAGAGTTACCATAAAATAAGAAGCATCAAACTCTAACACTGATTCTAAGATAGATTCTCTAATGAGGGAAATGGAACAAATGATGATTGATAGAAACATCCCTAGGGAAAATCAAAACCCTCCCCAAAACCGCAATCAAAACAATAGGAGGAATCAACCCATATTAAACAAAGGGGACCTGAACAACAAATTAGACCCCCTTTTCAAGATAATTATGTTGATGAAAATGGAGAGATCATTAAAGAAGAAGAAGACAACCAAATAAATTTTTTTGGTTTACAAAATAATGATACTATTTTTCTCAGAGAAGAAGACTAGAAGCTATTTTCATTAGCTCAAACAGGCTTGAATTGGATGAATCTGAAGAATATAAACAAGGATTTGAAAACACCATTTGGAGGTGCACAAACAATATAATCTTAGGAGCAGAAAAAGTTCTGACAATACTTCTAAAAAGAATACGGATCAACCTCCAAAAATTTCCTTTCATTCAGATCCCAAGAAAACAGTAGAAAATTCTTCTAAAAAAACTATTGAAACTCCTGGTAAGAAACCTTGAGAGGTTTTTACTAAAAATACAGTTGATTGTATCTCTAAAACAACTCAAATTGATGTTCCTACCACCAGTCAGCAAACCCTACTTAAATATAAAGAGACTGTCGATGTACCTGACATTCCTAATGTTTTTAAGTTTCAATCATCATTTAATCTTGAAAACGAACTAGATAAAGAAAAAATTCCCATCCCTTTGACAGAGCTAATGAAAAAACATACAGAAGTCAGGTAATGGAAGTACTAAAAATAGGGGAAACTACTGACACTCTCAATTTGAATGATTATCAACCTAAATTGTTGTTTGGTCCAGAAGTAGATGGTAAGTTACAAGAAGGAGCAGTACCTCCTTTCTATGTCAGCTTAAACATACATGATAAAATCCTACATAATGCTATGTTGGATTCAGGGGCTTGACACAACTTAATGCCGAAAGCTACAATGGAAAATTTAGTTATTGACATTACTAGGCCCTACAAATATTTATACTCATTTGATTCAAGTAAAGTGAAGTGTTTAGGTCTCATCAAGGACTTGTGTATAACTTTGTCTCAAATCCCAGCCAAAAGCCTAGTTATGGACATTGTCGTAGCAGACATTCCTCCTAAATATGGCATGCTTTTATCAGGTTCTTGGGGAGAAAAGTTACAAGGAACTATTTAACTAGATATGAATTTTGCTACAATACCATTCTTTGGCCAGCAAAGAAGGATATATAGGGAAAATCTCATGAAATATATGGTAAGTAGTCAAGAAAACCCTCATAATTACCCTCTATATTTTTTTCCCACTTATTTAGATTCATTCATATTATTCAATGATGCTGAAATGGAAGCCCAATTTGGAAATTACATGGATACACCTAAAAATGCAGCCCTAATCGAACAATCAACTCCTACTTTAGAACTCTTCTGGAATATGACCTTTGATGGGGCTTGTAGTAAAGAAGGCTCTGGAGCAGGAATCTGGTTATCTAATCCAGCTAATAATCATTGTGAAGGGCATTCCTATAAACTCAATTTTCAGTGCACTAATAATATTGCTGAATATGAAGCTCTCGTGTTAGGTTTGCAGTTGCTTAAGAAATTAGGGGCTAAAAGAATTACTTTTCAGGGAGATTCCAAATTAATCATTAAACACATAAAAGGAGAATATGCTACTAAATACCCTAGATTAATAGCCTACATAAATGCAGTGCTCGATTACTTACATAATTTTGTGGAATATGATCTAGCAACAATTCCAAGAAGTCAAAATGTCATAGCTGATAGTATTGTTGTTTCTGCAAGTACTTGAAAATTACCTCACCCGAATAAACCACACACAATTGAAATTATACATTGACTTGCAATACCAGATAACATGTGATACTGGAAGGTTTTTGGGAATGAAAAACAAATTAAAAACTTCTTTTTTTCAAAATGTGAGTTTGAGGAAATGCAGATAGATTTGGATAATCAGGAACATAAACCAGAATATCATGTGGAAAATTCAATAGCTCTATATAATCCTTTGAAAAACTAGTCCGATATATTACATGTTAATAATCATTTAGATGAAAGTATGCATAAATTATAAATTCATCAAATAGATCCTGAAAAGGAAGATTTTGAAATGCTTCAATTAAAATATAATGTTTTTCCCCGTGGATTAGCTCCGTTAGAAGACCTTTTTGACTTCAATGATGTATCAAAGAAGCCTACAATTGAGCCCATTGGAGTATAAGTTGAAGAATGTAACATAGATATTGTGTAATGTTCCTAATTTTTGCCTTAATAAATTGGAACACTAGATTTTGATAATTTCACTTATAAGTTAAATAATTGGGTGAGGAGGCCCATTCATAATAATAACATGGATAAAATCCATCTAGTGTGAAAGAGGATCAGCCTTGGAACTAGATTTCACACCCTCATGTGTGAAAGGGACATTTTTCAAAGTGGCTTGGTTAAGTTTGACCAAGTCAAACAGCGTTGTGTATGAGGTGGAAAGCACTACATGGGACAACGCAGAGATAGAGGAGGGAATATTTCTTTATGGAGAAAACCCTAATGGATGGGGCCCATGGAGAGAGAGTCTTCACTTGCTATATATGGAGAGGAGGAGAGCATTGTGATTCATGCTTGTATTATTCATTTAATGTCTATTCAAAAATTGTGCATTCTTTGTTGTTTAGCAAGAATTGCCGGGAAATTCCTATTTAGGATTTCCTTGCCGTATTGAGAGGCCTCTTGAAGGTTGGTTCTTCATCTTACACATCTCTTGGCTCAAGGCCAAAGCATCCTCCTCCAGGACGGCGTTATTGCTCCAGCAGCATAATACTGTGTTGTGGGTTGTTGTAGTGGAGACTCCACAACACCTCTTCCATCTCTTGTTTATCAGAGAGAGATTCTTTCCTTTCTTTGGGAGATCATATTGGAAGCTTGAGAGCTGATTTGCATATCTTGGCACTTGGCCATAGTGTTCTATTCCACTCACTATGCAGTTCCTCTTAGCGATTGCGTTATTTTCATGGAATATTTTCAGTGAGGGTTTGCAGATTGATTAGAGGGTGAGATCTCAAGTGTAAGGATCAGCCTTTCCCTTTGGAGATCCATTGGAGGAGGTATACTTCAGATTGCTCATCATATTCATCCTTCTTTATTCAGTTCCATATTTGAGTTGCAGTTGCTACCCAGCAACTCCAACATTTTTTCCATTTTGTATATTTCAGCCAATCCTTTGGAGGATTGATGTTTTATTTCTTCTAAGGGTTAGAGCTTTGCTCCCCTATTGTATTTAAACTATATCATTTCCACATTCATGTATTGACATTGTATTGCGGAAGTACCCCATAATAGACTGCACTGTCATAGTCAAGGGTTTCATATATGCAGTTGTGTTTCTTCATTTCCATGTACATGTATTGTTGAGGCTTGCATTGCCTTTCTTGAGTGGATGTTTCCTCAAGAACTTGTACTCTTTTTGCTGCTATAACATTATTTGTTGGCTATCTACATCTTCTTGTCTCACAACTCATAAAATAACGTTTTTGATCAATTGTATGTTCATATATTGGTTGCAGTCCCTCATTAGGCACTTCCTGGGAACATCTAGTAGTGGGAGATCTGTTTAACCACTCTAGAAGGCTTTATTTGGTCCCAACTCTTAGATTTCAATCTTATATGCATTGATATAAGGAATCTAGGTCTTGGTATCAAATCCTGTTGCCTCCATTTCTGGAAAATGCATTTTCCAGCCATGGATTGCTAGTTGTTCTGATTTGGGAACATTACAGTGGTATCAAAGCAACTTTCTTGGCTCAGCCTGTGAGTCTAAGCCCAAGAAGATAAAAATGTTGAAGAATATGAGTATATTCTGATCTATTTTCAGATCCAGAGGAGACCTCTCTAAGGAGGTCAAGAATATTGAAGAAGAAGAAGAGGAAGGACCATGCACTTCCTATTCTCATCCAGAAGAAGACATTGAGCATGGAAGACACTTGGATCATCAAATTCTAAGTGATTACCTTGTTAATTATAGATCTCAACCTAGAGGCTTCAAGGAGACTCTAGATTTTCCTCATTTCATCCAGCTAAAGGAAGAGAAGAGACCATGTAGCAGAAAACAAATCAAAGGCAATAGATTTCTATTGTCTACCTTCGATGGGTCATCTACTGCAAGAACTTGGGTGAAAGAGTTGGTAGCATTTTTATTTCTACATCCTGTAGTAGAGAAAGAAGCTGTTGAAATCTCAGCGTTGCACTTGGAGGGTGAAGCCTATGATTGGTGGAGCAGCCACTTGAGCCATGCAAGGGAGAAAAATTTTGCAAATTTCATCCAAGGGTGGGTCAAAACCTTTGATGATGAAAGGGCAAAGGAAGGGGGGAACACACAACCACTTGAGGAGCCATGTGATAACGCTATCACACTCATGGAGGAGCAGCCACATGCATCAACAGTTGGAGCAACCAACACTTTGGAGGAGGGAACTCTTGTAGCCCTAAAAATAAATTCCAAATGCACATCAAGGTATGAAAATATTTCCACAACCTATTGTTGCAGCAACTTCCTTTGAAATTTGTGGAGATTTACTTTTGTCGGACCAAGGGTCAAATCCCATTTCTACCATAGAACAGCTTGGTTGCCCTGCACTGTGCAACATGAGAAATTTCAAGGAGAAAATAAACCATCATCTTCATGAGCCTTTGTTGGATTTCATATCACATTAGAGGTTTGGGTTTGAAGCCTTGAAAGATGATAGTAGCACTACTACATTTGGCGGAAATTCCGACACTTGGTTCTGACGCTTTTGACCAAATGTCAGAAATTTCCCAAAAAATTTTCCATCCCGCCCGAAACTGTTGCTATACCGACGTTTAGAAAAGTGTCGCAATACCGACACTTAGACAAAGTGTCACAATTGTGACGTTTGGAGGAAGATGTCGCAATTGCGACACTATGGCCCAAAGCGTTGCTATTGAGACGGTTGCCTCCAAACGTCGCAAGTATGACACAACGTCTAAGTGTCGCAATTGCGACGTTTGGAGGCAGTCGTCGTAGTAGCGACGGTTTGTCCGTCGTCGGTATAACGACACTTATATGTGTGCTACATAAAAATATGAAACTTATATGCGCGCTACAATAAAATGATTTTATTGTTTCGTATCCGTCGCAATAGCTACATTAACGTCTGATATCATGCACGCATTCGCCCTCCACTCTTGAAGAATAGCATTCGCCCTCAGCATTCACCCTCAGCTCTTGCAGAACAGCATTTTCCCTCAGCATTCGCCCTCAGCGTTCGCCCTCAGCTCTTGCAGAACAGCATTCGCCCTCAGCTCTTGCAAAATGGTAAGTTCTTACTGTATGCCCTTCCTCCTATAGTAGGGTTGACTCTATTTGGGTTTTTTTGGTCAATTCCATTGGATTGTGTTAGGCTATAGGGTTCTCTCTAGATGTCAAGAATCAAGATTCAATACCGTCTATTATCTTCATCACCCAATACAAGATTTAAATTTTTCCCAAAGAAACGCTTATTAATTTGGCAGCCATTATTTCTCCTTGCTTTAAAAACCCTACATTTAAATGAAAATAAGCATTGCATTTCAACTACAAAAATATATTAGTGTTCAAATGTACATGTGTGCTACATTAATGTTTAATATCATGCACGCATTCGCCCTCCGATCTTGTAGAACAACATTCACCCTCAGCATTCGCCCTCAGCTCTTGCAGAACAGCATTCGCCCTCAGCATTCACCCTGAGCTCTTGCAGAACAACATTTTCCCTCAGCATTCTCCCTGAGCTCTTGCAGAACATCATTCGCCCTCAGCTCTGGAAGAACATCATTTTCCCTGCATTCACCCTCAGCTCTTGCAGAACATCATTCACCCTCAGCTCTTGCAAAATGGTAAGTTCTTACTGCAGGCCCTTCCTCCTATAGTAGGGTTGACTCTATTTGGGTTTTTTTGGTCAATTCCATTGGATTGTTTTAGGCTGTAGAGTTCTCTCTAGATGTTAAGAATCAAGATACCCTCTATTATCTTCATCACCCAATACAAGATTTAAATTTTTCCCAAAGAAACGCTTATTAATTTGGCAGCCATTATTTCTCCCTACTTTAAAAACCCTACATTTAAATGAAAACAAGCATTGCATTTCAACTACAAAAATCTACATGTGTGCATCACTTGTGTAGGGTATTCCTTTTCCACTTTCACATTATCCAAGAATGTGTGCAGTATAGTTCATATTTTTTGTGATTTAGATTATCTTGAAAAAGGAAAGGTAAATTATTTCCAATGGAAAAAGAAGGTTTTCCCTTTTTATAGGTTGTTTGGACTTACGTGGAAAAATTTATGGTATGCCTTTCATATTATGTAGTTTAAATTTGAATTAACAAGTTATTCTACATGAAAATATAATTACCTATGTGATGTCCTTCATCACTAATTAAAATTATAGGGTTTCAATTTCCTAGACTCTAACTCATCTGATGCTAAATTCTAGATTCTCATTGGTGGATCACTCTTCCATTGATTTCCTTTCCCTCTGGATCTTGTCATACTTTAAAAGTCATCAATGATACATATATTATTTCAGGTATCCCAAAAGGCTTTATAGTAGAACATATTGCGAAGTTTTTTTGACACTTGAGGATTCTTTTTAGAACTGCAACGTGGTCTATGCTATCGAGTTATATATCAAGCAACTTGTCCTTAATAACCACACTATGAGGTAGGTTCAACCAGTTTGAACTTGTTGGGACATAGCATATGAAGTTGTGTGATGAGTCCATATCATAGGTCTATTATGGTGACAAAAGTGAAGACATGTAATGATAGTTATTATGTTAACATTACTAGAAACATTTTCGAAATTATCCATGCT